>OX451397.1:12185721-12518946 GCA_949629135.1 Eremobia ochroleuca | reverse complement strand
CTACCACATTAAAAGAAAAAAATCATCAAAAAAAATTGGTTGTCTGCAAAGTCGGTTTACGGACGATTATTTTACGTGATAACGTCATAAGAAAACATTGATGAAAAATTGCATACTTCTATGAATTGAATTGCATTATTATCATTAATTATCATTATTTTGTATAATACAAAGAAGGAGTTAATTGAAAATTACATTTTTTTCGAGACAGATAGATGCGTCACAAGCCGAACGCTTAGGCCGATCATGCCTCTCTATCGCTTGTTCCGCACTCTCGCTTGGACGCTCGGCTCAGGCGGAACGTGACAATGAGTCATGCTTTTTCGTGCATGCAGCCGACGTTCATTTATAAGACGTTATCACGTAAAAAATACTTAAAATAGACGAAAGTAATGACCATTTATAAAATTAACAGTTTCTTAAGTCTTCATTTCCTCTTTGTTTGAAGTCAGTGAAAAGTTGGGCGCACGAAGTTTCTAACACCGCAGTACTTCATTTTACTAACTCATTGCATTAGATGCCATGGATGGACGAGCAGCTTACAGCACCTTGAAAAGCTGCATGTGAAAGTGAGTGTAAGCGTTGTGCACTTTACGCCGAACTTCGATTATGGAACTTTTTGTGTAGAACACAAGATGCATTTTACCGGAAAAGGTTATCGGTGCTCTTTCATGCATTTGCTCAGCTTGTCCCATCGCACTACCAGTGTGTACCAGTGTAAGTTATATACATATTAAGTATTAATTACCGTCAGCACATTGTCCCAGTCCTCTTCTTTAACAGGATTGGGACAATGCGTTTTGTGATCGTTTGGGCAAACCATCATAAAACCTTTTTGACATACTTTGCGAGCGCGTTGAGGGCACTTTTTTAAAAATAAAAGTGCAATTTTGCACGTATTTCGTATTTCAGAGTTAGTAAGTTATGTTAGTGTGTAAAAGCACATTTTAGCGGTGCAATGTATGTTGTGCAGAGTTCATGTATGCGTTGTCATCTGATAAAAGAATTTTCGTTACTTACAACCTGTTGTAGGTACAAAACTTCACAAGTCAATAAAGTAAAGTCTATATAAAATAATGTTTGAACAAAAATTTCCCCTGACAAGGTAGGTAAATATTGCAACACATATTTGAGGGAGTTTTATATGCAATTTTATGGATTATATTCATGGAAAAACATTGCGAAATCCTTTTGCGTAAACATTTGCTTCAATAAAATATTCCCGGAAATGGAGATCAACAAATGTTACTTTGTTTTATTTAGACGTAGTACAAAACAAAGTCGCTTTTGCTTTTCGTGACTGTCTGTGTGACCGTTTAGATCTTATAAATTACAGAATGTAGGTATTTAGAAGCGGTATTCACCATCATTTACAGCATTAGTTCTGAAAGGTTTACTGTAATATAATACGTTAATATTCAACTTAGATATAGCTCATAAATCTCGATGTTTTGTCATGTCACCATTGTACCCGTGTGAAGTAAGGGTGGATCGTTAGTCTTTTATTAAATGAATAAATACCCGTTTTGAATTTGAAATATTTAAAAGTGTAAAAATATAATAAAGTTATGTGAACTGTACTGTTAGTGTTTTAAATAAAATCAAAATAACTAAATTCAATCAACTGTTTAATATATTTTTCTTAAATTACAATATTATAATAAAGGAAGGTGTGCGCTATTTGAAATTCTAAACGCGAAAGGTCCCGCTCCGCTTGTGTACCGCAGTTTTATAACGTCCGATGGCGCCGTTGAAGAAACGTCAGCCATTTAAATTAAACCGCCTGCCGTTCAGCCGTCGTCGATTGTCGTTACTTGACTGCAATGTTGCCAACACGGCCATGCTGCATGGTGTCTGCCCCAGGCACCACACGAGTCTGGGTGGAATACTGAAATTGAAATAAGTACATGTTAAAATTTTAAAAGAGTCAAACACATCCGTAGGACATCTGAAGTATTGCACATTTTTATTCATGGATTGCAGTGCTATTTCCCGCACCTAAAGGGACTTTGCCACACTTAGGAGACCGGGTTAACAATTGAAAAAATCACTTGCACTCGAAGAGCATTTAACTCACTCAAGCGTACCAAGTTGATCTTGTTCAACACAAAGCAAAGCAAAGCATTTATATTACAACATATGCAATACTACAATAATATTAAAAACTCAGTAGTCTAACCAGCCTCGCAAGCTAAATATGGGAATAGTAAGTATTACAAAGGTTTATGGGCGTATGGTGCTCAAACTGTAAACACAAGATTTAAACATTCAAACTGAAATAATAATGAATTATTAAATAAAATAATACATCAAATATATACCTTGCCAACACGGTTTGTTATTATTACTATATAGATTTATATGGTCCAATCTTCAATATTAATCCATGGTTTTATATTTTCCGCCACGGCTACTCCATTATACATTTTAGAGCTTCTTAGGCTACTTCTTAAATCTGATATCTCGTATCTATCGTTATCCAGCACTTTCTTAATCTGGAACGGACCTTTGAATGCCGGTAATAGTTTTCGACTTTGACCATCATTATTTTGGCTTTGAATTTTGACCAGTACCAAGTCGCCTTCTTTGTACCGTGTGGCTTTGATTCGGGTTTTGTCGAATCTTCTTTTCTGTTCCTCTGCACTAGCTTTAACATTCTCGTCTACCTTTTCACGCAACTTTGACACGTCTACCAATGCTTCGCTATCAAGATCTGGGGCTAGACTATCACTATCCGTACGTAATCTATATCCAAACATTACCTCACTGGGAACGGCTCGAGTAGTTTTGTGAATAGTACTATTAAGTCCTTGTTGTAAAGCCTTAATACATTGATCCCACCTATCATCTGTGGTATCTGCACCCATCGTTTTTAAGGCTTCTAAAATGGTTTTGTTAAACCGTTCTACCTGTCCGTTAGCACGAGGTACGCCTGTCGCTACGATATGCAACCTAATGTTTCTATCCGCACAGTATTGAGAAAATTTATTTGAAGTGAAACATGATCCCGCATCACTAATTATTCTTTTAGGGTTACCAAATGTTTTTGATATACACTCTAACTCTTTAATTACACCACCCGCATTGGTTTTGCGTACTGCCGATATAAATACGAATTTCGTGAACGAATCTACAATTACCAGCAAATATTTGTTTTTGTTTTTAGTTGTAACAAAGGGTCCTAGATGGTCAAGATGGAGAGTATGGAAGGGTTGTGCATATTTTGGCAGGGGATACAGCAAGCCCTCTTTTGGACCTCCCTTATTTTTAAAATATATACAATTAAGACAGTTTTTAACGTACTTTTTTACAGTGTTACGCATCCGTGAAAACCAATATCGTGCACGTATACGCTCTACACACTTGTCTACGGAAAAATGACCTAAATCATCGTGATTACACCGTATGATTTGCCAAATACATTTTTTTGGAACAACCCATTTACGACCTTGACTAGTTCTCCTATAAACTTTTCCGCCTAAAAGCTCATAATTTTTAAAAATATCTTTATGTTCGTCGGCCTCTCCTGATCCTAAAACATCTCTTATTTTGACTATCTCAGAGTCTTGTACTTGTACTGCCAGTAACCAATCTGCCTCCGTAATTGACATAATAATCTCCGATTCCGATTTTTCCCCGGTTAGCACGGGATTGCGACTCAAGGCATCTACATGCTGCATCCGGGTTCCTTCCCTATGGATGATTTCGAACGAGAACTCTTGAGTTGATAGAACCCATCGAGCTATACGTGGGATAATGTCTTTTTTAGTTAATGCATACCTAACTGCGCTGCAATCAGTAATTATTTTAAATTGCCTACCTAACAAGTACAAACGGAATTTTTGAAGAGAACATACAATGGCTAACAGTTCCAACTCAAAAGAATGGTATTTCTTTTCATCTGCGTTGGTTTGCCTACTATAGTAATGTACGACCTTTTCGCCCTCATCCTCTATCTGGGTGAGTATACCTGCAATGCCGTCTCTACTCGCGTCTGTATATAAAATCTTATCTTTGTTTGGATCGAAAATAGCCAAAATACTTTCAGAGGTTAATTTATCCCTTAAAATGTGAAACGCCCGATTTTGATGATCATCCCATACCCATGCGGCATCTTTCTTTAACAGTTTTGTAAGTAGAGCCGATAGAATTGCACAGTTTCGAATAAATTTACGAAAATAACTGATTAGTCCTAAAAACTGTCGAAGCTGGTGAACTGTTTTGGGTGTTGGGAAGCTCTTAACAGCCTCTAATTTAGTATCATTTGGCATAACGTAACCTGGTTTAATTTTATAACCTAAGAATTCAATTTCGTATTTGAAAAAATGACATTTTTTTAGATTTAATGTCAAGCCATTTGTTCTGAATATCTGTAATACATTTTCTAATAGCCTAATGTTTTCTTCTACAGTCTCACTAACCAAATATATGTCATCTAAATAAATAATTACATTGCCGAATCTCAAATTACCTAGCACTTTGTTCATAGTTTGTTGAAAACATGCAGGGGCATTGGCCAAACCAAATGGAAGTCTTAAAAACTCGTAATGACCATCTTCAGTTATGAAAGCCGTCTTATCTATCGAATTTTTATGTAAACAAATTTGGTAATAGCCACTTTTCAAATCTAAACTAGTAAAACATTTATATCCTTGAAGCCTATCTATTAAATCTTCAATACGCGTCATGGGATATTTGTCTTTTATCGTAATTTTATTTAACGCCCTATAGTCAATGCAGAGCCTTTTTTCGCCGTTTTTATTGTTTACTAAAAGAGCCGGACTGGCATATGGAGAATTGCTATCGCGCACAATTTTGTTTTCGAGTAATTCTGACACTATTTCTCTGATTGTTTGCCTATCCGAAAATGAGGCTCTAAAAGGTCTGCACTGAACTGGCTGAGAACTTGATAAGTTGATTGTCATTTCGTAGTTAGTCACTTTTCCAAGCTCTTTTATACTTGAAGCGACACAATCACTATATGTTCCATATGTTTTCCATATGTTTTTTACTGTGTGTACATAAATAATAAAATAAATAAATAAATAAATATATCTATTCAGCAGGGCCAATAACTCGCTTTGATGAGTAGTAGTATCTAAGTCTATCGCAGCTATATTATTGCAAAATTCTTTGAGTTCACTGGCATATTGAAATTGTAGGTTTTCACCTATACGAGAATAAACTAAATCAGATCGCTCAGTCACATTTCTTCCAATTAATATGTCGCATCCTACCATATCATCCAAAATATACAAATCTATATCACTCAAAACGATAGAATCCAATGTCAAACTAACCTTAACCTTTGTATTCACGTATTTGAAATTTTCTTTTGAAAATCCTTGCAAAATAACGGGTGAGGGTAGTATGACATATGACAAAGAAAGTTTTTTTGCTAACCGCTCCGACATTAATGAGCAACTACTGCCAGTGTCAATAAATGCCTCATAATAATTATTAAATATAGATACCTTTTTAATAAACTTGTTACGTGGATTTGTAGATATAAATTTAGTTTCTTGTTGTTCAGGTTTTATTAGCGTTTTCGACGAATTTTTTTTATGGTAACAGTTCGATTCTAGGTGCCCTCTTTTCCCACAATATTCACACTTAATGGAATCGCATTGGTTCCTTTTATGATTACCCCCACAATTATAACATTTGATTGTTTTGCGACCTAATAAATCCTGAGCAACGTTGGAAGAAGGTTGGATTGTGCTAGTTGAACTTGTAGACACTTGAGTTCGATTAAAGGATGCAGACAGGTTTTGGGCTCCTGATTTTATCTGTGCGTCACGTGAACTACTTTCCTGTTTTGAATTTTTCTTATATACACGACTATGCAAATAACTAGCTAATTCGTCACTTGTTTTAAAATTACTAGACTCTATAGATGCACCAATATTACTATCACCTATATTACCAACTATGATTGAAATAACATCTTGTTCCGAAAAATTCAAACATAAACGGTCAATCTTGCATTTTTGTTCAAAATAAAACTCATACAAAGATTGATTATCCAAAGGTTTTTTCTCTACAATTTCTTTTAAAAGATCAAACATATTTCTACGTATTTGAAAACTATTTGACAATTTCGACCTCCAGTCGTCCCATTTCCACGTGGGCCATAGTTTTTCTGTACGTAATAACGAATCATACCAGATTTTCGCAGATCCTTTTAGTTTATTTAAAGCTTGATAGCGAATCATTTTATCAGACCATGAAAAAGTATTTGCGTAAGATCGAATAATGCTAAGCCAGGTGTCAATATCATCCTTTAATGGGTCAAAATCAGGTATGAAATTGTTCAGAGTTATAGAATTCGAAGATAAAGATAAAGATAAAGATTAAAGATAAAGATTCATTTATTTGCAAAAACATGTGTAGATAATATACATGCACATTATGTTTATTATCGGTGTTAGAGGATATTCTTTGGCACAACATGTTTGACCATGGCTGGTGTACAAATTAGGTCGGAAGACCAACAGATTTCAAAAAAATAAAAACATACAAAGTTAAATAATCTAATAAAAAAAAAAAAAAAATTAAATAAAAAACAAAGAATTAAAACAAACAAACAATTAAATTATAAATAAAAACAATTGGTAAATATTCATGCGATTCAAAATAAATATAATAGATTCAGTCAGTATATCACAGCGATTTGTCATTTAAAAATTCATTGATACTCGTATTATAGTAGGCTTTTCCTGTCAGTATTTTTTTAAATGTTTTCTTAAATTGGTCTGTATTTAGGTTTTTTACATAGATAGGGATATTGTTGTAGATTATCGGTGCTCTGCATACAACGCTTTTATACAGTAGTGCTGTCTTAGCTGGCTGAACACGAAGTTTACTACTATCCCGGCGATTTCGTATTACCAGGTCCGATATTCGAGGAAACAAATGGGGGTTATTTCTGACAAATAAGGCGATTTCTAAAATATAAAGTGACGGCAGTGTGAGGATTTTATGCTTTGTAAAAAGTGGCTTACAGCTCACAGTACTTTGAATACCGAACATAGCACGTATGCATCGCTTTTGCATTTTAAATGCCATATCTTTATTTGATGAGTTGCCCCAGAAGATAACGCCATATCGTAGGACAGATTCAACAAGTCCATAATAAGCCGATAGTAACACATTCGTGTTGATAGATGGAGCAAGTTGGTACAAAGCATATGCTTGACTACTGATTTTTTTACATATTGCGTCAATGTGTTCTTTCCAGTTTAATTTGCTGTCTATAATTAAACCGAGGAAACGGACATTAGTTACTTCATTTATGGTGTAATTATCATGAATCAAATTTACATTTAATGGATTATGCAATCTTTGTCCAAAGTGCATTATATTAGTTTTAGATAAATTTATTTTCAAATTATTATTATCAAGCCAAGAAATTATAGATGTCAGTGAATTATTTATGTCAGATTTATAATTATTAATGTCCTTACATGCAATAGAAACTGTACTGTCATCAGCAAATAATGTCATAGGTTGATTCGTTGCCTTTGGCAAGTCGTTGATATAGATAATAAACAACTGCGGCCCTAGGACACTGCCATGAGGCACCCCGTATGTGACATTTCTCCTCACGGAGCTGAATGTTTCCACTTTTTTTTTTTTAGGATTCACTTTAGTTACTATTGTTATCTGTTGTCGGTTCGTTAAATAGGATTTAATTAAATCTAAAATATTGCCTCTTATGCCGTATGCTTCAAGTTTACTGATTAGTATATTATGATCTACATAATCGAAAGCCTGTGACATATCGCAATAAATTGCACAAGCTGGAACTGTTTTGTCAACGTGGCCTATCACATTTTGGATGAATTCATAAATGGCCATATTTGTGGTTTTATTTTGTCGAAAGCCCTTTTGTTCATTGCACAAAATTTTATTTTTTTCTAAATATGAATTAAGTTCGCCATAAAGATACTTTTCGAAAATTTTTGAAAATATTGATAATAGTGCAACAGGTCTATAGTTCACCATTAACTGTTTGCATTCTTTTTTGAATAAAGGTTTTATAACGGCTAGTTTAAGATCTTGTGGAAAAGTTCCAGTTGATATCGACAAGTTCAGAATGTGACTCAAGTGATGGCATATATCCTCATTTACTGATTTAATTATTTTAGTAGAGATACCGTCATAACCTACACTGTTGGTATTTTTAAGGTTGTTTATAATTTTATTAATCTGGTAGGGTGAACTTGGTGCAAGAAACATTGAATTTAATCGGTGATTAATTAAAGACGTTACTTTTTTCCCGGCACCCGGCAGGGGTTTGACTTTTTCAATAAAATAATTATTAAATGCGTTCGCTATGTCTGTTGGATTATCAAGGACGTTGTTATCATCAATTTTTATTTTATCTATGGATTCTTTTGGGGTGTTAAGTCTCGCCTTGTTTATAATCCGCCACGCTGTTCTAGATTTATTTTGAGACGTTAATATTGTATAGTTATTTTGCGCCCGTTTTGTTAGTTTTATAATTGTTTTGAATAAATGATTATAATTTAAATATTTTAATTTGTTGTCTTTTGTTGAGTTTAATCTTGATTTCCATAGCAAATCCTTTTTCTTTCGACTGCAAATTTTTACACCACGTGATACCCACTTTGGTTTATGATTGACTTTTGTTAGACATTGAGTTTGTGGAAAACAAAGGTCGTAAAAAAGTTTAAAATCAGTTATAAAGTGTTGATAAGCTGTGTTTGGATCATCAGTGAGGTAAATATCCGAGAAAGTGAAGTTCTGAACACACATTTTAAATTTATCAATATTTTCCTTGCAATAATCACGTTTCATTGAACGCCAGTAATGTAATGTCAGATTTTTTTTAACAGGAACTTTGATTAATTGGGCTGTATGGTCCGACAGGCCCAATTCCAAAATTTCAGATTTACATCCCTTTTTAAAGTTATGTGCAAAATTATCAATGCAAGTTCCACTGGCGAATCTGGTTGGTTCGTGTAAAGCCAGTTTTAAATTATAGTTTAACAGTAAACATTCAAAATCTAATGTTACATTATTGCGTTTTAAAACATCTATATTAAAATCCCCAGTAATTATAATATTTTTACAATTCAATTTGGTTATATAAGTCAGAAGTTTTTCCAGTTTATGAAAGAACGTACACAAGTTATTTTGTTTGGGTACCCTATACATACAAACAATGATAATTTTATAGTCAAGTAGTTCAACTGCACAACCTTCTAATATACCGTCAAGACAAACATTGCGGATTTCTGGAATTTCCCTGAATTTATGTACATTTCTAAGTAAGATACATGTTCCTCCTCTTTTACTATTTGCTCTACTGTAAGATGAAGCCAAATTGTAATTTGGTAAGTATAAGTTTGACTCAAATCCTGCCATCATGAAGTGCTCGGTAATACATAAGACGTCCACAATTTTGTTACTGTCCACGAGTTCTTCTAAGTTTACACATAATGCATCAGATTTGTTAATTAAACCAGCAATATTCTGATGTAGGATATACATATATTTCTCAGTGAAAAAACTGGTTGTCGGTTTCTTTTTCATTGAATTGAGGTGAGTTTATAGAAATATAAGGTTCAGTTTGTATGCTACTACTATTCGGTATTATGTCAAACTGACCAAATGAGCACAAATCAATTACAATCTTATTCATAATGCCGTCGTATATACATTTAATTCCCTGTTTTTTTATTTTTCCTGTTGTATTGGAGAACATGTCTAGTGATAGCTCACTGTTGCTGTCAAATAGGTAGGCGTAGTCATTATTTTGTAGGTCAAGATTGAGCAGATTATTGAACATCTCCACTTTAAAATTATAAATCGGAGCTCCTGTTATAAACGTCGGTAAACAGATAATATTATTGGTGTGGGCCACCTTCTGTAGCGATTTTCTTATCATATTTATCATGTTTATATAATTACTCTCAGATTTTATGTCATTTTCTCCCATGAAAATGAGACAGTAATCGTTATCAGTGAAGTCTTTTAACTTATTTTCTATGTTGTCTAAGAGTTCCTTTATGGTTCCATTTGGTATAAAATAATGGCAGAAATCGAAGTAGTCGGAGAAGACGTCTTCAATCAAGGATAAATGCCCTGCAGGTTTGGAGCCACTGCTTAGAATGCATAATTTATTCTTTTGGTTAGTTCTTGCAATGATATCTACCAGCTCTTTTTTTACTAAGTTTAGGTTTATTACTATTGACGGATATAGATGAGTGTATCTCTTCTAAATTGTTTGCTGGCTGCGTATGGGCGTGGCTAGATGTTTGAGTCTCTTTGTCAATCATGATCATCGGGACTTGAGGATTGTAATCACCAGAAGATGGTATAGCTAGGTCATTGTTTCGAGAACTCATCTCAGTTTTGTTATGAACCGATATTTTGGTTTTTCGAACCGATTTCGGTGTCCTGCTTTTTCTCTCAGGTGATAAGCACATTTGTTTATATGTATTTATGGTTTTTAACGATTTTTGAAGATCTGATTTGAGACGAAAGTTTTCGCTATTTAAGTTCTCTATTTCTAGGTGAGCGCTTTGTAGTTGTGTCGTAAGTACTTTAACTTGTTCACTCAAATCATTTATTTCCTCAATATTATCATGCAGGCTATCTGGTATACTCATCATTGTCGTGTCGAATATGGTTTTGTTACTGCTACTATTGGTAAGATCATTTAACGAACTTGTTCGACAGATTTTACGAAAGGTAATGTTGTTGCTTTCTTGATCCATTTTAGATAAATGAAGCGCCCTCTGTTGAAGTCTGCTAGTAATTCTGCACGGATATTAGTTCCTGCGAGTGCGGCGGTCTTTGTTAAGATTTTTATGATTAAGAAATCTTACAAAAAGAGAAACATTCGGTGGGGATCGAACCTGCGACAATTTGTTCCGGAACGTTGTTATGCCGGCTCGTGTGCACAATCAGCCACGGCGACCGTTTACTTAGATAACGAAATCGTGGTATGGTTTCTAGTAGGTTTTGGTTTCAAATCTAGTAAATCCGTTACTGTGACTCATGACTTAGGAATTTTTTTCCATGTTCGGTACACTGTTTGACGAACAATAGTCACTTTTTATGTCAATATTCACTTTTGCCGATACGGAACATTCACTTCGAACGATTTTAGACAGCACAAATTTTATTGTTTGATGATTAGATCACTTAATTAGGGTTTATAGTTTTGTATTGTTATTTTATTTCGCGATGGTTTTTTAAACACTATATTGACCATTTATGTTTGATATCACTTTCACACATGTGCTGATACTTTAGTCACAGAATAAAATAAGCTTTAGAATATATTATTGCGTTTTACTATTTTTAAAACACAAAAAATACGGAGCTGCTCAAATATTAATGCTAGGCAGTCAGCGCCCTCTAGCCAAAAAAAAAGTACTCACAGTTTCGGTATATTTGCGAGATACCTCATCCTTCCGTCTTCGAGGCGGAGATGGTGTCCTTGCTCTGGAGCTTGAGGAAGAGGTGGAAGAAGCCCGCTGTCGCCTTGACCGCTTACTACTACCACCTCGCTTACCCATGGCGTGAAAGTTGCTACACACTTCTGATGTGAACTGTACTGTTAGTGTTTTAAATAAAATCAAAATAACTAAATTCAATCAACTGTTTAATATATTTTTCTTAAATTACAATATTATAATAAAGGAAGGTGTGCGCTATTTGAAATTCTAAACGCGAAAGGTCCCGCTCCGCTTGTGTACCGCAGTTTTATAACGTCCGATGGCGCCGTTGAAGAAACGTCAGCCATTTAAATTAAACCGCCTGCCGTTCAGCCGTCGTCGATTGTCGTTACTTGACTGCAATGTTGCCAACAGTTATTCTTTTGTTTTTATTTTTAATTCATGCAGTTCATAATCGAAAATAAAGGCCTTTGAAATATACCTATGTACTTTATATAGGTACATGGACACTGGCTATCGGTCTGTTTCAAAAATTCCTTTTCCCCGTACAAAGAAACCGAGGAGATATTCTTATCGCGACGTTTCGGGAGACGGTGGATCTTGGCGGATGATAAATGGAAGGCCTACGTAATTCACCGTCTTTGCTTCTAAAGCTGCTTTAAATCCCTTCTACTTAGATTATTTTTGTGCATTTTATGCAAATAAGAAGTGTCTGGAGTTCGGAGTTGGAGGTACTTTTAAGTGATGTAGGTTTAATGACGGCGAGTCGTGCAGTATTTTAGACATTCAGATGTTTTTAGTTGCGTCGTTTTTAATGAGCAATTTTGTTTTTCTAAACTAATATCATAAAGCGATTTTTTTTGTATATTTGTTTGTTACGCTTTTACGCTAAAATGTCTAAATGAATTTGGATGAAATTTGGCACATGGATAGACCATGACCTGGATAAGGACATAGAATATTTTTTCACACGAGATTGAGACTTATGCGGATGAAACCGAAGGTCGCAGTTAGTTAATAAACAAACCCTTCCAACTAGCCGGTGATTAATGTGGTATATTTTAATTCCTTTTTTGTCAAACAATTAAAATATAACGATTTCATTTCAGTAAAAATCAAAATGAACCCTGAAAAGTAATAGCCACAAAAAACATGAATTTATAGGATTTTATAAAAGTATGTAACATTCCTAGTTTTAAACATTTGTTATTTGCTCGTGATTTCTATACATATGTATGTTTGAAAACACATTGTCCCAGGGTGGAGTTCAAACTCGCTGTGTCCGCATTGCTGTCCAATATTATTATTCGCTGAACAAACGATTCTGAATAAAACCGATTCTATATAAAACTCACTGGGTTTTTGTAGAAGAGTTTTAGCCTAAAACTGTCAGAATATATTACGACTGGTCTAAAGGTGACATGGGGATAAATGCGATAGTAAATCACATCTATTTTACGTTCGCCATCCAATCGTATTGTGATGTGATGTATGAACTTCGTTTATTTCTTAGTGCATTGTAAGCCTAGGTAAGCACGGGCACGTTTTTCCCGCGGCGTATTTTTGCGCAGTGGATTTTCAACTCCCGGCTTAGCACCGAGAGATGATAATCCAACAGTGTGTTTTTTTACGCGCTGGGATGTGCTCTGTTGGATTCTCAATGCTCGCCTCAACACCGAGAGTTGAAAATCTATTGCGCGATAAAATCCCCACGAGATGTTTTTACGTCCGTGCGAATGTGGGCTTATTGTAGCTCATATAGCTGTCATCGTTAGTCGTGAACCATCATTTGCGTCAACTCATTTTGATGGATAATAAACATAGTAGAAAAAGATTTAGAAAAGATACCTTTCCAAATCTTAGGTAATAGGTACCTATTCGTAATACGGGCTGGTGTCTGCAACTCCACGTCAATACGCGTATTTTGCGTACGGAAATTTACTAAGTTATTATTATTAATAAACAAAAAATAAAAATAAAAATGTATTTATATTTTTGTTTATTGACGTATTTAGCCGTTTATATATCCTATAATATTTTATATGTACACGCCCACACACACACACACACACGCACACTCACCCTCACACACACAAACATACATACTAACCGAGAATAAGTAATAATCAATAGTGTAATCTGTCTTTTTTCTGGTTTTATATAACTTGCCGTATTTGTGTACGAGTGTATAATCCGGTATAAATGTAAATGCGATTCCCGTAATTAAAAATGTTAAAAATTTAGTCGCAATGTTATCTCAGTGACAATTAATGTCCAAAACTAGTTAAAAATTTAGGGAAATTAGGGGTTTTTTGACAGATTGAAACATATCAGACTGCGAAAATTCTTAAAATTATGCGGATTTCCCCTCTGATGTCCTGAAATACAAGCCTTACGTATAGTTTAGGCATCAGTCTCCCACAATATGATTAAAAATATTATTTATTGTTCTCGATTATTTGAAAATGTACTTTACGAGTACATTGTGGTGAGAACTAAATCATTATCTTGTTATCTTATGTACCTACACACATTTTTTTTTGTGAAAAGTTTTTTATTTTTCACGTTTTAGGGGGTCAGTTTGTAATTTATCTAACAAGGAAACCTCGCGAGGTGTCCTTCACTGATTTAGTTGCGGCTTTACTATAATAATCTACATGAAAAATGATGAGATACGTATTTTTTCTTTTTTGCTAACAAAGGTTTTAAAGGGGTGAAAATCACCCTCAAAGTTCGTACCCCAAAATGACGGTTTGCAGTTTTCACATATTTCTAATATTTTTTTCCAAAATGACTTAAAAAATTATGAAAAATACCTTAAAAAAGAGCATAAAAAATTATGAAAAATACCTTTATTCACATATTTATAAGACTTAAAATTGGTCCCATTAAAAATAATAAATAGTTTTTGAGTTATGAATTTTTTGCTATTTTTAATTAAAAAAAATTGTATATGGATATGCAATTTAAAAAACAAATAAATAGTAAATAAATAAATATTTTTTTAATTAAAAAAAATTGTATGTGGACATAGAATTTTTTTATAATTAAAAAAACATGTATGTGGACCTACAATTTTTTTTAATTAAAAATAGCAAAAAAGTTCATAACTCAAAAACTATTTATTATTTTTTAATGGGACCAATTTTAAGTCTTATAAATATGTGAATAAAGGTATTTTTCATAACTTTTTATGCTCTTTATAATGGTTAAAGTCATTTTGAAAAAAAAAAAATATTAGAAATATGTGAAAACTGCAAACCGTCATTTTGGGGTACGAACTTTGAGGGTGATTTTCACCCCTTTAAAACCTTTGTTAGCAAAAAAGAAAAAATACGTATCTCATCATTTTTCATGTAGATTATTATAGTAAAGCCGCAACTAAATCGGTGAAGGACACCTCGCGAGGTTTCCTTGTAAGTTACAATAGCCTAATGTTCACATCACACACCACACTACACACACACACATTCACATTTTACAAAATATTGCTTTTCCCGATGCAGGGACGTAAATTGTTGAGGAGTTCTCCAACCAAGACCCTTCCGTGCCTCGGAAAGCACGTTAAGCCGTTAGTCCTGGCTGTCATTCGTGAATCTTTGACAGTCGTTACGGATCGTCAGTAGCCCGAAAGTCTGGCAACCAGTCTTACCAAGGGGTATCGTATTTCCCAGTAACTGGGTTGTAGAGGTCAGATAGGCAGTCGCTCCATGTAAAATACTGGTATTCAGCTGTATCCAGTTAGACTGGAAGCCGACCCCAACATAGTTGGGAAAAGGTTAGGCAGATGATGATTGATATTGAATGTTGTTTTACGATATTGATCGATATCGCGTTTACGCTTGTGGAAATCCCAGAAAATCAAACAAGGCTTACATCAAAGACGCAGTGAAATGTAGTAACTCTTTTAAAACAATAATTTCCGTTAAGCCTATGACAAAAAGGTAAAATTACATGTACGCAAGTACTTAAAACATAAGCAAACAATTCACAAATGACACGAGCCGGAAGTACCCGTTTCAGATGTAGCAAACATAAAGGGTATATTTTAAACATATTAAATGTTTTTAAACTTCATTTAAAAATCGTAAGCGACCCTTGTCAGCCTTTGCTTGCTTACTTTAGCTTATAAAGAGATAAAGTGATATTCATGAGTAATTTATATGAGCAAATTGCGGTAAAAAACGTGTGTATTGCGTTTATATATGTTCTTACTTTGCATATTGCGATTATATCTGTTTAAATAGCAACCTTTTTTTGTAATGCTAATGTTAGCATATGAGGAGCAGTGGTGGGCCGGTGGTAACGGTCCCGGCTTACGAGTTGTAGGTCGTGTCCAGGGTCGGTTCCAGCCCAGGCAAGCGCCTTACTTTGTGTTATTTATTTCATAATCACTGCTCTCAAAACGGTGAACAAAAACATCGTGAGGAAACCGGCATGTCCTAGAACGTTCGGACCCGCACTGGGCCCGCGTGGTAGATTACAGACCAATGTCACAGAGAGGAGGCGTGTGTCCTAGCAGTGGGAACGTTAGAGACCGACTATGTATATCTTAGAACTCGTAGATATTCCTTATTCTACACAGCCTTACTTCATCATCATCTGCCTAGCCTTTTCCCAACTGTGTTGGGGTCGGCTTCCAGTTTAACCGGATGCAGCTGAATACCAGTATTTTACATGGAGCGACTGCCTATCTGACCTCCACAACCCAGTTACTGGGTAATACGATACCCCTAGGTAAGACTGGTTGTCAGACTTTCGGGCTTCTGACTACCCGTAACGACGGTCAAAGATATACGAATGACAGCCGGGACCAACGGCTTAACGTGCTTTCCGAGGCACGGAGGGGTCTCGGTATGTAAAGATGGTCACCCATCCACAAACCAACCGTGACAAGCGTAGCTTAACCTGATCGATCGACCTGTGCGGCTGTTATTATTTAGCCACGGGCCCCTAACGGGCTAACGGAAACAACATCGAAGTTAAGTCAAGATACTTAAGTCAATGTCATAAACCTATAAGGTACTTATTAAACAGGACAAAAATATATACACTGGATAAACTTCTTATACTAAATTAACTAATGAATTATAGAAAGGAAAATATAATAACCTATCCTAACTAAAACTATTAACAAACTAAAATGTGGCATCGAAACATTCCTCCGTAGTCGACTGGTAATATACCCGAGAGATTGGCGGCATTTCCACGCTGTATGGCAATGTTTAGCCGCTAGCCAAGGTAACAGTCAGCCCTTCAGGAAGTGTCAACCAGCTGTTTGCAGATTTCTTTGTACAAACCATAAACTCTCAGACCCTATGCCCCGAGGATTTAAACCCCAAACGGCTCGAAAATATAATTACTGATAAGTTTAGCGAGGTAGCATCGTACAAAGGGCTAAACCATAGATATCCGAATTCGTGGGCTGAACATATAACTTGTAAGTGCAAAGCTATCAAGGACTCCGGTCGCCTCCGAAATAAGCCGGACATGCCCGAAATAAGTGCATGTATAATGTCCCCTAATACAACTATAAGTATAAATGTATAACCATTGATTCCACAAGAAGTTAAGTTTTGTAAATATGATTTGCTGATTCATCATATCTGTGTTCAATAGATGAAATGCAGTTTAATATTTATTACCCTGACAAAAGGTTAAATTGTGGGTTATGCCGTGTTACTGCCTGTGTACCTACCTAGTTAAAATATTATATTCATTCATTACAGCTCATTGCTCCGTTCACCATGTTTTACACTCATTCACCCGTTTAAATTCAAGTACGCCAGATTTCTAATGACTGTTTGTTCTATTCATTTAGCGTCGGCAAATAAATCCTCCATCATTTTTGGACAACATCTTCGGGGACTATTTCCAATGTTAACAGAAAGCTTTCCTATAGAAAGCCTTCTGAACTCAATTCGTATCTTTTTGAAATGGGTTGAAAAATTAAAACGTATAATACAAAACTAAGCAAGTCTTTGTGGAATTGAATACGTTAGCAACGAAAAATATAAATGTGTGAGTATGTAGTCACGTAAACACATCCAAGCTTAGAAGATTGCGGCTGACTTTGTAACTGACACGATGAGAAGAAATTACAATGACAAAGTCATGCTAAATAAAAATAAACAGTTAAAAAGTTCAAAGAGACATGTAACCACAACATACACTTCAGTTTAGTTTACCCACAAAACTGTCAGCAGCTTAAATTTTATCTTACACGTAAGCCAACGAATTAAAAGTTAAACACCACTAGATGAGGTTCAACTCGTGTTGGTCTGGTAAACTCCAGAAGGTAACAATTAAAAGTGTTTGAAGAGTAAACACTATCCGACGCGCTGTTGTGTGCGGACGGTGAAGTTTCTGATGTACGATGTAAAGACAAATCACGTGTGTGCTTTGAGATTTGTAGCTTTAACACGCGTTGTTTTAAAGTTTTGGACTGAAACCAGAAGACGTATCCAATATAAACATAGCAAGTATGTGAAAACATGCACTTTTTGAAGATTCTACACACATGTTTTCGTGGCATATTACTCGTAACGTTAAGCACAATGCCACGTCGTGGCGTAGCTCCCATTTGATTCTGCCCCTGAACGTTTTAGGGAAGATCTTCAATGTGAGAAAACTGATTTTTAGAGAAAAAAAGTAAGATTATAGCATGTACACTCAATTTACAAAAGTTGCCAGTACACTGATAACGGCTATACTCGAACTACCCAAAAATGAAAGCTGGAACGCAGAATCCATCAAAGTCAAATAAAAAACGAGTAGGTAAAGAGTTTAGGCAAATGTGTCGAATCTATGAAATTACATATTATAGACAGTTTGTACTTTCGTTATTGCTTTGCATATTCATCGCATTTAAGTTTAACTAATCTGGTGTGAGGATTCCTTTAATGTGTCAATTGGAGACAAACATTGCATTGATAGAATTATTTAAATTTATTGACAGGTACCGTCACGTGGATTTCTTGCAAAATGGGCAATATTTTCCGGACTTCTGTATTGTATAGTAGACTAGCGATCCGCCCCGGCTTCGCACGGGTGCAATGCTGATCACTACATAGTATAAAACAAAGTCGCTTCCCGCTGTCTGTCTGTCTCTATGTATGCTTAGATCTTGAAAACTACGCTACGGATTTTGATGCGGTTTTTTTATAGATAAAAGTGATTCAAGAGGAATAGTAGAGAAACACTGATAATTTTAGAGCCATTATTTCTCGTAAAAAGTATTGGATAAAAAATCGTTATTGTGGGTTATCCCTAAGAGATAGACATATACCATCGCGGATTTTTTTGTAGAGCTTTTTAAGGTGTACAATACTGTAGTACATTATTTTGATCTATAATAGTTCAGCCAGCGTTTACAATGTAAGCGCAAAAAAATGTGTTTATTTACGACATCACATTAGAAACCTCTAAAATTATCAGTAGTAATATTATGCATGTATTATACATATAAACCTTCCTCTTGAATCACTCTATCTATTAAAAAAAACCATATCAAAAATTCCGTTGCGGAGTTTTAAAGATCTAAGCATATATAGGGACAGACAGACAGGGAAGCGACTTTGTTTTATACTATGTAGTGATTTTACAGTTTTATCTGCAATAAATTTGGTTATAAAGATTGGATTTTTATGATCTTTGAGTTTCTACTGCCACAATAAAAATGAATGAAACATGGTGTATGTCTATTCGTGTCGACGCTCAATTGACATTTGATCATCAAAACTGAGCTGTGCACGGTACTGGCAATTTATAGCAATGTCGATCGTCGAAATAGAGCAAATATCTTTTCAAACAAAATTCTAAATGTTAACAAAGCGCGTACACACTTGAACACCAAAGCAAACAACTGAAGAGAAAAGACGTTGCCGTACATACATTCCCGCACGCAGACGTCGTGCAGTGAAGGTACGAATCGAGACGAGACTGCATTTCACAACCCCTAAGCGTTAGATCTTTATGCGTCATGCCGCATAATATTCTCGAATTTAATACATACGTATGGGACTGTAAGCCAAGACTCTAGTTTACGTTAATTAGACGCTGGTTGTCTTTAATGTTATGCTTGTGTTATTAAGTTAATAATGTGAAACTGTTTATGTAGTATTTATTTATTTATGTAATATTCTTTCCCGCTGGATTCCCGGCCTGAACGCTTGTTAGTTTTTAGCTTTCATTTGGATTCCGCGAAGGCTTTGTGGATTCGGAATTTTTATGGTTCAAAATCGGATTGCATCACGTTGATAGTGATCGTTCCCTCTTGAGAAATCAACGAAAAAGGTCTTCTATTACTCGAGATTTCCTCGTGATGGTGCGTTTTTTTTTTTTTTCTAATGTAAATCTTTGATGACGCAGCGTACCTATATGGAGCCAAGAAAAAATGTAATAATAATTAATTAGTCCGTCCTTTTCCACTCTAATTTTCTTCTGGAGCAAAGAGAGAAAAGCACTTTGTTTAATTTTGCTACCGGTTCACTGGCAATTTCTATTTACAGGAAGAGTTTGAAGTTATATATAACCTATAAAAAAAAAAAACAAAAGAATAAATTAAACAGCTAGTCCGCCCACGTCAGTAACTCAAAGTATTCCTATTGACCTACCGTTAGTAAAACACGTGTATCCTTCACAAAATACACGAGTCGCAGTTTTGCAGAGATTAAATAATTTTAATTTACCATTTTCTATGCCATGAAACTGACAGACATACAAATGAAATAATTATTTGCAAGCTTCATGACCACTGGCTAAGTCTTTTTGTATCATACCTCTATCAAATCAGCCTTTCACAGTCCACTGCTGGCATGGGCCTCTACCAGGCTGCGTCACAACACACTGTCCTCCGCCTTATGCATCTAGTCTGTCCCAGGCACCTTCTTAAGGTTGTCAGTCCATCTAGCTAGCCGTCTCACGCTACTGTTGCCGTTACGCGATCACTCCAGGACTCGTCTGCTCCATAATATCTCGGTTACCTAAATCATCATCATCTGCCTAGCCTTTTCCCAACTATGTTAGGGTCGGCTTCCAATCTAATCGGATGCAGCTGAATACCAGTATTTTACTGTGTAATGCGATACCCCTTGGTAAGACTGGTTGTCAGACTTTCGGGCTACTGACGACCCGTAGCGACTGTCAAGGATCCACAAATGACAGCCGCGACCAACGGCTTAACGTGCTTTCCGAGGCACGGAGGGGACTTGGTATGTGAAGATGGTCACCCATCCACGGACCAACCGCGACCTGATCGATCGACCCATGCGGCTGTTATTACTTAGACACAAGCCCCTCAATCTAGGTTACCTAAATATTCACGAATAATTCAAATAATACCTATATCAGTGTAACGGCACGAGCAAGGCGCCTCTTTTAACATAACTACTAAGTATACTCCTAAAAACTTCGATCGACTATAATGTTAATGTTTGTAATAAAGTCTTCAATAAAATATAATTTCCTGTAGTATAAGTTTTTGTTAGAAAACACAATAAGAAAGTTTTCAGGTGAGCTTAATGAAATTGCTTATAATAATCGTTACAAGGAAAGTAATTATGTCTCGAAAGGAGCTTAAACTGAACATAGGCATTGTTCGTCATGATTAATAGTGTGTGTTGAGGTCCCTTTCATTAGTGTTGTGTACCCGCCACTAGTGGTAATGGAGAATACATACCTATATAATACAAATAACCCGTTTCAAATAATTGTCATGTGTGAAAACGGTCACCGTTTTCATTCCATAATTGCATGTTTCGGACGCAGGGTATTTTATTCAACGCCAACTGAAGCACACTCGTGTGGAATAATTGTTGTTTTAGTTGATATAGAAAATAAGCGTAGTTTATAATCAAAGTTATACATTTAACTTTGTGACATCGTTTATTCGTATGTTAGACAGACATTAACTGTTTTCGAATGCGTGCACGTACGTGGGCACGACATTCTCATATTTACGCAGTACAAGTTCAAATATAATTTTGTAATTGCTGTGATTTTCTGGTATTTTGTTCTAAGTTTAGCGTGGGTTGTTGCGGTAAAAATATGATAATTTGCGTTAAGGTAACTCGACCCTGAAGTTTTTGAAAAGTTGGACAGTATGGATGGTCACGTATTTCATCTAGATTCTTACTGATAGAATGTGTATTGATCCTATATCAGTTTTATTGAAAGTCTTGTTTCTTTTCCAATAAAACAGATTACTTAAATTCATTATCTACTTGGTCATGTTTAGTTAAAAAAAGCGGCTTAGTTCGAGTCGGACTAGCACTAGAAGCGCTTCGTACCACAAGGCAAAAACACAGAAAAACACGTTACTTGTATGGAAACCCCTTTTAGCGGAAATAGAAATACACACCCTGTGAAATTTCAACTGTCTACGTATTACAGTTCATGAGATACAGCCCGCTGACAGACAGACCGCTGGACGGACGGTCGGACGAACTTAGTAATAGGGTCCCGCTGGCACCCTTTTGGTACGGAGCCCTCAAAACCATTAGGTAAGTACTTACACTCTAAAATTTAAATCTATCCCTAGACGATGTTGTTATAAGTACCTACATTCAGTATTGATTTTGATGTGTGTTATTGAAAAAGCACCCAGTCTGTACAACTTGGAATGTATCGACTATATTGAAAAAGAATATAGGTAATCGTTTTTCTACGAAAAACAGCTTCACTTAGAAAGCTGAATGAAAAGTAAATTATAAAGGTAATGGACATAACAGAACAGTAAAGGACGCCGTCGAAACTTAATTTTGTTTCTCTTTCTGTCTTCTCGGAGAACTTAAAAGGGTGAAAGGGTTATTCCAAACATTTCAATGTCTTAGTCGTTAATATATTTGTATGTAATATTCTAAATCTAAATAACCCAAGGGGCTGTTTTTTGGCATGTTGTAACACACAATAATACGTTACCAACAAACTTTTTTAAAGAAAAAAACTTTGCATTCTCATAAAAGTTTTAACAAATGCCTGCAAAACGTTCCTGTCTTATTGCCTCCCAGAGAGTTATTTCGCAACTTTTCAATCCTTAGCCTACTTATAACTTTTCCCATCACAATGACTCCGCTTAAGACGATACAAATAACAAAATTCCCGAACAAATCCATATGGGGAGTAACGAGATCTCCTACAGAATGCGTGCGCTTCCAACTTTTAAGTGAACTTAGGTACATTTGGTTTAGGTTATACGGGTAGAAAAATTGAAAAGACATTTTGATTTAGACAACGCAAGATTATCAGATGGTTTTCTTCTCTTCTTTGCAGTTATGTGAAATTGGATTAGTAGTTAAGAAAGAAAGAAAGAAAATACATTTATTTAGCACAGACTATAAGACACACAGTACACCTGAGACGTCATCATAAAAAAACAAATAAAAATCAAATAAAAAACTGTAAAGTCCGAGGTAAGAAATTAAACTGGAAAGTGTGCCTCACGGCTGCGCCACACGACATTTTGATTTAGACAACGCAAGATTATATTATCAGATGGTTTTCTTCTCTTCTTTGCAGTTATGTGAAATTGGATTAGTAGTTAAGGGGGATGCGCTAGGTAGTCCGCGAAGTTAAAATTTTCTTACGTACTGATTCATATCTCATGGAATAGTCATTCGGTAAGATTACATGAACTAAGACACTTGTATTGAAGATTTTAATGATTTTTCTTATTCTGTAAAGTCATAATTGTTACGATCGCGAATCATATTTTTTTCAACATATTATAACCTGACATTGACCTGCACATTGCAAACAATATAAGAGAATTAGAATTTCGGGTAGAAAAATTGAAAAGCCATTTTGATTTATTGATTTATTAAAATCTCCCTTACAACTATCATTAGAAGTATCCCTAATGCGATAGCGCGGTCTTACATTTTTTTTTTTTACAAAATAAAAACTATGAAAAGAATGAAAAGAAAAAGTAATAAAAAAATGCGCTTAGTGAACTCCACTGCGAGTGACGTAATCTTCGACAAACTTACTAACTTATTATTTGCGGTTGGTACAGTAATCGGGTCGAGGGATCGAACCGCAAAATTAAGTTGTTTTTTATTATGTATACTTTTCCGGTATAAAAAGTACCCAGTGTGGTGCCCAGGATATTAAAGAATAATTATACTAAGTTTCATCGTAATCGAACCGGTAGTTTTTGCGTGATGAATGAACAAACAGACAGACAGACAACATTTTTTTTAATCACATTTTTGGGTTCGTTGTAGGTCTAGTAACACGCCCTGCCATTTATTTTTTTGTTATTTCCAATGTACAGAATTTTCACTTCTACAGATTTATTATAAGTATAGATTATTCTGTAAAGTCATATTTGTTACGATCGCGAATCACATTTTGTTTAACATATACTCGTAACCTGACATTGACCTGCAAATTGCAAAAAAAACGTAAGAGAATTAGAATTTTACGGGCTACATAGCGCATTTAGGATAAAATGCTTTGTAATACTTTTGTTCAAATAAAACATAGTTCTAGGAATATTTGTACCCATCTAAGCCCCTTGTATTGTGTGTTTACTACTGCTACAAACTGGATCGTTGTTGTTACAGGCAGAGGTAATCAAGTGTTAGTTACTGTAGTGAATATTCCAACTCTGAGGTATATAGTTTCCATCCATTTGTAAGTACACATGGACTTCGATATTGAACGTTATAGATATGTATATTTATGTACGATATATTTGATACTCAACGTAATTTAATGGCATTATCGGGCATAAGTTCTGGGATGTGTATTTACTATAGGTGCTTATATCTTGAAGCAATTTAACTATGGGCATTAGAATATTATCATATAAGCAAATATAGTATATAACCAAAAGTTGTATTTAAAAGATCGCTTTTAATGATAAGACCGCTCGCGTCCCCCCTTGTAAAACTACATTTATATCTGTAACTTGCAGCGCCCCGAGCTTTCGCACGCATAAGTGTCGATCCCATGAGAATATCGGGATAATTTTTTCGTGAAAGAGTAACATCCATCCATCCTCACAAACTTTCGCATTTATAATATTATTAGTAGGAAGTAGGATATTAATGTTGTCTATAATAAAGAGTAATCCATTGTAGTCTATAATATTAGGGCTCATTGTTTTTAGCCGAAAACGATCTTTTGTTTACATTGCCACGAACACTCTTGATAATATGAACTAGATATTAAAAAAAAAAAGAACTCAAAACTGATAAAGTAATTTTCACTATGGTTGAAATAAAGACTGAAGGGTTAGTTTGTAAAGAAGCTTCACCTTCTACTCAATAACTAAAGATGTAAAAGAAGTAGTTAGTTCAAATTTAAAACTTTTCAAATTAAAATAAAGTCAGTTGTTTTTCTCGCCTTTTCTTGCTTGTTACCCTATGCAACTTGTTGAAAAGTTCGTTATCAAGTACAATCTAAATGAGTTATTTGAAAGTCTCTAAGCCAATTTTCTCAAGCAAGTCCCTCTGCATGGCTAATTAATAAGCAGGATAGTCGTCAGAAGTCCGATTATTTTTATCCAAAATGTTAATTCCGTGTCTTTTCTACCTAATCCCTTTCATTTTTCTTTCTCGCAAGTTCTCATCGATCATTAACTCTGCAAAGTTTTGCGGTCAACCGATATTAACTGCGAATTTTATCCCACTGTTGCCACTACTAAAACCTATGTTTTTGAGATCAGACGTCACCTTCAGCCATCACAATAAATTAAATAGGTCGAAAAACTTATTCCACCCCAATTGTAATTTAGTATGATCGTTAAAAGTTTTACGAGCGATCTTCGGCTTTCTCGGCAATAATCTGTTTTAGTCGTCGCCATCAAACCGTTTCGTATCCGATTGTTCGTTCATCTCCGATCAGCAAATTGACTGACGACGCTCGAATCAATTTTTCTTCCCCTTTTATTACAAAAGAAAGCGATAAGCGCTAATCGATGGGATTTTTCTTGTCTGAAAAGGCATTTTTCGAACTTACACCGAGAAATATGAAGGTCATTGTTTTATGTTTTTCGTCGTAAAGAAAATACTTTTAGCGTTCTTTTAAATAAAATGCTCAAGAAAGGAGATTTTTTCGAGGAGAGCGAATCTCATCAGTAGACTTTAGTATTCGTTGAGAGTCTTTGTTACAGGAAACCATATTAGGAAAATGAGGTTATTGTATTTGGTGGAGCCGCTTTGATGTACACAACGTAATTAAACTGGAATAAGGCGGTTAGTTTAGTAAGTGCTTATTCTTGTATTAGACTCAAACTCAAACTCAAAGCATTTATTTCAAGTAAACCAATTACAGGCACTTTTGAATTTTCAAGGGGTCGGTCAGTCAGAAAGATGAAGCTAGTTGCCCATTCCAAAGCGTAGTAGGTACCTGTGGAGAAGAACGGGCAAGAAACTCCACGGACACTCTTTTAAATCATAAAAATTGTTATTAAATTTTGGTTACATCATTCAAGTTGAAAGTATACATGTGAGAACGATGTAGAAAGACGTGCACGTTAAAAGCGTCCGTACTAAAAAAGACGAAAACAAAAAAAAAAAAAAAAAACAGAAATGAAAATACTTAGATTAAAATAAATATTAGGAAAATGAGGTTATTGTATTTGGTGGAGCCACTTTGATATACACAACGTAATTAAAATGGAATAAGGCGGTTAGTTTAGTAAGTGCTTATTTCTTATATTAGAATCTGCAAGTTAGTTTAATTACATATTAATTACATAATCAGCTTATAATGTTCCCACTGCTGGGACACAGGCCGCATCTAGGTGAAAGGAACTGGACCATTATCCACCACGCGGTTCCAGTGTGGGTTGGTAGATGTCCATGTCTTCGATTTGTTCTAGGATATGCCGGTTTCCTCACGATGTTTTCCTTCACCGTTTTGAGAGCAGTGGTGATGTAATAATTTACACAAAGGAAAGCGCCTGGCGCGGGTTTGAACCTACGCCCACGTTAGTCCGTAAGTCCGGTAGTCGTAGAAAATATCCGCAATTCTATACCAAAAGAGGAGATATCCAAACAAAAATTGCACTTAGACATGAAAGCAGATTAAACATACCCACTTCACGATTAAAAATGCACTCTTCTAGTACATTTGTTATGTCCATTAAAATATACAATAAGTTACCGGAATACATCAAAAATATAAATAAAAATAATACCTTTATCAATAAATTAAAACAATTTCTGATAATCAAAAGCTACTATACTATTGATGAATATTTTAGCGATAAATTTTAACAACAATAAGTACACAATTAATAATAACATTCTACAAAACTCGAAAATACGATTTTATTATAAACATTTAGCTCATTTTAATTTACATAAAATTAAATAATACAATTTTAATGATACTATTTTAATTTAATATTAATTTATTTTTTCTTAACAATAAGCGCCTTCATCCTCTCTCCTATTAAATATTAACTTTGCTGTGCCCGACAGGGTCCATAATTGATTCGATGTTAAACATTCAACCATTATGTACACATTATGGAATGCAATAAAGTATTGAGTATTGAGTATTGAGTTAGTCGCCACCGTTACCATTGCTCCCACCACCACACCATTAGCCACCACTGCTCCCACAGGTTACTCACATAGTAATTAACAATTATTAGAAATCGTCTTAGACTCACATTGTCTTTTTCCTATCGTGTAGTTGTTTGCCAGACTAAAGTATCGATTACTGCGAAATATAATACTTTTCGTGTCGTCTAAGTCTCTGAGAATAGACTATCGCATTACGTGCGCGTCTAACGAAAGACATCTAAGGATTCTATTCGGTGTTTGATATTATATTGCAAGTGCAATATAGTCTAGAAAACTTTCTGCAGCCACTAATCCTTCAGGAATTAACAACGATCTTAGGACATATTCATGTTTATGACGACTCCTTCTCTGGTACAGCCAACTGCACGACCATGGTAGCGATATGACTCCGTTAGTTTTCTTGTTTCGTAGCATTATGGACTGTTTTGGTAGTTTGTATTAAGAAACTGACCAAATGCGAGTCGGACTCGTACACAAAGGGTTTACCACAAGGCAAAAACGTCGAAAAAACTCGTTTAATATCTTTTATTTTTATTATTTCTTTTTATACCGGCAATAGAAATCCAGACTCTGTGAACATTTTAACTGTCTACCTGTTAGGGTTCATGAGATGTATCACCCGCTGACAAACAGACAGACAGACAGACGGACGGATGGGTGAACGGACGGATGGGTGAACGGACGGGTGCGGAGGCTTAGTAATACCAGCCCGTTGGCACTCTTTGGGTTTGGAACCCTAAAAACAGAAATATGGTTGACCGTACTACTGATCTCGAGTTTTATTAAACCGCGTATAATTATTTAAATCAGGCCAAAATAAGCCACCACATTTCATATGAAAAATGTTATATCCAGCCAATAAACATCAAAAGCGCAAAGAAACTTCCAAGCTCCTCTCCTCGCTGCATTCTCCTCAGAAGTTCATCGTAGTTTTGAAACTAGGAATACCTACATATCTATTATACAATCAGCTGGCAAGTGGCCCATAGTGGTGAATACAAAGAATGGGTCTCTCTTAAGATACTGCTTATAGTTAACTGCATTATAAAGGATTTTAGACAATGATGGGTGAAGCATACATCAAAGAGAGAAAGAAAGAAAATTGCGTTTATTGGCATTAAAGCAAAATAAATACACATTAAAATTATGAAAACAGAAAACCATCATCTGCCTAGCCTTTTCAGAAACTATGTTGGGGTCGGCTTCCTGTCTAACCAGATGCAGCTGAATACCAGTATTTTACATGGAGCGACTGCCTATCTAACCTCCACAACCCATTTACTGGGTAATACGATACCCCTTGGTAAGACTGGTTGTCAGACTTTCTGGCTTCTGACTCTACCCGTAACGACTATCAAAGATCTACGAATGACAGCCGGGACCAACGGCTTAACGTGCTTTCCGAGGCACGGAGGGGTCTCGGTATGTAAAGATGGTCACCCATCCACAGACCAAATGCGGCAAGCGTAGCTTAACCTGGTCGATCGACCTGTGTGGCTGTTATTATTTAGCCACAGCCGCACAGGTCTATCGACCAAAAACAAAGATTATAATGCCAAAAGGGCCGTATAAATAATATGATTAATAACAAAAAAGTGATGACAAAGAGGCTAGTGTTAGTCCCTAGCGAATGACAGCTCACTCCACGCTCACTTCACCCAAGCTTTCACGGTGATATGGTTACAGAATCGCTGGGCAGTAATCTAAATCTATACTAATAATAAAGGTGAAGAGGTTGTTTGTTTGAACGTGCTAATCTCTGGAACTACGGGTCGGATTTGAAAAAATCTTTTTGCTCTTGATAGCCCAGTTCTCAAGGAGGGTTGTTTTTTTTAATGCTAAGAAATAATAAAATTTTATTATTATTTGCGTTTTATATTTTGATTTTACTGAATTTTAATAAAGTTGTTATAAGTTTACTTTTTAATCTATCTTTTGCTTATTTTCAAGAATTTAATTTTATTTTATTACGTAATCTATTCTCTCAAGGAAGATTATAGGCTAAGACCTTCATTATAGGAGCCGAGCAAAAACAAAAGAAAGTAAAAAAGAACGCTTAGTGAAAACGAAGTAATAGCGAGGGCAGGCGATGCGATGCGAAGGGGTGAGTCGGGGATCAAGATCTTCCACGCGAACGAAGCGGCGAACAGAAGCTAGATTCTATACAACGTGTAACGTTAAATGCGCAAAACCTCACACACCCCAACTGATTTTTAATTCAATTGATCTATTTCAGAGAGAAAATAAGTCATTAAAAAAATTGCAAAGGTTTTATGTGCTATTTTAGTTTTATTGGCCATTCTGATCGTTTCTTGCGTCTGCGACGACGCTTTACCGAGGGAGGAGTCGTCACCGGGCCGCTGCGCCGCGCTCACATTGGCTTGCTTGACCTATTAATAAATAGACACGGCAACGTTTTTAATGAAGATTTTTTGAAAATTGTGACCTATATTAAAAAGTGGTTCAATTGATTCTGCTCGTCATTCTGATCAAACTATTTTCAGGTTTTGCGCATTTAACGTTTCACATTGTATACAGTGCCCTCCAAAAGTTAGTTGACATTGTTCCACTTCAGGTTTAATTTTTTTTTTTTTTTTTTGTTTTCTGGGGAAAACCTTCAAAAGGCACCCGACTCCAGGGGAGGAATGTCGGGGAGTGTGGGATTTTTACCTCACTAAAACCACCTCGGCGATCACCATCAGCACATAAGGGTGGTCCCCGTTCCTCTTAAAAGACCAATTCCGGAACCCTCCCTGTGCAACGCAAAGGCAAATTCCTCGGGACTGTAAAGGGGGGGCCCCTTTAAGTACAGTCTGAGCCTCACTATGCACGGCAGCACGTGGCCACTGTGCCACCGTCTTCCCTGCGGTCTTTTGGTGGGCGGACAGAGTCGCCACTCTTTTCGCTCGCGACCCCAAAGGTCCACATACCTTGATTGGTAAGCGGGTTTCGGCGTATTAGGCGCCAAGGCGGTTGCCTCTCCGATGCATCCTTCTCCGAGCAGGATTAGCCCTCTGCCACTTCAGCTGTACAGTCACGAGCACCAATATGTCAACACTTGGCAACTTTCAATTGCAAATTTTTTGTGAAATAACGAATGTAACGTTGAAATACGACACTTTACATAAACCTATGGGTCAATCAATCAATCAACTCAGCCTATCGCAGTCCACTGCTGGACATAGGCCTCTCCCAGACTGCGCCACAACACCCTGTCCTCCGCCTAACCTATGGGTACGAAAATACTATGTTCGTAGTAGCATAAAATTTCATTCAGAATAAAGGAGAAAAACGCTTTTGATTAAAGCTGAGTGCAATATAATACAAACTTATGCTCATGACTGTACCTAATCCCACATTAAGATTGAAAATTATTGTTTGAACTGTACACTAAAGCATTTTTATTGACTATTGTGAAAGTCCTCAAGAATAAGAATGAAATCAAATCCGACCGGTATTTCCAGAGTAGAAGCTCTGGAAATACCGGTCGGATTTGATTTTTTTTTGCATTTGATTCTTACTCGCATTCAACCAATCATAGAAACTCTTCAGCTTTATTGTTAGAATTGATTAAAGTCGGTTTTCGTACCATTCTATGTGACCACGTTCTTCCAAATTACGCAACGGATTTTGATGCGGTCGTCACTATCATTTAGTGAATTTATTCCGGACGGAAGCCTATGCTTATAATACATACAAGCATATATGAAGGAAATCTCTATATTCTACCATCATAGAAACCGTGCAAAGCGGGGTCTGGTCGCTAGTCTGTATGTGTTTATCTGTAAACTAGCATCCGCCCGCAACTTCGTTTGCGTAGAATTCGAAATTCCCACCGTTTAAATCCGTTTTCCCGTAGGAATGCAGCATTTTCCTGGGGTAAAAGGTAGCCTATGTTCATCAGGGATAATGTCGGCTTCTAATGGTAAAACAATTTTTCAAATCGGTCCAGTAGTTTCGGAGCCTTTTCAATACAAACAAACAATCAAATCTTTCCTCTTTATAATATTAGTGTAGATAATACAAAATAAGTCACTTATCCTTTCTGTTTGTGTGACCGCGTTGTTCTTCTAAACAACGCAACTTTTGATGCGATATTCACCATTATTTAGAGAGTTTGTTCTTGAAGGTTTATATGTACGTCAAATTTTCCCAATCAACTTTGAATCTTATGCTTCAGCGATAAAGTTGAAAATCTATTAAATAAATTTGACAGATTGTAGTAGCTTGATGTGCTGGCGTCTGTACATTAAAATTAGACTTACATAATTAACAGTGAAGTCTCGATGGTTGTTCAAGTAGGTACAACCGTGCGAAGCTAGGGGCGGGTCGCTAATGATAAATAATAAGAGTAAAAAAGTTGCATTTTATTATAGTCACTTATCATTGTTGACGGTTAATCACTGCAATATGCTGAAATTACTTGATTTCTTCACAGTTTTTATCTTTTAATGTCGTAAAATAACATTCTTGAAACAGACGGAGATTGGCGATTAACCCGAGGCTAGTTAACAATAAAACGAACCATAACGTCTGCCATTCTTGGAATTTTCATTGATAATAACAAAATCCCTAACAAAGAACGAGTTCGTACCCAAGTTAGTTTAAAAAAGCTTGACAGTTATTAAATGCTAAGACAAAAGTTATACAACTACGGAAAAAAAAACAGACCAGTAATCTCATCTCGTTTATTTAAATTCACTTTTCAAACAGTCTTTACGGCAATGTAAAATGTTATACTAGGGGCAAAGAATAATAGGTATAGAAGGTCGGCTTTCAAGGACCAAAAACGCACGCACACACGCTACGCTGTACGTTTCACGTACAAATATTTTTATCTCACGAAGCGACGCGCGCTTTACTTGTGGTAACAAAGTCCACAAATACGCTGTAAATGTGTGCGTTAAGACGAGTAGCGTCAGCACATAACACACACACAGACACTTTCGACTTCGCCACTGTCTCCTACGCTACCGATAGCTCCTACGCTTGCTTACACACACATTCAGAGCGTGTTTGTACACTTTGTAACCACAAGTAAAGCGCGCGTCGCTTTGTGAGATAAACATATTATACAGCGAATGTAAGCGTGGGAGAGGGAGTAGGCTGTAATCTATCGCGAAGGAACCATAACGCGAGCCCAGTGCGGTTTGGTAGATGTCACATGTCTTCGAATTTTTGGTTCAAGGACTTGCCGGTTTCCTCCCGATGTTTTCCTTCACCGATTTGAGAGCAGTGATGATGAAATTATTTACAAAGCACCAAAGTAAAGCACCTACCTGGGTTAGAAGCCAAGACCGGAAGTCGGGGCCACCAATGCTTCTGGAACCCACACTATTATAAAGTAGGTCGTATCTCACAATTGCTATTGTTAATCCACGAGAAAATTGCTTTTGAATTTGTATACATGAAAGTGTATACACAAGTATTAGTGCGCGTCGTGTACTTATTACGCGTCTATGTGTGCGTGCGCTTGTTTTTGCTCGTTGTATGAAGCCGAACTTCTGTACTATACTGTGGTAAAGGTTAATTATATCTGGTTGCAGACGTTTTCTGAATATAATTATAATGCGAACGGCAGTGTACCAATATCCGTCTCTGAGACTGCGGAGGTGAAGTATTGCTTTAGCACGATGTTCGAATTTCAGTGTATCTTTTGGAAGAGAAACGTGGTTGGAAGTAAGATATCGGAACTACAGTTTGAAACAGGTCGCGTTGGAACACAAGGAGTTGAATTCAGGAATTGAATTTTCAAGGTTTTCAAAGATTAATCATTGCGTTTCCCTATTATAATTACATTGTATTTTATGTTTTTAGGGTTCTGTCTGTCCGAATGAAAAAACAGCACTCTTCCAGGTTCACACGTGTTTTTCGGTTCGTCGGTCATAGCCAATTTGCTTTCAATCGAATGGACCGATTAAGTATATATTTGGTATAGATTAATTTTTTCTTTGACCCAAAACGGATGTGTAACGTAAATAAATTCATTATAAAGGCGTTCGAACATTTTTCTATGGAAGCTGGCACATCCACCCGCCGCCATTTTCATTTTTTTTGAAAGTTTTCGCGCACTTTGAAAGTAGTATACAGCGTGTAACGGAAGGGGGGTATCAACCCTGAAGGAGGTGAATGTGCTCATGAAACTCAACAACTTTCCCCAAAGAACATAGGTCGAAATATGAAAAAAAAAAATTTGGCCCTCCCATAGTAAATCAATCAGCTGGTAGTTAGTTTTGTAAGGGAGGGCCAAATTTTTTTTTCATATTTCGACCTATGTTCTTTGGGGAAAGTTGTTGAGTTTCATGAGCACATTCACCTCCTTCAGGGTTGATACCCCCTTTCCGTTACACGCTGTATATGAGTAATTTTTTTTTTTTTATATTTTTAAAATATACAGTGTGTCCGGACATGGACTAGCGATATTCTAAATACTTAAATATAAGCTATTTTAAAGTACAATTACACTATAGGCTTAGGTCCAATATACTTCCCCGCTATGTGGCAGCCATTTTGTTTTTTTTGTTGAAGTATGCTCTATGCGAGTACAAAAAAAATCATATATCTCAAAGTTTTAGTCATACTGAGATAAAAATAGGCTTATTCGAAAGGCAATAATATTGTCTACCGTCTGCACTACAAAGCAATATGTTCACAATTCCATAACTTTTGAAAAAAAATGTGAAAGTCGAAAAAAAAAACAAAAAATTATGCAATTCAACCAATAATTGTTAATTACTACAAAAACAACCCCGAGAGCTTTTTTATTTTTTATACTAGATCGACAGTTTTTGAGCTAAGCTACAATACAACATAAAATTCACAACTGTATGTCTAATACTTTAAGAGTTATTGTTGTATGAACATAGCGTATGCGCAAGCACAAAAGGCCTTTGTCGGAACCCTAAACAGGAAATCATTAAAAAAACATAACATTCATATTGAATTTTATTTAATGTTTTTTCCAATATTAAATGAAGATTAAAATATCTAAAGCAGTTGCTCAAAGTGGCCACCTCCAGCTTGTAGACACACTACGGCTCTCTGTGCCACCTGGGTTGATGAGCGCCTAATTAAATCCAAATCGGATCTAATTTCTTCGGCGGCTGCCATAATTTTTGCGACGAGTTCTTCCCTGGTATTTGGAACTGTAGCGTATACTTTTTGTTTCATATGACCCCACAAAAAATAATCCAAGGGTGTCAAATCGGGTGAGCGAGGCGGCCACGCTACTACACCACCACGACCGATCCACGGCTGTAGATTATTATTTAAATATTCTCTCACTGCTCGAGAAAAATGCGCGGGTGCACCATCGAGCTGGAACCACATACGCCGACGGTATGATAGAGGTAGGTCCATGAGGCTGTCCGCAAACTGTGTCTGTAAGAATTCTAAAAATCTAGCGCCGTTTAATGTAGGTGGCAATTCCAATGGCCCTATCAGCCTATCGTTGATTATGCCGGCCCACACATTTACTGAGAATTCATGTTGAAATGAGCTTGGGCGCACCGCCCTTGGATTTGCGGAGCACCAGAGATGGTCGTTTCTGTGGTTTGTAATCCCAGCTCTTGTAAATTTGGCTTCATCAGTCCACAGTATTCTTTGTAAAAAATTACGGTTCTGTCTCAAATTTCTATTTATCCACGAACAAAACACAGATCTCGCAGCAAAATCTGGTTCGATCACGTCTTGAACCCGTCGAAAATGATAAGGGTGTAACCCTTCTCTTTTCAAAATTCTCCATACATGCCACTTAGACATTCGAAGTTGCACTGAAATCCGTCTAACGCTTAGTCTAGGATCATTGGTTATTAGTCTAAGCACTTCTTCTTCATCTTCGGGCGATACCAAGCGATTGCGTTCATTAACAGCTCTTTGAATACCTCTTTCCGCTAATCTTGAATGCACGTCGATAAAAGTTTGGCGACTCGGTGTAGGCCTGTTAGGGTACCTTCGTCGATATTCTTGTACAGCCAAATTTGCACTTCCATTGCAAAAGCCATACACAAAGTGTATGTCAGCAATATGTTGCGATGAATATTGACGCTGTGCCATACTTTATCACACTTTTAAATACAAAACACTAACGCAGCACGTAAACAGCACGGACGGTAAGTGAAAGTAGCGATAGCGATCACAACGCAGGGCGAGGGACAACTAAACTAACCCAACTAATAATTTGTCCTTAAAACTGATTTTGTTTCAGGTAGTGGACTAATACGTTCTATCTCGCTTACTCACGGTAGTAACGAACAGTATTTCTCGCCTGCTCTCAGATGGAATACAGTGAATGCCATAAATGACACTCTGGCGGTTAACAAAGACGTTTTGTGCTTGCGCATACGCTATGTTCAAACAACAATAACTCTTAAAGTATTAAACATACAGTTGTGAATTTTATGTTGCATTGTAGCGTAGCTCAAAAACTGTCGATCTAGTATAAAAAATAAAAAAGTTCTCGGGGTTGTTTTTGTAGTAATTAACCATTATTGGTTGAATTGCATAATTTTTTGATTTTTTTTTCGACTTTCACATTTTTTTTCAAAAGTTATGGAATTGTGAACACATTGCTTTGTAATGCAGACGGTAGACAATATTATTGCCTTCCGAATAAGCCTATTTTTATCTCAGTATGACTAAAACTTTGAGATATATGATTTTTTTTGTACTCGCATAGAGCATATTTCAACAAAAAAAACAAAATGGCTGCCACATAGCGGGGAAGTGTATTGGACCCAAGCCTATAGTGTAATAGTACTTTAAAATAGCTTATATTTAAGTATTTAGAATATCGCTAGTCCATGTCCGGACACACTGTATAAGTATATTTTCAAAAGTTATGTACGAAAATGGATGAAAATTGAACATTCCCCCCACTTATTTTCGAAAAATTCAGAAAGCAGTCCTATACTTATACGATATATCGGGAACGTGACACTTTAGGGTAACATATTACTTAAGATTTTTTGTGTGTACTCGTATAAGTGTCTCCTACTCATATATACTACATGAATCATGCGCGGAAGCTTTGGGAAAAAGAAAATGGCGGCGGGTCGGATATGTCACAAAAGTTCGAATCCCTTTGGGAGGCAAATAAGAAAATTAAAAATAAATGTTTTGCAACGTGTACCGTGTGGCATATCAAAGAAAGGGCTTACTGTGAGGGTCTAAAATATATTATTTTAATAATTTTAATATATATTTATTTAAAATTATTTACGAACATTTATGAAAATTGACCACTCCACTTAACAAAAACAAAAAAAAATCAGAAAATAGTGCTATACTTATAAGAAATGATAGGTTCGAAGTCAGTGCTCTTAAAATAACATGGTAAATATCTCAATATCGTGCGTCCAAACTTAGATTTGCAGTTGAAACGTATGGGATAGGAATACATGTTCTTCAACTACAATCTTAAAGTTCTTTGGATAAAATCATACCAATTACGGAACCCTTCATTGTGCGTGTCCCGACATGCACTTGGCCGCTTTATTTTATAGATAACTAACTTCAGCACTTGAGTTCATAAAAAAAAATAGTACAGACGCCAGCACATCAAGCTACCCGAAACTGTCAGATTTTCCCAATCAACTTTGAACCTTATATTTAGCGACAAAGTTGAAAATCTATTAAAGAAATCTGACAGATTGTAGTAGCTTGATGTGCTGGCGTCTGTACGTTTCAACAAAATTGCAATAACCATTATAAGCTGGCTATTATTATGTAAGTGCACAATTATGCTTCCTTATGCCATTTTATAGTGCAATATAAAAAAGTTTATTCTTCCTGATTATAGTAGCATCTACTTATGTTAGTGGTAGTTTGTTTGCTGAACAATAAACGTTACAGCTTGTAAACACTGCAGTCGTAAAACCATTTGAAGGACATGCTTCGAAAGAATTACGAGTTTTATCAGATACTATAAACAGGTTCAAATGAAATTAGTCAGAGAAGCTCCACAGACGTGCTGTATATAATATCTAATCATGGTAAAACAAAAAACCGGTCAAGAGCGAGTCGGAATCACGCACCGAGGGTTCCGTACCATTATATATTACATTTTCTTTTTTTTTCTTCTGAAAAAGTGTGCTGTTTAGAGACATCGTTTTATTTTTCCTGTAATCTTTACATAGACTTATATCTCATACAATAATTTCACATTATTCTCTATGCGAACTTCGGAGATAAGGGGGGAACGGTATTTTTTTTACATTTTTCATCAAAAGTCGAGAAATATGCGGCCTAAAAAAAAAGTTTGAGAATGTGCAAACAACAGTCTTTCATGTGATACCCCACATGCCCTAGTAGCCCCACTTCGAATTTTTAAGACCCCCTTTCAGTCCCTGTTGCAAAATATAAATATATTTTTATTTTTTTTCTTGTTTAAAAAATAGTTGGGCAAACGTCATCTAAAACTATTCCAAATTTCAAGTTCCAGCTGTGACAGACGGACAGACAGACAGACAGACTGAGTCGCATCATAAGAGTTCTACTATTTTGGTACGGAACACTAAAAATAAATGAATTTAATTTTTTTGGTGGGGTCGTTGACCGCAGTTAGTGTAGTCACTAACGGGGTACGCTTGGAGTCTCTCTGAGCGATCGAATCCGTAATGAGATGATCCGGCAGAGAACCAAAGTTGTCGACATAGCTGATGACGATGAGTGTTGAAATATTAGTTTAAAAATCTGTTTTTTTTGTGTTTAAACTTCACAAATGTGATGGGTATCGATATCTTAATAGGACAAAACCAAAGAAAACATATTTTCAAGTAACAACACTACCATCAATCGTAGACCCCCAAAAAAACATCAAATATTTATCGAGTTTAGATATCTAATTTAATTTGACCCTCTTGATAACCCGTGATAATTATTAATTACCGAGAAAACCTTAGGTCTATTCACGTATTTGGTCAAAGAAATAAATCTAGACTGCCAAAGGAACTGTTCCTAGAATACGTCACGGAGAAAATCTCTCAGGAAGCATTAAGTACAAATCAGCGTTTTTACTCGTATATAGCATGATTTTTTTTACCGTCTCCAAATTTTTACAGGCTGTTCCACCCATGAATATGAACAACTTTCACTATGGAACCAACTCTGAGATAACGTAAAAAAATCAGCTGTTTCATACATTTTGGTCAAGTAGGTATTGAACTTTTGTATTAAATAGCTGATTTTGTTTTCATGATTTCAGAGTTGGTCCCACTATGAATGTTGTTCATATTCATGAGTAGAACGTCCTGCAAAAATTTGGAACCTAAAAAAAAGTCCTCCAGTATAGTCTGAATAATCCAAAAAATAATAATATAACCAACCAATAAAAAAAAAAAAAAATAATATATCTTAATAGTCCAGTATAGTCTACAGCACGAAGTAATTAGAACATTTTGGAAGAAAAGAAAACAGGCAATAGACTTTCCGAACTCATTGTAATACGCACACAAAGAGACGAGATAACCCAAGGCAATTTTCTTCAACCCTAGCTAGGTACTTGACACACAATTATCTCTATACATAACCCTAATAATTGTTACTCTTGAAACGTAAACAAGATAACAAGTGAGTAGGTGAAAAGTAAACGGAATTACTCGCGGGCCGGACGCCTAGTACAATTTACGAGGGGCAGCGTTACTAAAAAGTAGAATACGTTTCTGTGGCGCTCATTCCTCGCTGCAAACGACCGTTTAATGCTAATAGGAATAGTGCTTACAATGGGCTTACGTACGTACTGATTGTAGATCTGCCACCGCTCCTTTTTAATTCGATTCCTGCAAACTGCTGTAATTCTCGCCCTTTATTACATCACTTTATCGATTCTGATAATCTTTTTCGTATACTTCTAATGTTACTATTTTGTTTGGTACAAGCCTGCACCCTAATTGCGTAACACGGTTTCAATGGCAATCTGAATGATTTTGAAGGATATTGCTAATCCATTGCTTCATATGTTCGAAAAAATTGTCTGCTCAACAATGTAGATAACGCTATGAATGTTGTTGAACTGCCAAGATGAAAGCCATAGCTACTGTTATGGAATTATCCAGCTGATCGATTTAAAGAAGTAGAATCGAATCAGCTCAAGAATTCAATATCAAGCAAAAGCTCTAATGAATCAAATGCTGCTGGCAACTCACGTCGCAAAGCCCCTCTGTTTTCACAAAACGCAACAATCACAGCCAATGAAAATACGCTTTCAGCAAAGACATAAATCTCTTTACTTAGAATGCTATGAAATTTAACCACATCTTTTAAGATGTGGTTAACATAACACCAACATAACACCTGAAGTTTAAGATGTTGTAAAAGCGTAGTGACATGGTTGCTTACGAATATTCTATTTCATGTTCCCGTTAGCATAAAATGCCAATAGAATACGCATTCACGTGAGTGAAGCACAGCTTGTTTAGTTTTAACAAGTTTTTGTCTGTGAATTAAATATCCGACGGGATTAAAAGTACCCCATGTGACAATCCAGACTATAAACTATCTGTGTGCCAAATTTTATACAAATCCGTTCGGCCGTTTTTGGGCCCATCCGGAACATACATCCAGACAAACAGACAAACGGACAAATATTCTATAAACTATATTTTCGGCATCAGACTCGTTCCTCGTAGCAATTACTTTTTTTCGAAAATTTACTTTTATTTTTTGATTTTGTTAGTATTTTTCTATACATTTTTATAGAAAAAGCCGATTCCGACTTTTCATTTTATATTTGCAGTCAGTGAATTTTGCATTCGTAAATCACTTCATCGTTTGTTCGTTAGCTTTTAATTACAATTGTCTCGGGAAAGCTTCACACCACTAAAACAAATCTTAGCCCATTAACATTAATCCAAAAACCCGAGTAAACAGTTGTTTTGTATGCATTGCGTTGTTAGTCCGTCTGATGTCCCCTTAGTCAAGACTACGGAACCAAATAGAGTTCCCCAGCTAAAACACGCCCGGGCATGTCGCTCGTAACATACAAAATACAAGTAATTATCTTTGGGGTTACAACGTTGTTAATTAAGTTGGTCGGTTACTCTAGTTACAGTGGAAAATACAAAATCGTAAATTATATTCCATTGTTAAACTAATTTTATTTTATAGTTTAAAAGTAAAACGATTTCCGTAACAATTTCTAGTAAATGAGACGTGTTTAGAACTTCTAAAGTCACATTAAAGCAAAATAAAGATAAGGTCTTCAAATGACGGCTCATTACCATTGAGGCCAAACAAGACAAAAGTCTGTTTCATTTCGCTTTATTGTTATGGCTAACATTAAAAAAATAGGCTTGTTTTTTACATAAACAATTGAAATATCAGCCCGAGGCAGCGTGTTAGTCTTTGATCAAACGGCTTTCTATGCCGCCATGTCGTTTAATTAAAAATAAAATTGATGAACAAAAACGTTGCCGCAGACGGTAGGCTGGTTTTTAGCGTTAGGTACAAGAATAAAAACAGCTAAATGAAACATGGTTCAGTTTTGCCTTACACCAGAAAAGGCGAAACGAGCGCTGGTCGGTCAGCTCAGCCTAATTTATGTGGACGACGCCGCGCCGCTGAATAAAAATGCTACGAACCCGAAACGCTTCTGAACCGAACTGAGCGCAACGTTAAAAGGACTATAGCTTACACCAGTCGAATTGTGTTTGACTTGGTCTCGGTAACATTTTGCTCGTCTTAAGATTACACTGACTATTTTTACTCTCGCGAGCGAAATTATACATTCTAATTTTTATACGACGTTATCTTGGAATATTTTACATCGCGTTCTTTCCTAAATATAAGAGCTATAACTTACTCAGTTTATATACCTACGTTGTAAACTTTGTAGAAGGAATTCATAAAGACAAAATATGGTTCCTTTGGCACTGAACATTTGTTATGAAAAGTCGTTTTTAAAAATCTATTATTCGAAGTTGGTTCTGATCTACAGTAATTATAGGTGTAGATTTGTTATTAGTAAGCGTGCAACACGTATAAACAAATCTGATCAAATAATATCATTGAAATATACGAATCAAAAGTAATACCTTAGTATTTTCTGAAAGACAATGTCAGGCATGTAGCCATCACTAGCTTCTCTACTCAATTTCATTCGCAAATCCAAGCAGCAAATGAGGACATAGGACGAACACACGTCTTCATTGGCTACGTAATACGTGAAGTGCGGCAAGATTTATAAAATAAAATGGGACGGCTAAGGCAGCGTCCCACGAGACCTCTGCGAACATCTATTTCGTTAGTTTCCGCACAGTCACCGGGACGGTCGTTTGTCATTCTGCCCTTATTGAGGAGCAAATTTCAGTGACCGCCTCCTGCCTTCTGTTATCCCCGTGATATTTTCATAATCCTGTTTGAAGGACACGTCCTAAGGCTTGTTGTTGGATGTCGTTTGTTGTCCTAAACTTGTATATCAGGGTAATCATCGTTTGGTACAAGTACCCACTAAAAGACCCGACTGATATTAAAACATTTATCGTGAATTATGTATTTGTCAGTTGCTTAAAGACAAAATCAACACAATTTTGAAACTGTTTTGTGACTTTGTTTGATGTAAAAAACAACGTTAAAACCATAAACAAAAAAGCGGCACAGGAAGGTCGTTAAATGGCCGCTATATTAAAAACACGAGCACGTTGTGAAATTGCTTGCTGTTTTCCGAACGATTTGTCAAAGGAATGCAACGAATCTCTCGATGAAGGCGTCAAGTGAAATAAATCGAGATTAAAACATATTCTGCGGCAATCGGTGGGTGTACGACAAGACCCCATTTTACGAAGAAGAAAAATCTCATCATATATTCACGGCACGCTTTCCCTAGCAGTCTATAGAGACGGTACGATAAACAAACTACTCTATTGCACACCCCTCCATCGATTTATCACACGTCTATGATTAAGATTTATGGCTATAATAATAACTTTTATAGATAAATTCTTTCTGAGGACTGTGATGTCATCCACATTTAAAGGTGAAGACTTACGTAAGTACCTATGAATGTTTCTCTTTAGTTCTGAATGTCTTTGTTTATTTCTCTAGTTTAAGATGCAATTTCGCTTGGAGTGCAATTATAGAAGTTGGCTATCTGGCTATTCAGAATGCACACAATTATGAAGGAGACTCTAGCGGAAAGCAAACAAACGGGCCGGAACGGAAAAAAGTTGGTATTCCGTCGTTCATATTTCTGAGTTTTTTAGTCCGATTTGATGACTGCACCGGTCTTTCTACGGTAGCGACAAAACAAAATTGTAATTACTTACTAGCAGTGCTATTCTGTAAAAATCTCTCTCTCAGAACTTAAGTGAAGTGAGCGGGAAGTGAGCCGTTATTAGGGATTAACACTATTGACACTGCTCACTTTAAGCTCACTTCACTTATGATTTCACGGTGAGGTTTTTACAGAATCGACCGGCTGTTCTCACATACTTCAGTGGTAAATAGCATGATGTATCACAGCTCTGGTACCCAAGATACAGCCACCATCTAGTTTGGGGTCCGTCGTAAAGATCAAAATAAAGATCGCTAACAGTTACAGATCGATACTAAGTTAAGTTAATTATAAGGTAACATAACAAGGTAAATGTATTGTAACATTGGTTCATTACATTTATTATTGTTACTGTCTACACTAGTACAAAATATATCTCGGTTAAACATGAGTCTAAAAGGATAATATACATATTGGTATGCATTTCTTATACTGGCGTGAGGTGAATGATCTGTTCTAAAGATATTCCTTCACGCACTGCCGTCATCGCTCACTTCCCGACCTCTTTCCACTTACCTACGTATTCCACTCACGATATTTTCAAACACTGAGTAGGTAATACGTGACACAGTCAGCTGTTATTATACCCCCGACATATTTGTATCTCGAGAGTACATTCCTCAAAATACTTTATTATAAACGTCTGTAAAAATCATCTTGAAAACTTATGTGAAAAGATGAAATATTTCTGGAATTAAAAGTAATAAAATACTCTCTGTACCTATGTGGAAAATATAAATTCCAGCTCTCAAAAGTATTTTATTTTATGTGATAAATGTCTTAGTTATTTTCTGTAAGGTTCTGTTAGAAGAAGCGAGTGTTATTAATATTAGGAGTTAAGACGGATTTACTGCTTTTAATAGGCTTTTCTGCTCATAATTGTTTTGAAGAAATAGAGATAGTACCTGTAAGTATGATAATTATTTTAATTCTTAAAAAATAATAGGATCATTTTTATATCTTGTAGGTAGGTAATTGTACGTCTAATTGCTAGTACATATCTTCGCTCTACGTAATTATTTTAAGTGGTTAAACGGGAAACAGCCGGTCGATTCTGTAAAAATCTCACCGTGAAAACTTGCGTGGAGTGAGCTGTCAGTGTCATCCCACTGATGCTAGGGATTGCCCAAGCGAACATTTATAATCATAATAGAGATTTTAATAATATATTTTAAGCTAATATTTATAAGTCTACTCTTAGGTAATTTGGTAGTCAAAATATTTCCATTCTTGAAAATAGCGCAAAAATAACATTTTGTATTGTATATACGAAATTATTATACTTAACTATTTTACAGCTTCAGAATTATGAAAAGAATGAATAGTGAATAAGTAAAAAGGTTTCATTTATACGAGCACGGCAGCCGCGATACGCATAAGAGTTTACAGAAAACTTTTCTGTGAACACAAACCCAAAAGATTTTTCCAATTTAGCGAGAAAGGCTCAAATGCTGGAGAGGTCACAAAGCGAATAGTAAAAATACATTCCCTATACGTGACCGTAAGTTTTGTTACCCGCGGGAGGACGCTGAGGACGCCAGAGGACACCGAACATGACATATAAACGAAAATGCCATTCGAAGCTAGAAAAATGTACAAGGCACGAATTTTACGCCGATAGCCACATCAATTTGCCATTTTAGTCACTGAGATATGTACCAATTTCAAGTTTTAGTTATTTATTTATTTATTTAGGTACGTTTTAGACGCTTGTAGGTTCTTGTATAAGTAGATATTTATTACGTTTCTTTTGCTCATAGCTTTTTTGTAACTTATTTGCGGACCTAATTTCAAGGTTTGTAGCCAACCTTGTACGTTTAAAAGCCTAATATTTAAAAGTGTCGTCTTGCCTAAACATATATTAGATTTAGGTAGATGTTTTGTGAGATTTCATCCTATTTGATTTATTTACAGTAAGTTTATTATGTATAAGTGACATAGGTAGGTATCTACTTTATTATTTCACATACCTATTACCTTTTTACTGAAGATTGTCGCTCGTTCAGATGTCAGGTTATTAGTTTATTACATCGCTGCATCGTAATGAATTTTACGATCAATTAAGTACATATATCTCAAGACACTGTATAAAATATCATAACAAAGTTATTTTTAGACTTTGCTAAAAATAGCAGAGTTTCTGTTTCCTAATTTCGAACTAAATGTATGTTACTAGGAAGTGGGCGAGTTACCAAATTGTGATATGCTTATTTTACTAAGAAACTTGTTCATTGAATACTGGCCGAATTTACGTGATTGATACGAAGTTGCGCGCGGCCGAGTATCTTATTATCCCCAGGGAAGGTTGCAACTTTACCCGGATAAAAAATTACCTGCGCCTATCCGGGCGAAACAAAATTATATGTGGACAAGCTTAGAAAATAAATATCATACGTGTTAAACAAATAAACTTTTTAACCTTTTATTCTCTTCGTTTTTATTTGGATCTTCTGATTTCGATTTTATTGGGGCACAAAAATACTGATATTTAATTAAATTTGCGTAATCGGCCTATACCGTTCCTACTGCTGGGACCCAGGCCTCCTCTCTGTGAGAGGGAATGGGCCGTAATCCACTACGCGGGCCCAGTACGGGTTGATAGATGTCACATGTCATCGAATTTCTGGTCCTAGGGCATACTGGTTTTCTCACGATGGTTTCCTTCATCGTTTTTTGAGCAGCGGTGATAAAATCAATGACACAAAGTAAAAAATACCTGGGTTTGAACTCAGGACCTACAACTCGTAAGTCGGGGCCGTTACTACTGGGCCACCACTGAGTAAAATTATTACGCAATTAAAATGGCGTAGGTAAACATCTTCTTGTAGCTCAGTGATTTTTCCCTAAAGATTAATTATAAACCCTTTAGAGGAGGTTAATGTCCGTTTAACCTTCTCTGAAGACTTTCGTAAATATAATTTAACATTCATTTTTTTTTTACCTTTTGTAGTCTTTGAACCACAACCACCACTTCAAATATTAAACACGTGTACGTTTTGTATAATACCTAACTAGCAGCCCGTAAATATTCGTGGTTTATAAAAAGAGCACAAGCTTATGACCATACGATATAAGTGAAAACTTAATGACTTATGGAGCCGAGTGTACGCGAAATTAAATGAAATTGTTTATTCTGTAAATAGGATAGCGGAATCACTTTTAAACGTCATAATAAAAAAATAAGGTATATGTAGTCGACATTTCCTACTAGCCTCTGGGACGAAATGACGAAACAAACTCAGGGATCAAAGACCCTTATACAGTCCAGACATAATCTTGGTCAGATTATGCTAGGACCATGTATTGGATTGGCACAAAAGTAATGAGACACTCTACAAAACTCTATACATTTCTGTTTTCAAGTTAATGGTTTTCGATAATATTCTAGAATCTTGTAGAACATTCTAGGTACTTGTGATGTGTGTGTGTGTTTAGTCAGTTTGAAGAAAAATGGACGAGCGACAGTTCGAACACTATACTTATACGAGTACTTCTTGTGTTGTTGAGGCCACAGTGCGCGGGCTGCGGCTGACAATATCTACACTACATTGGGCGCTGAAAGTACTCGCTGGGTACGGCACATCCTTACAGACGACAGTCGTGCAGTCCGTTTCGCTATCTGTCAATGACTTTTGATGCGACCCCGACGTAAAGAGTTTTTATCTGATCTGGTTACTGGAGATGAATCATGGATTAATTACGAGTATCGTGCTTTTTGGCTGCGCGCGTTGAGAAGAAGCGCTACCAACTCAACCAAAGCTGAGTCAAAAGAACCGCTTAAAAGTTCTGCTTTGCTGTTTCTGGGACGCGGAAGGCATGTTGTTTTATAAACTATTACACAGTGAAACTATAAACGCTGACAAATATTCAACCCAGCTCACCAAACTATCTGCTGCTATCAAGAAAAAACAACGAAGACGAGTCAATGTAGTTTTACTACACGATAACGCTCGACCTCACGTCGCATCTGCCGTTGGCCACAGTTGGAGAACTCGGGCTGGGAGCCCCACCCACCTTATTCCCCAGACCTCACCCCAACAAACTATCATTTGTTTAGAGCCCTGAAACAACATTTGCGGGGTAAACAATTTAATGATTTCTCTGATGTGGAGGCGGAGTTGAACAACTTTTTCGAGGCACAGCCATCAGATTTCTGGGCGAAAGGCATCCAAAGTTTGACGGGTCGTTGGCAAGAAGTCTTAGATGCTAATGGTGATTACATCATAGACTAAGCTTTTTGTATTGTAATAATAATAAAAAATATAAGACGTAATTCAAGTGTCTCATTACTTTTGTGCCAACCTGATAGATCCGCGTTTGAAATTTTTGAGGAATGAAACACACAAATTCAGACAGTCAGTGCAAGCATTTGTCACTAATCGTGCAGCTCAACTCAGTCACCGACCGACTGGAGCCGAGTATACCAATTCAGCGTCACCGACCCGAGTGTGACGATTCTGTTTCGTTCACTGTTAAGAAAGAAGGCAAAGTGCGCATAAAGAAGTTTTTACTTCAAAAAGTTCGGTATTGTTTAGAGTTGTTGTGTAGTTGTTTGTGTAGGCAGGAGTACCCGTATGACCGGATACTGTAACCTCGGTATTTCAGAAGCAAAAGTGGTTCGATTTTGTTTGATGGATAAGTGTATCAAGAGATAAGGTTCGTCTTCGCTTTCAGTCCTCCCAGCACCCTAATTGCGTAACACACTTTATGCATATGAAATGTATTTGGAATTTCCTTCAGAACCCACGGGTTTCTAAGGAAATTCCAAATCCATTGCTTCATAGTTTTATAACGCATTGAACGTGGCTTTAACTGTCAAAATGAAAGGTATTGCGCTTGACTACCATTTAATGTGTTACGCAACTATCTCGCTGGTTTCTTACACACACACTACCTTTGCCATAATTCAGTACTTATCCAGTATAAAACAGTACTCACATAGGTACTGTTCACCCGTTGACCGTAGCCGGGAAGTCATAGGTCACGAAGCAGCCCTGCCACGTCGCTCACTGTCTGCCGGTGATGAAACACTCCGCCCCTATCTAAATCACTGCGTTTAACCTAAATAACGGTCACTCTGTATAAAGCTGTTGTTATACTGACGTGTCTTAGTGGGTTTTAAGGAGTTTGCTTTCAGCATGTTAGTGGAGGTATTTTATTTGGTAGATATGTAATACATATTAACTAGCCTACATATGAAACTTTAAAAAGGAAGAATTCTCAAGTCAGCACTCGCTGATTTAAGAATTCTACTATGGTGTTTAGTTAGAAATTGTAAAGCCATGCAAGTTATGTCAGTAATCCCCCCTATATCGCGGTAGATTGGTTCCGCGCTATAGGAAAACGCGTTATAGGGGTATTCCCGTATAACGCGTTTTTACGACCTCGTATAACGCGTTATGTACTTACCTATAAATAATTCATCACATTTAACTTTTCTCGCTGCAGGGGGTTTAAATCGAATATTTAATTTTCACAGTACAGAAATATGTATGTGGGAAATCCCCAGGTTATATGGGGGAATGCCCGTGTTATACGGGAGATTGAAATCGCGTAATATGAAAACGCGTTATAGGGGGGAATTACTGTATTTATTTTTAGCCTATATTGTCCCACTGCAGGGAAAGACCTATCTTTCTTCTTTTTCAGACACGGAAAAACTACTAGAAAGGAGAATGCCAACCAATGGGCCCCTTAGTTTTGGTGCCGTGTCAAGACTATTTACTTCTCAAAAATCAAGTCGTATTTTTACATGGTCAAGTTTGTTTTATCAACATTTCTTTTACCCTAGGATTGAAAAACTAAATTAATATTTATTTTATTGAATTTATGTCAGTTCCGCCATTAAAACTTAACCTGAATGTTGCCAGACGACAAACTATGTCAATGAAATGATTGTAATCGATTGAAAATATCGATATTTTACTAATCCGCCTAAAATTACCGGAGATAGGCTACAATAGCTTTTCTCCCATCGTAATCTAGCTAACGCTATCACCTAAGCTAATCCCACATAATTATCATGTGTTTCATGGTAATTCCTACCGTCAAAAATATTCCGCTACATTCATACCTGTCGATTAGTTTCTTTAAAAAACAAAAGTTAGTACCACATACATTATTCTGGTTAGTACTCAGGTTAGAATCTCCCATAAATACCTAAATAGCATTTATCGAGCGTTTATCGTGGTTAACTTTTTATGTAAATAACATTATTTATAACAAATCGATTTGGTAAATCGATTACCAAAATATTTAACATGGTCATACTTTTAGACAGATCTATATGTCAAATCAATGCATCAATCTAATTGTTTCGTGCCGTTTGTTTTGCGTCGTGCTGAATTTATTCCTCCGTATTTACTTCTGTTCTTTACAATTAGAATCCGTCGTGTTGAGCGTTTACGTTCCTCCAGTGGATTTGTTTTGTGATTTTGGACTGTTTTAGTGACAAGTGAGCACATTGACTCTATTTACTTTAAGTGAGCTTTGGACTCTTGTTTTAGTGATAAGTGAGCAAATTGACTTTATTATAGTTATTAAGTGAGCCTTGGACTCTTGTTTACTCCTAAAAAACGTCTACACCTGGTAGAGGTCGGGTAAACCGCCCTCTCTCGCCGGTGTGTCAGTTGCTCCCTACGTTTGGCGCCTAATCCTCGTAGACGTCAAATCGAAGAATTTGATGAACTAATACTTATCCTGAGATCCTGGGTAACACCTACACCGGTAAGTTTATAGTGTGTCATTTACAAGACTTATACGAACACAGGATGCCTATGTTTGGTCAATCAAGGGGTCATCGTCAACTGTAAATCGCTATTATTTCCGCTTTAACAGAAATTAACGTTTTAGGCAGTGTAAGGTGATCTGTGAGAAAACCTAGACCATATGAGTATGTATTATCTATTTAAGATTTCACTGATTTATTTTTGTTATCTTTTCAGATATCCTCGATGACATTCTGTGTCGAATGTTTTGTATTATTACAAAACTGGACATCATGAACCACAACATTATCCCTTGTATCCCCTGCTCTTGGACACCTCAACATATGTTTTGCATGTGGCATGTCAATTGCAAGTTGCAGAACTCATAGGGTTAGTCAAGACTGTTCTCAAAGGAATTTTATACTAAGATGGACACCTGATTAACACGTAAGTGTTTTAATTGTGGCAGAATAACTATGATTGAACTAATTGAACAAAAATAAATAGTAAGTATAAATATAATATTTTCTTATTTTTAGATCTTGCATTTGGAACAAGTTTGCCGTGCTTGTTGGGAGGCTGCATCGAGAGAAATACACAGCCAGGCAGTTGGTGGAGTTAACAGACCCACCGTGGAGTCTGTGTCAGTGACTGATAACAAGGACGATAACATCACTGGTGCTGTGATTCCTGTACCACCTCCACTACCACTGCAGGTTCTACCACCTCAGGAACAACAATTACCTCGAGCATTTTCAAAAATGAATTCACTAAAGTACAAATGGCTTTTGGCAATTTCACAACATTGCCTGTTCCTTGGTTGTACGAACACTGAATGTCTTTTAATAATAATAATAATAAAACCATTTATCCATCCATTTTAGCATTTTTTTTTTATTTTTGTTTAAGTATGAGGCACTACAAAAGAAGTTTTGTGGTTACATCATAAAGTATATAGAGTCACTGGTAATTAGTGACCGATACTTAAACACATGATTCTACTCATCATTACAAACAACTTTTACTATCGGGCCAAATCTGAAATCACGAAAAAAAAAATCAGCTGTTCCCTACATTTATGTTCGTACTGTTACATCCCTAGTCAGTAATAGTAAACTGTTACATCCCTAATCAGTAATAGTAAACGCTGACACTAATGCTTAGTCAGCACCAAGCCTTCTAGAATATCATTTCTCACAGGCTTCCAGCCAGTTCGGGTTTGGCATTCAAAGAGTTGGGACGTATACCGAATTTTCCCCAATATATATATTGTCTTTATTTAGGAAACTCAAATAAACCTTTTTTAAAAAAGATTCGGGAGTTTTCCATTCTAACATTTGGTGGCAGCGGTGGGATAAGATCAAAATCAAAAATCAAAATCAAAAGTCATTTATTCAAACTAGGCTGAGAATCAGCACTTTTCGAACGTCAAAATTACAAAAGACAGTCCCCCAAAACGCCCGCCCTTCACCACTTCCTAGTGCTTTCGCTGGGAAGAAGAAGTGGCGCAACAAACTCCCCAGCAGCACAGCTGTCTGTTCAGTTAGAAAATATACTTGACTGAATACAATACAAGGTATGCAAAGCAATTAACATTACAAGACACAGAACGCTAAATTAAATTATTTGCCATATGTCAGCTAGCAACGCCAATATACCAAGAAATACAATAAAAAACTATACGTACTCAAGCAAAACTTAATAAATAGAAATTAAATAAAAGCCTCCAGGTATAAAGGGCGTGACCGCTAACATATTTATGCAATGCTGGGTTCAGTTTACATAGCTGTCGCTTGAAGTCATAAATGATAAACTAGGACCATAAGGAAACTAAATAAACAAGTTATTAATAATGATAACAATGATAAAACCATGGTCAGCAAGACGACCAGTCACCACAAGCAGCACCCGTTCACGAGCATAACGCAAAGGTCAGCCATTACCCCCCTCGCCATATTTGAGGGAAGGAGACAACCCGACCCCCGACGCTACCGCAAGCAGTGACATCTAAGGGAGCATGACGAACTTGCTGCCGGTTGCTCAGGTAAGAATAATATGATCAATTGTCGAGGTCACTAGCTAACCACATATTGCAATCAACTCATTAGAAAACATTGCAATGGGTTGATTATGTCAATAATAAAATTAAAATTAAATTAAACTGATTTGACTTATATAGCCCAATAAAAAAACAATTGTATAATGAGCTCATATAACCTATCAGTAATTCTTTGTAAATTAATTCTGGAGAAAGAACATAAACATTGTCTTGAGTTAATCAGGGCGACCAACTATTCTTATCGCTTAAGTAGTCGTTGATAGAATAGTATGCCTTTGAACAAAGGTTAGATTTTACTTGAGCTTTAAATGCATTAAAAGGCAAATCTAGCAAAGAAGAGGGTAGCTTGTTATAAAATGCTATACCAAGACCAACAAATGAGTTATGAACCTTATGAAGCCGGTGAAAGGGAGCACGTAGTTTGTCCTTATTTCTGGTGTTAACATTGTGAATATCACTGTTTTTAGTATACAAGTGTATATTTTGCCTAATATATAAGATGTTGGCAAAGATGAATTGTGATGCAACCGTGAGAATACCAATATCTTTAAAAAAATCTCTTAGAGAAACTCTAGCACCTAGCTGGTAAATTGCTCGAACAGCTCGTTTTTGAAGGACAAATATATTTTGTATATCAGCTGCTTTGCCCCACAGCAGAATACCGTAGGACATAACGCTGTGAAAATAACTAAAATATACTAAACGAGCTGTATCAACGTCAGTGTACTGTCTTACTTTCCTGACGGCGTAGGCAGCCGAACTGAGCCTTCCTGCTAGGCTCGATATATGTGGTCCCCACTGAAGTTTGGCATCTACTGTTATTCCCAGAAAAACTGCCGAACTCACAGTTTCAAGCGCCTCTTTATCTAAGACGATGTTGGGTCCTAGATTTCTAACATTCGGTAAGGCGAACTTTACACATTTCGTTTTCTTGGCATTGAGAACTAGGTTATTTGACGTAAACCAATCCGTAACTATTGAGAGTGCACTGTTTACGTCGTCAAAATCTTGTCTATTCCTATCTACTTTAAAAATAAGAGATGTATCATCAGCAAACAGTACAACGTCACAGATTCCCTTTAAATGGAGTGGTAAATCATTAATATACACTAAGAACAAGAATGGACCCAGTATTGAGCCTTGCGGTACACCTAACTGAACTGATAGCGCGGAAGATTTCACACCATTAACATCTACACATTGGAACCTATTATGTAAATAACAATTTATTACGTTGAGAGCTTCGTTTTGGACACCGTAATGACTTAGTTTACGCAAAAGCGTGTCATGGTGCACGCAATCAAAGGCTTTGGAAAGATCACAGAAAACTCCGATAGCATTTTGCGAGCTCTCCCATGCGTTAAATATGTGTTTCAGCAAAGCAACACCCGCATCTGTAGTCGAACGACCTTTTGTAAAGCCATACTGTTCATTATGAAGGAGGCTATTTAAATTAAAATGTCTTAGCAACTGCTTGAGTATTAATTTTTCAAATATTTTGCTAAATGCAGGTAAGATGGAAATAGGTCTAAAATTACCAACGTCGTTTTTATTACCTGATTTAAATAAAGGTATGACTTTACTACTCTTCATGAGGTCAGGAAAAATTCCTAAATCAACACATTTATTAAAAGTAACAGCTAGATAGGGGGCTACGATGTCTATTATATTACTTAAAAGTTTAATGGAGATGCCCCAGTAGTCACCGGTGTTTTTAGACTTTAGTAGGTTAAAAACATTAACTACATCATGTGGGGTTACATGTTCGAAACTAAATAAACGAATACATTTAGGTACACTACTATGCAAAAGGGTTTCAGCTTTAGACGGGGACGAATTTAAGGAGCGAGTCGTAGTTATAGGTATGTTGGCAAAAAACTCATTAAAAGCTTCAGCTACGTCAGCGGCTTTATTAACTAATTTATTATCTACAATAATCTCAAGTAGTTTTTCTTGTTTAACCGATTTACCAGTTTCATTGTTAATAATTTTCCAAGTCGTTTTTACTTTATTATTAGAATTTTTAATAGCATCGCTTAAAAATTTCGATTTAGCAAAAGCACTAATCTTTTTAAATAATTTTGAATAATTTTTGACATACTCTAGGAAAGGAGTGTCAAACCTGTATTTTTTCAAACCATATAACTCGTATAGTCTCGCTCTACTTTTATAAATACCCGGAGTAGCCCATTGGTTAAAGCCAACGGAGGATCCATTAATATTAATAGTTTTGGTCTTGAAAGTAGATTGGTACTCTTTTTGCACAACAACAAAAAGGGCACCATAAATTTCATTAGGATTCTCGTGTTCTACTACAGATGGTGTAATTCTATGAGCTATATTATTTTTAAACATTTTGCAACGGGCAGCTGTATAAGGCCTGCATTCAATTTTACGCGACTGTTTATGTAATGGCATGGGGAAGCTAGCTAATAAACCACAGTGGTCGGACGTTAAGTCAGTTAAGACTAATTTGTTTTTGGCATCAAAAACACTAAATATATTATCAAGACAGGTTGACGAAGATGCCGTGATTCTAGTAGGTTCAAAAAACAAGTTAATTAAATTATAAGACTTAAACAAATTGAGGAGTCTAATACTTAATGGAGTAACATCTAAAATATTAATATTGAAATCTCCGCATAAAATAATACTTTTGTTACTTGATTTCAACCTATTGAGAGAATCCTCCATTACCGATTCAAAACTAATAAAATCCCCAGAGGGGGGTCGATAAACGCAAATTATAATGTATCGCTCAAGTTCAACACAAGACAGCTCTATAGTGCGCTCGATTGAAAGATTAACTAAATCTAAACGTTGCTTACATTTCAACTTGTTTGAAACAAGAACTAAAGAGCCACCGCGAATAGCACTTTTTCTCACAAATGCACTCTGTACGGTAAAGTTATCATCATTGATAAACACTACTTCATGTTCTTTCAACCAGTGTTCAGTCAAACATAACACCTGAACTAAGACATCCCCAGTGTCCTTAAAACGGGATATACGTCGCCGGAAATAAAAGTTTTCTGTGTCCGTGTCCGTGAAAAGTGCCCAGTGATTGTGTGGCCCAATAAGCACTCCAACCCGAACTCATCACATCGAAGGTCGACACTGCTCGACCTGGTCCAAAGCTGCACATCGCCGCCCCGGGTCCACTGCGTAGTAAGTGGTACTGCGTTGTTGGGTAGCACTTGCTGCACCTAACCATACCGTATCCAGCGCCGACCTGACGGTAGCCGTCGGCTTCTCATCCATACGTCTAAGGTGGACGTAATCCAGTAGATCCAGAATGAAGAATTCCTACATGCAGTTCCTGTAAGTCCAGATTACTCTATCCTGTGCAATTTGTGTGTGTTGTGCGTACCTAAATCGTGTTCATAATCGTGTCGTGTTCGTGTTTGTGTTAATATAAGTCAGTAATTATAAGTTTAATTCTAAAATATTATAATAAGATTCAAGGTTGTTAAGTAGCTTACGCTTCGATCCCAGTCGTCCTTATCAGTTGCGCATAACATAAACATCCGTAGCCCACGTAATTCTCAGAACCAAATAACTTTCGACCATACCATCACGCCGGTAATTCTTGTAGGGTTAAACAGTGCCGTGCAATTTTAGTATTCGTTATTAATTTATAAAATAAAAATGTCTAAATCTGAATCTAAAAAAGATATTAAAGAGTCAAAGGGTGATGAAGAAATCCCATTAAGTGTAGTGCTAAAATTTATTAAACCATTTAACGGCGATAGAGACAAGCTAACAGCTTTCCTAAGAAATTGCGATAGCGCAATATCCTTGGCGTCGTCACAACAGGAAGACGTCGTTTTTAAATATATATTAAGTCAGCTAGAAGGCAAGGCTGAGACCGCGTGTTCTATTAAAGATTTTGAAACATGGCCATCACTTAAAGAATTTTTGAAAAATCAGTTTGGTGAGCGTAAACACTATGCCCACCTGCTCACTGACTTGCAAGACTGTAGGCAAGGAAATCAAGAACCTGTTACCCAATTTTCCTTGAGAGTAGAAACCTGTTTGCAAAAACTTCTTACAGAGGTTACTGTTTCCAGTACGAGGAAGACCGAACTTCCTGGTAGATTAGCCGCGATGGAAGACCTCGCTCTCCATACATTTATATTAGGATTAATCCCTAGAATCGCTAATATTGTGAGATGTAGAGACTACAAGACCTTAAATGATGCCATTAATGCCGCGATATCTGAAGAGAAAATACAGCAGTTCTCTTATCGAAATTTTAACAGGCAAAGAGCCACTGAATCCGTTAAAAGAAATGAAACGAATAATACACCTCAAGCAAAGGTTTTTATTAGAAGTAACAGTGGACAGCCTAGTATTCCTTCCAATGATTCTCCTTTCTGTAGATACTGTAAAAAGACAGGACACATTCTTGAAAATTGCAAACTGCGTGATTTCAACAATAAAAGATTTTCAAATGGCCCTCAGCCATTTACTCCATTTAGACCTTCTTCCTTTAATTACAAACAAACAGATGTTAAGCCAGGATCTCGTGTAAACTTCACCGATAGTCGTGAAGAAGAGGAAGGAGATGAAGTAGGTGAACCCATTAATAACACAAATTTAAACTAAGTCATGTCCCGTCCCAGTATCGCACGGGGCAAATCCCTTTTAATCAAGCCGATACTACCCTTATTAATATTAAGACCAATGGACAGGGTAATCAGCCCCAAACTCACGGTCTATCCAAAAGTAGGACCATGCGACAGGGTAACCAGCCCCAAAAGGAAAGTCTGAACCTTTTTAAAACCAAGACCAATGGACAGGGTAATCAGCCCCAAACTCACGGTCTATCCAAAAGTAGGACCACGCCACAGGGTAACCAGCCCCAAAAGGAAGGTCTGAACCTTTTTAAAACCAAGACCAATGGACAGGGTAATCAGCCCCAAACTCACGGTCTTTCCAAAAACAGGACCACGCCACAGGGTAACCAGCCCCATAAGGAAGGTCCTTAACTTACCTTATGATGGCATAATAGGTACCGACCTGTTCACGGAATATAAGTGTCGCATTAATTATGAGACGGACTGCTTAGAAATAAATAACTATAACATTAAACTATCCTTCGATGAACCATCATACGTTGTTGAGCCCCGTACCGAAACAGTAATAGAGTGTTCCGTGAAAAACCCTGAACTGAAAGAGGGAATAATACTAGATCAACACATTTCCGATTCTCTTCTTATATCGAATTGCCTTGTTAAAGTAAAAGACAATAACAGAATTAATTTGACAATTGTAAATATATCCGAAAAACCAGTCCACTTAAAGGCTAACCTTATGCTCACCTTAAGTCCACTTGACCTTACTGAAAGTAATATAATACAACATAGTAGATTCATTAATAGCCTTGAAAGATCCCGGCAATTATCCGAACTACTACGAACATCTCATTTAAATCAGGAAGAATTACGCTACCTTAATGAAATCTGTCATCAGTACTCTGATATATTTCATTTACCAGGAGATCAACTAACCTGTACAGATGTAATTCAACATGAAATAAAAACTAATTCCTCGCAACCAATTAATGTAAAATCATACCGATTTCCAGAGATACATAAGGAAGAGGTTAATTCCCAAATAACCAAAATGTTAGACCAACAAATTATCAAACCATCAAAATCGCCATGGTCATCTCCTATTTGGATAGTGCCTAAAAAAGACGACTCCACCGGGCAAAAGAGGTGGAGAATAGTAATAGATTATAGGAAACTAAACGATATTACTATTGGCGAAAATTACCCAATTCCCCAAATTAATGAAATCTTAGACCAATTGGGTCAAAGTAAATATTTTACAACCCTAGACCTCGCTTCCGGTTTCCACCAAATTCGAATGTCTCCAGAAGACGCCCCAAAAACTGCATTCAGCGTACCCCAAGGTCATTTCGAATTCAAACGGATGCCGTTTGGCTTAAAAAATGCACCGGCAACCTTTCAGAGAACAATGAACACTGTGTTATCTGGACTACAGGGTGTTCATTGCTTCGTGTATTTAGATGACATCGTCATATACTCGCATGATTTATCTTCACATATTAAAAAACTTAACCTTGTATTTGAAAAGTTGAGAAAATTCCGCCTTAAACTTCAACCGGATAAATGTGAGTTCCTGCGAAGAGAAGTTGCCTACTTAGGTCATGTAATAAGCAATGAAGGCGTTAGACCTAATCCTGACAAAATAAAAGCTGTCGTGAATTTCCCTGTACCAAAATGCGTTAAAGACATAAAGTCCTTCTTAGGTTTAGCGTCATATTATAGAAGATTCATACCAGAATTCTCAAAATACGCAAAGTCCCTTACTGCCCTTCTAAAAAAGGATATTCCTTTTAATTGGACAAATAACCAACAACTATCATTTGAACAATTGAAAGAGAAATTGGTAACCGCTCCAGTCCTTATTTATCCTGATTTTACCAAACCTTTTATTTTGACTTGCGATGCGTCCAACTACGCCATTTCAGCCATATTATCCCAGGGTGTAATTGGGAAAGATCAACCAATTGCTTTCGCATCAAGGACACTAAATAAAGCGGAATGTAATTATAGTGTCACTGAGAAAGAATGTTTGGCTATTGTGTTTGGAACTAAAACATTTCGTCCTTACCTTTTCGGCCGTCAGTTTAAAATACTAACAGACCATAAACCCCTAAATTGGCTTTTCAACTGCAAGGACCCTGGATCTCGATTAATCCGTTGGCGTCTTAAACTAGAAGAATATAATTACGAAATTCAATATAGGAAAGGTAAGATAAATACAAATGCTGACGCTCTTTCGCGATATCCTATAAACCCTTTACAAAACATCGAAGAAACTCAGACAAATAATACACTACCTAATAATCATCCAATACCTAACCCTGAAAATGTCTCCACTAATCCTGAACAAATACTTACCGATGATGCCCCTCCTTCGCAGTCCTCGCCGCAATCAAATCCTGGAAGCTTAGACTTACCTGATGATTTTGTCCTTCCTGAAAACCTGGAACTCCCTGATGACTTTAATATACCTACACCACAATCCAGTGAAGTCATTAATGATGATGATACTTATTCCAAATGCCTTAAAACTATAAATAACAGACTAGTGACATTTGATACCAAAATCCTTGAATATAACGAAAACCTTTTAAAGACAAAATCAAAACATATTGTGATACCTACCTCAATTGACTTGGATGAGTCAAACCGTTATGTATCTGAAATTATCGGTAATATGACTGAAAGCAAAGAATTCCTTGCACTGGAAAGAACTCTATATTCATTCATAATATCTGAAAAAGAGAATACCACTTATTATTTATTATTCATTAAAGTGTATCATTATGACATAACCACTTACGAAGATATTTTTAAAAGCCTGAAAAACTTAAAAAACCACTTTCTATCTGTAAATATAAATGAGTTTAGTATCACAGATTTCAGAAATCCATTTGATAGCCATAATTTCATAAAGATAAATAATATAATCACGTACCTATTTCATAATACAAGTATAACCATTAATATTTACAAAAATATTATAATGTATCCGACTATGAGCGAAATCGCTAAAATCATGCGTGAAAATCACGATATCCCTATTTCAGGCCACTTAGGCTCTAATAGAATGTTGAAGAGAATCCAAGAAAAATACTACTGGCGAAATATGCGCAGTGATATCGAAAATTATGTCCGTAAATGTGTATCATGTCAAACTAATAAAGCACTACGCCAAACTAACCGTGCACCGATGCAGATTACTACAACATCAACACAACCGTTTGAACGCGTTGCATTGGACATCGTAGGTCCTCTTCCTGAAGTAGGTAATGCTAAATTAAAATTTATACTAACACTGCAAGATGACCTGACGAAATATTCAGCTGCTTATCCTATCCCTAATACTACCGCAGAAGAAACGTCTGAATGTCTGATTCATTTTATAGCTCAATTCGGTATTCCAAAAACAATCCTAACTGATCAAGGCCCGAATTTCACATCCGAACTATTCAAGCAAACTTGTAGCTTTTTAAAAATTAAGCAACTCTGGTCTACCCCCTATCACCCACAAACACAGGGAGCTCTAGAAAGGAGCCACTCAACTTTAAAAGAATACCTTAAATCCTTTGTAGATGAAAATCAAACCAATTGGCCTCGATATGTCTATACAGCTATGCTCACTTATAATACGACAGTTCATAGTACTACCAACTTCACACCTTATGAGCTAGTATTCGGTCATAAGGCACTTATACCCTCATCCATTTACGACTCCGCCCTAGAATCTACATACAATAATTACGTCAGAATCTTACAACAACGTCTTCGAATTTCCAGGGAGAAAGCTGTAGAAAATATTCTAAAATCAAAAATAACTTCCAAAGCTTATTATGATATGCATACTAAACCAACAAAGTATAAGGCAGGTGATATGGTATACGTGAAAAATCACTTACGACTTCGTAAAGCTTTATCACCTATTTGGAAAGGTCCCTATAAAGTAATTAAAATAAACGGAAATAACACACTTACTTTATTAATAAACCGTCGGCATGTAAAACATCACTATGATGAAGTTAAACTTGCTGAAACGAATGATTAGTTTTACTATGTTATATTTAGTTATGTAGATTAGTTTTATAACCTAGAATATTATTTCAGGATCGCCTCGGCGTGTATCTCAGTTATCTCAGCCGACATTATAGAACCCATTAAAGAAAGTATTGGAATCTATTTTGACCCTGTGGGAACCTTAAAAAAAAAAAAAAAAAAACTCTAACAATTATCTCCACATATTAGTCCCGCTTGATATCGGGTACATACAACCTCATATAGAAAATATTAAGTCTACTTTGAGAACTGCTAGATTTCTTTGCCAACAGAACGAATTAAGCGTCCCAAAATGCCATAACTTCCTACAACCCTTAACGACTCGCCTTGACAGTATTTTAAAAGATTATAATGCTATATCTCACCTTATTCCCGATAGAGATAAGAGATCCGCGTGGTTTGCTGGTATCGGTTCCTTTTTCAAACAAGTAATTGGCACAATGGATGAAGACGACTCAATCAGATATAATTCTACAATTGAACACTTAGAAAATAATGATAAGAAACTCTCATCTCTCCTAAAAGATAGCATTTTGATGACTAATACAGCATTAAAAAATTATAATGAAACCCTTAAGATAATCAAAACCAACGAAGCTCGATTAGGCAATGCTATTGAAAATTTATCAGCCGTATTAAACAATGTATCTAATATACCTAAAGACTTATACATAGAATCTAAAATGAATGAAATTTATAATGAATTGTACTCTAGTTTACTAACTTTATCATTTAGAATCGATGATATTATTAACGCTGTAATGTTTACTAAAAGTCACTCTATACATCCCTCTATCCTAACCCCTAAACAACTGTATGAAGAGTTGATGCATAGTGTTAAGGATTTAAATAAGAATAGTGAACTACCTGTTAGCTTAAGTTTAGATAATATGCATACGCTAACTGACTTAGCCAAACTATCGTGTTATTTTATAAATAGTAAAGTAGTGTTTGTTATTAAGATTCCCTTAGTAGATAAATCAGAATACGTGTTATATAAACTTACCTCTGTACCTATCCCACATGATGTGGATCAGCCTCATTCCTATGCTATGATTATACCCCATTGTAATTATATAGCTATAAGTAAGGATAAAATAACATATGTATGCCTTCAGGAATTAAGTAAATGTGTTAAAACTATTAATCAGCTTTACATATGTAATAATCTCGATGTATACTCAGTTCAAGACATGCCTACTTGTGAAACAGAGATGTTATGTAAAATTATTAATAAATTACCTCAACAATGTAAAACTAAATTGATTCATGGAAACATAGATGTTTGGCAAGAACTAAGAAACAATAAATGGCTATTTGTTAAGTCAGAACCAACCAAACTTACCCTTGAATGTAATTCACAGATAACAGAATACAAATTGTTAGGAACTGGTGTTATCAGTCTAGAACCGGAATGTAAAGCTTATTGTAAAGACAAGACATTTTTATCTAAACCTTATTATAATACAGTTATTAAACCTATAACTTCTGATTTCAATCTTATCAGTGATCCTTGTTGTGACAAAGATAAGTTCACGAAAATTAAATCAAAGTTAAAACCTTTAAAGTTAAATGATGTACATCTAGAAAAACTTGTAACTGTTTCAAATTACCAATTAATGTCAGATATTGATAATATTATTAATGAACCTAGCCCATTCATAAAATATGAATCTCATCATCCTATTATTACATACTGTATAATTATTTTACTTTTAATATTTGTATCTTATAAAATTTGTAAAAGATTCGGTAAATGTCCAACTCCCAAAACTAAAATAGAATCTATAGATGAAGTTCAGGAATTAGAAGAAATTCCAGTCCCAAAACTTCGCACATCTCCCTGAAACTTATGTATTAAAATATAAGTTTCATCTTGTTGGGGGGGTTGTTACATCCCTAGTCAGTAATAGTAAACTGTTACATCCCTAATCAGTAATAGTAAACGCTGACACTAATGCTTAGTCAGCACCAAGCCTTCTAGAATATCATTTCTCACAGGCTTCCAGCCAGTTCGGGTTTGGCATTCAAAGAGTTGGGACGTATACCGAATTTTCCCCAATATATATATTGTCTTTATTTAGGAAACTCAAATAAACCTTTTTTAAAAAAGATTCGGGAGTTTTCCATTCTAACAGTACGAGTCGTCAAAATGTAGGTAACAGCTGATTTTTATTTCCCGATTTCGGATTTGGTCCAAAAGTAAAAGTTGTTTGTAATGATGAGTAGAATCATGTGTTTAAGTATCGGTCACTAATTACCAGTCACCCTATATATTCCCTTCACTGCAAGAATCTGCAGATATCATTTACATAGCAATTGTTGAAATACAGTAAATTATTTATCAGAATTTGTTCAAAGGGAACATATAAATAGAAGACATACGATTTTCCAAAGCATAAACAGCAGTGCTCCCCATCTAAATAACTTTCCAAGATTATCATTAATCAAATTAAAAAGGATTTGCTTTAGAATCTTACCAATTAAAACAGGCAAGATACTATTATGAGGAGCATGTGCAGGCGAATGGTACCTACTGTGTAGAAATAAGCAATGAATTAATAAAAGAAGATTTGCCCTTAATATTAGGTCAAAACAATTGTCTAGTTAGCGCCACAATTAAATCGAGACGTGAGTAGCAGGATTTAGTACACATATTTATTAATAAGTAGAGAGCAACATAGGGCAAATTCTTTACAGAATATCATTGCTTATTATTGAAGTTGCTTAGTGAGTAATCATACAGTAGGGTGCTGCACTCATACTATGGTATACCATATTGTGGTATTTAAGCTGGGGTCGTTTTAATGATATAAGTGCCCCAGTGCAATTTCTAGACCATATATTCCTTGAAGAATAAATGTTTTTCCTACCATTCATTGTTGTTTTGTTTTAAAGTAAGCAACTGTAGGCAGCTTTGCTTGTGAATGATCTGTGTGGTTGTTCTAACTTAGCCATGTGCTCCTCTAACCTAAGGCTTTAGTTGAAGGTAAGTATTTATTTTTAACAATACTACCCAATAGTGGTGAGGCCACAGCCTACTTAACGCTGACTGCCGGCACGGCACGGCAAGGGATATTTGTAAGCGAAAGTACTTAACCTACATAATTTATCTAGCAAGAGAAGAAGTTATGTAGTGTTTTCTAAATTCTGGAATCAATATTAATACTAAAACAATAGTATTATTTTAATTTCAAATATGTTAAAACAAAAAAAAAAACTGTTTTTATAACCTCAATTTCAGCATCCGAAAAAATAAGATTTCTCTTAAACTAGGGTGAAAAATTGAAAATCGATTTCAGGATATGAAAAGGTAATTCCAGGTCTACAAAACCAAGTTAAAACCACCGTGACACGCGAAGTTTTTTAGGGGCCCAAAACTTCTAACAAAATGGGCATTCTCCTTTTAAAATAAAATCTATCTACCTACTCCAATATAAGTCTCTTCCCTTAATTAATAATAGTCTCCACTTTATCTACTTTAATATTATTCGTTAATTTATTTAAACATAATATATCGTACATAATCTAGTTTCAAAATAATATACCTAAATATTCGTAGTAACTCTTTAAGTCATTGAAAATATTATACCTTCATTTCTATTTAGCATCTAATACATTTATTGTTATCTTCTTTTCAAATGTTTGATGTAAATTGATGGCCTGAAACACAGGTTTTTCATAAACCTAGTTCAGGCAGGTCTACATTACAGTTAGAATTTTACTTTCCTCCATTGTAATTAATGTAAATCATAATTTTACTTTACTTTACACTTGAATAAAATTTTTATTTATTTATTTTCACTCCTCTCTGTCTTGAGCTAGTGTGGAGCAATCCGATCCGTAGGCCTCAAGTCTGTCTTGAACTAGTGTGGACCAATCCGATTTGTAGGCCTCAAGTCTGTCTTGAACTAGTGTGGACCAATCCGATCTGTAGGCCTCAAGTCTGTCTTGAACTAGTGTGGACCAATCCGATCTGTAGGCCTCAAGTCTGTCTTGAACTAGTGTGGACCAATTCGATCTGTAGGCCTCAAGTCTGTCTTGAACTAGTGTGGACCAATCCGATCTGTAGGCCTCAAGTCTGTCTTGAACTAGTGTGGACCAATTCGATCTGTAGGCCTCAAGTCTGTCTTGAACTAGTGTGGACCAATCCGATCTGTAGGCCTCAAGTCTGTCTTGAGCTAGTGTGGACCAATCCGGTCTGTAGGCGTCCAGCTCATCCCGTCCATCATCTTCTCCTGGGTCTGCTACGATGTCGCCGGACGTTTTCTGAGACCCACATAGTGGTACTTTTGGCTCATGACTCGTTCAAGATGCGGCAAACGTGTCCGGCTTGACTGCTTTTTTGGTGACGTGTTTGTGGTTTGTGTTTTGGAGCGCAGCACTATGTTCGAGGAAGTTGATTGTTTCTCAAATTGAGTACTAACTTAAATTGTCCGTACATATACTCAAATCATAACTGCAATCTTAGAAAGTTTCATGAAACGGCTTTTACACGGCACATTGACGTAGTTTGTCAAATGTGTTCAAGTCATTTTAATCTTTTTCGCACGAAAATTGTTTATTTGTATGTATTCTTAATTGAGTAATGTATTCAGAGCATGTGTAGGTACTGGATAATGTATGAGTTGTGGCTACCTGTAATAGAGTGTGAATTACATTGTAGTAACATTGTAACAATGTTTTATGATTTAAAAGAGTGTCCGTGGAGTTTCTTGCCCGTTCTTTTCCACAGGTACCTACTACGCTTTGGAATGGGCAACTAGCTTCATCTTTCTGACTGACCGACCCCTTGACAATTCAAAAGTGCCTGTAATTGGTTTAATTGAAATAAATACTTTGAGTTTGAGTTTGAGTTTGGTAATCGTGAAATAAATATTTTATTATAATTAATTAACCTGACCGTGTTATTTTCCGATAAAGTTATAAGTGGATAGGCATCCCAAACCCTTAGGAACAACACCTACGAACACGATTATAGCGAGACGATCCATCACCATAACTCACTTGATGTGGGAAGTTCCTGCACTAGGTGTAGAGTATACTATATGAGATTAGCAGAATATGTTTTTGAAAACATGACGCCTCTATTCTTCGAAAAGGTAGAAAAGAACACCTAAATTAATATATGTAATGAATTAATTTTAAACTCGTGGCCTTATCCTGATCAATCGACCCGTGCGGCTATTATTACTTATAATAATAGCCGCACGGGTGTGTGGCCATCTTTACATACTGAGACCCCTCCGTGCCTCGAAAAGCACGTTAAGCTGTTGGTTTCCTAATGATGAATTATTATATTTAGTAGAAAATGTGTGAAAAATCATATGAAAAGGAAAGCACTCAAAACGCATCGGAAAACACGAAACGAGCGAGCAAACAAGAGCAGTCGGCAACTGTCTAGTGTCAATGTCAGTCACCTGTCACGCCAGTGACATATGTAGACTAAAAATAAAAGACTGATTTTAATCGATATGCAATCGATAGTCATTAATATGGGTTCTTCAGTAATTAATTTATATTTTATTTATTAATATGATTGTAATTATATATGCACTATACTGCTTATACACATAGTGCATTTCATTATTTTGAATTAATTATTTAGTGCAAAGGTTTTACTTTCGTAACTTGGTAATCGATTACTCAATCGATAGTCTCACGAAAACTATCTTTCTCATATTTCCCCGCTTCCAGATTGAGAAATGAGGTGATTTTTCATATTCGAAGATAAAACAAGACAAATTTTTAGACCATATCTCAACTTATTGGGCCCACCGTTTTCCATCTCCTTTAGGTAGTTGTAATTAGTAACGTTAATTGTGAGAGCAAGATTGTAGAAGAGATAAAGTCGTTACAACTACCGACTTTGTGATAGGATTAAAAGAAAAGCCTGAAGACAAGTAGTAATTCCCTTGAGGCTTCGTGGGCTTTTCTTGTTTCTATAAAAGAGTCTAATTTGCCTCTTCATCCTATAATGCCCAAACGTAAACTATGAAATAAACATGCCCAAACTAGTGCGTTTTAATGTCATGACATTACATATCGTACCGACAAATGATGCATTACACCATGACTCCAAACATGACGCGAAATGACGCGCTACACTGTGGTTTCGTTCGTGTAACTGTTTTGCATCATGGCGCGTGCGGTCATAGTCATAGTACGACAGTCATAATTTAAAACATCACGTACCTACTAGCGTGGTGTCAATAAAACGTAAACCTTATTACATGAATCATACGGTTCTAAATAATAGTTCACTTATTTCGCAGCCAGCCGACCGCCGCATGCTCCTTCTCAGTTGCACACATAGCGAAAATTACCGAGATAATACGAACACCGAACCAAACAGCGCGCTGCGCGACTAGCGCGCGTCATGTTTGTCTCTCTTAACTTGGTCGAGCCACAGGTAATGCTACAGTACGCGGTCGGGTTATATGACGCGCAATGCAACAATCGCATTACTTACACAAGTCTATTATGAAACTATTTGACTTAGTACTTACTCACGATGATAGGGAGCGGCGTACGGTAAAATATGATGTTAAGGCATATACATACTCAGCCTATAATGTTCTCACTGCAGGACACAGGCCTCCTCTCTGTGAGAGGGGGTGGGCCGCAGTGGTCTCAAACATCGTAGAGTGAGATCGGTAGATCGGTAGGTATTTGACAAAAAAATACAATATTCAATCAAATTCGTTTATTAATAAAAAAAAAAAAAACTTACAGACTAATTTATAACAATCATACTTAAGTATGATTGTTATAAATTATGTGAGCCCATATCGGTAGAAATACCGAAAAAATCGGTAGGTTCGAGACCACTGGTGGGCCGTGATCTACCGCGCGGGCCTGCCTAGTGCGGGTTAGTAGATGTCACATGTCTTCGAATTTTTGGTTGTAGGACATGCCGATTTCCTCACGATGTTTTCCTTCACCGTTTTGAGAGCAGTGGTGATGATATCATTACACAAAGTAAAGCGCCTGACTGGGTTCGAACCTACGACCTTCAACTCGTAAGGCGCGGCCGTGACCAGTGGGCTACCACTGGCTCTAGAGAATTGAGTAATAGTGACTTTGCCACTTTTGTTCATTATGTGTATAAGAAGAAGTCCTGCAGTAAGCTGCTATTATTTACAGTGCTTTTATCTCACAAAGTGAAACGCGCTTTACTTGTAGTAACCAAGTGTACAAAACTCGCTCTGAATGTGTGTGTAAGCACAGGAGCTCCCGGTACCCTCAGAGACAATAGCAAAATCCGAATGTGTGTTATGTGTTAACATTATTCGTCTTTACGCTCCCAGCGTGTTTTTACACTTGTTTGCCACAAGTAAAGTGCGTGCAGCTTCGTGAGATAATAATACTGTAATATAATAGCAGCTTACAGCAGAACTTCATAATTAACAAAAGTTGCTAAGTCACTATTGCTCAATTCTCTTTGTATCTTAATGTTTTGTATGATTTTGAGATTTTCTCACATTGAAAAGTCACGAGTTTTGTTTCGGTCGACTTCGGCCTCCTTTTGTGATTGGATCAACACATAAATATTTCTAAAAATAGGCACGTTTGTAATTCTTATAGCTTTGTAGGAATACGTATCAGAAACACTTTCCGTGACTCAAGGGTTGGCTTTTACCTTGGCCAGAGGCTAAGTATAACCATATACGAGTAATGCCGCCAATCTCTTGGACACATTACTAGCCGACAGCGATGTGGAGGTATTTTTCGACGCCATATTTTATTTATTTATTTATTGATTCGCCAACAGAGGCTACAGAGTTACATGCATGTTAACATGAACAGGGACAAGTACGAGTGTGTGCTTCCAATTATAGGCGACCACATCATTCACTTTTTAGATTGTTAATAGTTTTAGTTAGGTTAGGATATTCTGTATTTATTTTAATTGTGTGTTAGTTTATTTAGTATTTGTGTTTTTGTTTTTGTTTTTAGTTTTGTGTGTTTTTTTTTTAGTGTTTATCCAGTGTATATGTTTTTATCGTCTTAAATAAATCTCATTTCCTTTGGTTAAAAAAAAATATATATATCAGAAATATACAGGGTTATTTGTAAAACACCAAAAACCTCTTAAGAGGTCATTGTACTCATCATTATGAACAACTTTTACTATGGGACCAAACCTGAAATCGCGAAAAAAAAATCAGCTGTTCCCTACATTTACGTTCGTACGAGTCGTCAAAATGTAGGGAACAGCTGATTTTTTTTTCGCGATTTCAGATTTGGTCCCATAGTAAAAGTTGTTCATAATGATGAGTACAATGACCTCTTAAGAGGTTTTTGGTGTTTTACAAATTACCCTGTATATGAGTACAGTAGTTGATAATATGAAATATACAAGCGGCTGAAAAGGTGAACGGAGTTAGTAGAAGCCTATGACACAGATTTTTTTTTTACAAAAAAGTAAATAAATAATCTCTTTTTTTATATTCACACTCAATTTTTGGAATGTCATTTGGAATTCGATGTTAATTTCCGTGCGTCGATTTATGTTTTTTTTTTGGTGAAAAAAAAAAAAGAAATTTCCGTATACCTACTCCGTTCACCTTTTACCTTTGCCCAGACGGTAAAAAACGTCAGCTGGTGTTACTCTATATAAATCATAACCCAGTTTAGCAATCACTTGGATCCCATTGATAAAAGCTTTCTCGGAAAAAATAAGTAATTTAGCCTCACTCTTTCGCTTCAATATAATTTGTTCTGACCTGTCGGTGGGTTGAGTTCGGGAGGACGGAGGCTTAACATCAAACAATATGAGACATATCCATTATTAATTAAATACGTTATGTCTTCGCGAGCTCGTTTCCAAGGATATCTCCTTTGAATTAAGCCCAAGAGAACGTTACCGAGAAAAATTAAATACTATACTTTATTACTTCTTACTAAAAGAATACTTTCTTGATGATAATAATAAAGTAGTCAAATAATAAAATTTTATTCGAGTTTAGGCACAGATTACTAAATAGTTACTACCAGATACTTCACTCAGTAGAACATTTTGAATACCTACTGCTATAATAGCCTACTACGTCGCGTCGCCAACCGCTGCATGCTAAAATATGCCTATGGACGAATGAATTTAACGATTAAAATTGAACAACGTGCGTGGCTTTGCTTGGGAAAACCCGCCGGGCGGTAGGTAATGACGGAGGCCTGGTTTAGGTGACTGCCCTATTCTATGAAAGTGGCTTCCATGAATGAGAAGTGCTTCCTCCACAAACTTGAATAGGATTATTGGAGGAAAATATACTTTGTAATAAACGCGTTATATATAACGTGTAACATTAAATGCGCAAAACCTCAGACACCTCAACTGATTTTTATTTCAATTGATCTATTTCACAGAGAAAATAAGTCATAAAAAAATATTAAAAAGGTTTTATGTGCTGTTTTAGTTTTAGTGGACATTCTGATCGTTTCTTGCGTCTGCGACGACGCTTTATCGAGGGAGAGTCGTCACCGGGCCGCTGCGCCGCGCTGACATTGGGTTGTTTGACTTATTAATAAATAGACACAGCAACGTAAAAACGTTGCTGTGTCTATTTATTAATAATCTTCATTAAAAAATGAAGATTTGAAAAATGTAACCTATATTAAAAAGTGGTTCAATTAATTCTGCTCGTTATTCTGATCAAACTATTTTCAGGTTTTGCGCATTTAACGTTACACGTTGTATATGTGTTTTTTATAAATTTTTATATTCATGTAAAAGCGACCGTAATATATACATTCCCCCTTTTCCTGGTATGGTTATAGTGAGAAAAAATTATGTTTGGTCCAACGTTAGAATGTATGGGATGTATGCGGTCCCTTTGCACCAAGTCACATAACTCACGGCCCATAAAAATTGACTATATAGATATACTTAGTAACCGTTGCGAGGAGCTTGTTATCTGAAAACAAATGAACAGGCGAGTTCATTTGTTTGTAGATATTATGTACCGCCCCAGAACAATTGAATTAAATGGTTCGAGTTAATATTTCAATAGAACAACTGAGATAACAAGCAACCGAACTCGTATTGTTGATTTTGCGAACTTTACGTTTTGACTTGTATTGACGGTTACGTCCTAAAGTAATTTAACGTGTGAAAGAGTACAATTTATTCACGTTTATATAAAAGTGAAGTTTAAAATGATGCATTTGTTTTCATTATGTAGTCGCAATAAATTGTTTGATAAAGCGGTGTCGCATTAGTACAATCAGTTGGTTTGTTGTTCGTGTTCAATAATTTTGTATTCATAAAAGGCAGTGGTTGGGTATTTTTAATGGATATATTTTGTATTTTATTTACGGTAATCGCGACCGGTGTACAGAGAGAATTATTAATTGTACGCAGTAATTAGTGTGTTTGCAATTATTGATGAATTCTCACTGTTCCCTTTAAAGCCCTCAAGATGGGCGGTAATAGAGTGTTTGTTACACGGGACACTTAATAATTCAGCGGCAAGTCGTCTGAACTCGTCTGGCGATGCTGTCGGTGGCCTTGACCGAATCTTCTTGCATTAAGGCTGATGGGATTATGTATATTAAATAGAATTTCGAATGATAGGGAGCATACTGGGACCACCCTTGGTTGACTGGTAGAGAATGCCATTAAGTCCGCCTTTGTTACTTTTTTGTGTGCGAAAAGTTTAAATAAATAAATAAATATGATTTGTCCGGGAGTCTCGTGAAAGTGGATTTTATTTTGGAGTGAGAAAAGATTTTTGGTATTTGTCTGCTTTCCATTAATTTTTTTCTATATTTCAGAGTTTTCTTTTAAAAGACTTACCCATTTTATCTGGGCACAATCGCACGGGTAGTAGAATACAATAATAAACAGTTCTACTACCCGTACTTTCTCGTTTAATAAAGGACGACCTTTGCATACATTTTACAAAAAAAAAAACAAGTCTTAACGTAGTCTAGTAAACATTCCGTACGTATTTAGTAAATAGTCTCCCTATTCCCCCCATCTAAAAGCCCATCCTTATATATTTATTCCTGAAAGGCAAAAAAAGGTTTTAAAAGATAAATTCGGAAGTCTCTTTGGGAAAGAAAATAAAACAACCCTTTCAATAAAGCGGGTCCACGCATGATTGAATGAGCACGTAACACCGCCGTGTACTGTCGTATCTACCGAAATAAGCCTATATTAATTCAATTATCGAGAAGGGATTAAATTTTGATAAATATCTTTTAATATTTTTTTTCTTTTTTGTCAGTCACAGTAGACCGGGAAAAGTGGAAGGAGGGAAGGGAGGCCTTTGCCATGCTGTGCAGTGGGATAGCACAGAATAATAATAATAATAATAATAACCCCACCGCCGTATCTCTACGTTGACGTCGTCGACAACTTGCACGCTCCGAACTCTGGGCCTATGCCGGTAAAGTTTACCTTACCGGAACAGGTCTAGGATGAGGAGCTAGACCAAGAGAGATACAGAAGCTCACAGGGCAGCATGTGGCGAGCTGTTAGGCAGTAGCGACCCCACGGACCATATCTCCCGTGAGTAGTCTTATTCCTCAGCTCTGGCTTGCCTTGATTGGCCGGCTGGAGTGAACACTGACGAGGAACAGAGCTCCCACATCATTCTTGCCTTTACTGGCCGGCTTGAGTGGAGATTCGCAAGAGCAAATGTGCTCGGGGAAAGAAGTATTCCAGTATGTGCTCGTAGGGATTTTGACCATCTTCCGGGCTCTGGGATTGTTCTGAAAGCCGTGGAATACCTCTCTACTCCTCATAACCACCTCAGGACATGTTGCCCCCTTGTTTTTACGTCACTATGTACTAGCGACAATTTCCGGGTGCCCATTGTTGAGTGCGCAAGGTCACCCATTGCCATTTTTTCTGTGAATATTATAATATATTATTATTGGTCAGGCAGGGGACATAGTCCTTCCATAGTTCAAGGTAACCGATCCACTATAGTCACCCAAACCCATAGCCGAATGTATTTTATTTCCAAGCTCTCATTTAAAATTTCTAAGGGGCCTCTGCGAGTTGGCTTCGGCCCCTGGTACGCCTTCCAAAGGTCCGTGACCCAAGGGTCTTGAGATAAGTCTAAGAAAAAAAAAAATAACATAAACCCCACCACCGTATCTCTACGTTGACGTCATGCTGTTAACTTTAAACAACGTTCATAAATAAAAGGGTAAAACTTCAGTTATTCCCCTTTTTGTATGTGATTAAAGTGTTCCTCGTTTAATTATCAACGAAACATCAGATACAACTATCTAGCTGCAATAACATTGGGTTCGGCTATTGTCTGGTATCTAATAGTTGTGTGGGTAAATATCGATGTTTTACACGAACCGATCACCGTCTAGCCTCCATTATTATGTCAATAAACACGCAATATGTACTTAGTAATTGCAGTATTAGCAAATACTGCACGTTATTTATTTAACACATCTTACTTTAAGCATATATGCAACCTTTTTTCGGACACTTTAAATAAATAAATAAATCATTTTATTTCAAGTATAAACAAAAAAAAAAAAACGAAATAAAACAAATCTAACTTTCGAATAATGAACTGTTCTCTGACAAGTGATTTTTTCCTTCAGAAGCTTGTAACTTGTTAACAAGCCACCACTGCTGACGGGTTGGAAAAATTTATGTATTTCGGTTCTTTACACAAAAATAAAAATCTGTAATATTGTACCTTTAATCTCACCGTGAGTGATGTGTTGGTGTTTCTTTTGAACTGAGGTATGTTTTCTGTCCTTTTGATTATTCAAAGACTTTCTACATTTTTCAAATTATTTTTATCCAATTTTTTCTCATTGCCATAGGGCAGTCTTCCAAAAAATCGGTGAGTCTTCACTCCCCTTGAGGAAGCCGTGAATTCCTTTCCATTTGTTGCCTGGTATGTATAATTCTACTCCTTTTTTGGTATAAGAGATTCAGCTTGTTACTAGATTCTTATTGTGCGATATTTGTTTAGGATACGCCTCCGGTTTAGCAAACCAAGTTTTCGACCCTACCCTTCCACCATTCTGTTCCTGGCTGAATTACAATGGAAAGTTGGCAGATTCGAGCGAGCAGCTTTCATCACACCTTCATTTAAGTTTTAATGAGTACTCGACCAGGATTCTGGTACTACTGACAGAGTCACGTCGATACGACGAAACGTCCAGGAGTGAATTTGACAAATAATTTATAGTATTTTCCTTCTCCTGGTAGTCTTGTTTATTCTGATGTAAACAACATTCCTACGATTTGACACATTACTGGTCCATGATATTTTTGTGTGGTTACTAACTGTACAGAATACTGCAGGTTTAATATCGTTCGTTCGTAGTTTCGATGGCCTTATTTGTGTTACGCGATCCTAGGGGAATTTCGGTTGCAACCGCAGTTTAAACTCGTCGCGTAACCCAACTAATTAAAAAGATATATAATTAAAGTACGAAAACCTTAAGTATTTATTACTTTTCTTTGAATTTTTATAAACCCGTCAGACAAATGTAACAAGTAACCTTTAAGATAGATATATCTTTCTACATTTTGATATTATTTTGTAATACCTTTTTTTATTCGGAATGTTTTTAATGAGATAAATTATACGTTATCAGTGGCGAAGAGAATATGTATGTTTCCTTTTTTTTGCTACAATATTTACAACTTCTTGTTACATTGTAAATTCAAAAGAGCTATGAGTAACAAACGGGTAGGTACATTAATATAGGCCCTAGTCCTCACGTAACAGGTAATGAAACCTGGTGAATTATTATGATTATATATTGTATACTGTAATAAAAGCCAAACAGGGTTAATGTGTTTCACGCATAAGTAATGTAGAATTCATACGCACAGGCTCATTTCTCCAGGTTTCACTTGGCATTAGTTCATGATATGTCTAGTTTGTTAAGCCCAGGTACGGACGGGCGTGTTATTCCCGCGGCGATTTTTTTTTCGCGCACTGTATTCTCATCGTCCTGCTTAGCCCCGATAGTTGAACATCCAACTGTGATTTTGACGCGCTGGGATGCTCTCTGTTGGATTCTCAATGCTCGGCTAAACGCCGGGAGTTGAAAATCCTGTGCGTGATAAAATCCCGCTGCGATATTTTTACTTCTGTGCGAACGTGGACTTAGTGTTCATGTCAACCGGAATCCTGTTGTATCTATCAATTCACAGTCAGATGAATATTTTCTTGAGGAAGAATGAGGAAGAATGAGGAAGAATGGAGATGATGAGAGGGATATACAGATACCTACATAGGTACGTTCTGGGCTTTCGCGCGGTCCGACCGCGTAGATGTAAACGTATTATCGGCGCTTTGATATCCGTAACGTCGTGGATGAGGTCGAGCTCTTAAAGTGTCTCCTTGGATTATTTGGCCAATCAAGTCAGCCTTGTTCTGGTTGCTACCAGAAGTACCAGAACATGATAGAGTGGTTATTCAGAAAGTCGCTGACGTATCGTGATTTTTTAAAGTGCAAGAGATTGAGCAGGAAGCTGGAATCTGGCAAATTCGAGATGAGTACCGCCAGGCAGTAGCTGATAAATCAGAGTCGTTGATCGGTTACCGCAGTCATGACCATGCTGTTGTCGATTTGTTTGCCATGGAAATTTGATTGCCATTCCATCCAAGTGCCTATAACTTAAAAAAAACAGATGTGCTACTATAGAGTTTATTGCACCACTTCTTCTTCACAGCAAAAGCACTAGGAAGTGGTGAAGGGCGGGTGTTTTGGGGGACTGACTTACGTAATAATGATGACGTTCAAAAAGTGCTGATTCTATAATATAATAATAATAATAAATCCCTGGACATTTCACACAGCACCATTTGTCCCAAGCTAAGCAACCTAATGCTTGTGTTATGGTAAGAAGATGGCTGATAAACTACTTATATACAATTTTTTTTTTTTGTAAAAACATACATATTATAGATAGAAAAACACCCAGACTCGGAACAAATACATGTAGGTCATACAAATATTTGTTCCGTGCGGGAATCGAACCCGCGACACGCAGCGCAGCAGTCAATCGCTTAACCACTGCGCCAACCGTGCCGTCAAAATTTCTCCGCGTAATTTGAATAAATAGCTTTTAACCGGTTGCAACAATTAAAAAGCCATTGAATCTAGCGTAGATCCGCGTTCCGGCTAAACGCAGCCTTAATTCCATAGTTGGAATACCAACCTCTTCAGTAAGGTCCAGGCTATTCGAATTATTATTGTAACATGATATTTAGAGTATGAGAAATTGGAAATCGTGCGCAGTTCTCCCATTTTCTATGAATCTAGGAGAGTTTTGCTGAAAGTAACTTTATCACTTTATTCTGGGAAGATAATTTCGGGAATGTAAACAGTCAGCTACATTTGACTGTGTTCAGCAGTGCGATTCTGTAACCATCTAATCCGTGAAAACTTAGGTAAAGCGAGCGTGGAGTGAGCTGTCAGTGTCATCCCACTTGATACTAGGGATTGACCAAGAATACATTTACAATCATAATCGAGATTTTAATCATATTTTTTTATGCTAATTCTATTGATCTTCACTACATAGTATAAAACAAAGTCGCTTCCGTCTGTCTGTCCCTATATATGCTTAGATCTTTAAAACTCCGTAACGGATTTTGATGCGGTTTTTTTTAATAGATAGAGTGATTCAAGAGGCAGGTTTATATGTATAATACATGCATAATATAGTAGAGAAACACTGATAATTTTAGAGGTTTCTAATGTGATGTCGTAAATAAACACTTTTTTGCGTTTACATTGCAAACGCTGGCTGAATCCTACGAGATAGATCAAAATAATGTACTACAGTATTGTACACCTTAAAAAGGTCTACAAAAAATCCAAACTGGTATATGTCTATCTCTTAGGGATAACCCACAATAACGATTTTTTATCCTATACTTTTTACGAGAAATAATTGCTCTAAAATTATCAGTGTTTCTCTCCTATATTATGCATGTATTATACATATAAACCTTCCTCTTGAATCACTCTTATCTATAAAAAAAAACCGCATCAAAAGCCGTAGCGTAGTTTTTCAAGATCTAAGCATACATAGAGACAGACAGTAAGCGGGAAGCGACTTTGTTTTATACTATGTAGTGATCAGCATTGCACCCGTGCGAAGACGGGGCGGGTCGCTAGTTCTATATAATTTCAAAACTAGTATTTTAACTGTCAAAACATTACTATTTTGTGGGGCTATTTCTTAACTATTTCACAGAACTTTACACAAACACAAAACAACTTAAAAAAAAAATATCAATACAATACATTTGTTGTAATCCAATTAATGATATTATGGATGAGCTGTGTAAAATATGATATGAACGACTAATAGAGAAGTCATCTCAGCCTAGCCTTTTCCCAACTATGTTGGGGTCGGCTTCCAGTCTAACCGGATGCAGCTGAATACCAGTATTTTACATGGAGCGACTGCCTATCTGACCTCCACAGCCCAGTTAGGTACTGGGTAATACGATACCCCTTGGTAAGACTAATTGTCAGACTTTCGGGCTACTGACGACCCGTAACGACTTTCAAAGATCCACGGATGAAGGCTTAACGTGCTTTCCAAGGCACGGATGGGTAACCATCTTCACATACCAAGACCCCTGTCTTGGTATGTGAAGATGGTTACCCATCCACGGACCAACCGCGGCAAGCGTATCTAAACCTGATCGATTGACCCGTGCGGCTGTTATTACTTAGCCACAAGTCCCTCGACTAATAGAGTAGTCTGGAAGAATAAAAACGTTTTTTACAAAAAAACAACCGACTTCCAAAAAAGCACTACAAAGTAACTTTGATTTTGGAAGTCGGTGTCGTTGGTTCCGCATTTTCGTTTTTTGACACCGACTTCCGTAATTAAAGTTATTTTCCACTTTGTAGTGCTTTCTTGGAAGTCGGTTGTTTTTTATTTTTATAAAAAAGTTTCATTTTTCACCACATGCCTACCCCACACAAATTCATATAACACTACTTGCTATGTAAATATCAGTGACAGGAAGCTATTAAAACATCATAAATATAAACTAAGTTGAAAAAATCGTATTATTGAAGCTAACTCAAAAACTACCCAAGCAAAGTTAATAACATTTTGAATAATATGGGACAACCCCTGAGGCATACCTTATCCATTAAAAAATGAGAGAATTGCGATCTATTGCCAAATCCATCCATACATATGCCATAGTAGCAATCGCGGTTGTTTTAATGGTATCTATTGAAGAGTTCCGTTGTATGTCTCCGAAACTCATCACCAGATCTTTACGAAATTTAAATGGGACCATTTCGGAATAAACTTCTATCGAATAAAAAAATATTTTGCAAATCCGTCCATATATGACTGAGTAATGCCCAAATATACAGAAAAAATAATAATAATATAAACATCCCAATTGATAACGTCCTCCTTTCTGAAGTCGGTTAAAAATAAATGTTGCGCCCACCCCAAATAAATTGGGGCAACGGCAGGAGAATGACGATGATGTGTAAATACAGGCTAGAAATAAAGAATCAAATATAAATAGGTATGTAGCTACTGTGGTATCTTCGTCTTCCTTTCAATACCTTTTAGTTACTTATGTTTACCTTTGTCGTTGAGTTTGTTAAACAAATAAGATCCCCATTTGGTTCGCTTCATTGACCGTTATTTACAAATGTCGGGCAGGTAAGCTTATTTCTTTGAAAAGACAAAAGTTGTTTCCCTTCTTAATCCCTTATTTTTCTCGTAGGTTATGAAACTCTGCTCTGAGATTTTGACAACTTATAGTACTTATAAAAAAAAGTATATATTCAGTTAAAATATATATTTTTGCAACACATTAACTCACATAATTGCCAAACTTAAGTGGCAGTGGGCAGGGCACATTGCTCGCAGAACAGAAGGCCGATGGGGCCGAAAGGTTCTGGAGTGGCCATCGCATACTGGAAGACGTAGCGATGGAAGGCCTCCCACATGGTGGACCGACGACCTAGTGAAGGCTGCAGGAATCCGTTGGATGCGAGAAGCACAGAACCGGTCGAAGTGGAGGTGGCTTATGTTCAACAGTGGACGTCTTTCGGCTTAAATGATGATGATGATGAACTCACACAATCGTAAATAACCTACCTATGTAATTCCTAAGGTACTACCGAAGGCAAAAATATATTCATATTATAAAATTGAAAAGAGCATTCATTCACATTTACGTTCAGCAAGGTTCTAAGTAAATATTTCTGTCGAGAGGAATCGTAAAATATTGTGTTCCTTTCCCAGATATCGAATCTTAAGGCCGAAATATTCTCGATAAATGACTGTGGGTATTATAACGTGAGGTGGAGCAACCCTTGCTCGTACATCAAGTGGACTAAGACCCCGAGTCGTACATACACTCGTATCTACGCCCGATAGGGCCCAAATATCCCGCTCCCACTGTTTCCTTTCATTTAGATATGCTCGGTTTCGGGCCTTTATCCCCTTTCCTCAATTTTGTCTTCATCTTTCTGCCCTACTTCCATAGCCGCATTACTTAATACAATGAAATTTTTTGTCCTTAACTCGGTTGAATGAATTCTTTTTAGAGATTATTTTTTTTTTGTTCGTGATTTCAGCAGAATTTTCTTCATCTAGCCGCTTCAGCGGATTTAATTTTATGAATCAACATAGTCCTGTTAAACGATATTTTGCAATTGTTTTTGTTTTGGTCGGATACAATTACTACCACATTAAGATTAATAAAATAAATAATAAGATAAATTAAAGTTAAATAATAATGATACTCATAATATTCCTCATCGGTTTTATTACTATGTTCTGTATTCTTATAAATCGTTAGGTAACATATTTAAATACATCTACAATTTGATAGTTTATTACACAACCCTTTTGTCAACTACTTGTTAAAGATGGCGACGTTAGAAACCGTTGCCAAAGTAATCTGAATACATAAAATGTATTTTTGGCTGTCAAAACATTACAAACATAACATTTAATTAATTTTATTTACATTCAAATATGTACAATTGATCAGCTAATATGTACAACATACGATCTATGAGTGTAACATGATTTAATTTATTAAATCTTTAAATACAAAGGTACAATAGCCAATGTCTATAAATCATCTAGAGAAAATCAACATTTTATACAATTTAAACTTGCCTTTGACAAGCATTTCACTTAAGTTTTAAACAGATGTAAATATCTACAAAGTAACAGAGATTTAATATTGACATAGTAGCAAAACGACCTCGAGTTTACCCTTCCTTCTTACTTCAAAAGTCATAAAATTGTTTTTGTCCGTACTGCTAACATAAGTAAGGAAAAGGGACGCGCAGAGAATAAAAACAGAACTGACTGAGAGCATTGTTTAGTACCAATCTGCCAGATTCGCTACATGAAATGAACTCGAAACGAATGATGTCTAAGGTACGTAATTTGTTTCTTGCTGTCACTGAAGACAACTTTTTGCTACGATGCCTTTTATTTTTTCTAGTAAAGCAACTCTAATTCTAAACTTTGATTGTGTAATTTTATTCCGGAGTAAGACTGAAATGTGAAAAATTCAGACGGATTCACAAAAAGGTATGCGCTGTTTTTTGTTTAAAAGTCAGGGGAATTTCGGTCGGGATTTTGCTAAGTACCTGTGTCTCACATTTGGGATAGTGAGTACATAAATTTTGTGGTCCTCAGGATATTTCAGAGGTTTCAATAGCTGTCAGAGGTACTTGATGTCAAGAGACGTTGAAAGACTCATTTCAAAGCTACTCTAAGATTGACGACTCCCATTAATTTTTAGAACTTTGGTAGAAACCGAAGTAAAATGGTTTTGTGGTAGCTGAGAAATCGAGTTGATTTAGTCCTATTTTATGGGAGATGAAATCGTTTGAGGATTGGATCGTTCTATTGGAAAACATCTAGTCTGAAGGGACTAAGATTTCCTTTGCAAATTGCAACAAAAGAATCCTAATTTCTCGTCAACAACCAATTGTTTCATAAGAAGATTGCGTTGTAACTTACTAAAGTTTAATATAAGATAAATTAACACTCGTAACCATGGTTGCGACAAAATAAAAATAATGAGATGGTTAAGAACTAATTGGTTTTTTGAAGAAACTTTATACAAAATGAATTTAAACTTTGTCATTTAAGTTCTTAATTTCATATTTGAGTTAAGATTTTTAGATACAGAAATTATGATACAGAAGTTAGATTTTTATTTATTCATTAAACTTGTAAACACGAAAGTTTTCGTAAGTATTAGGTTCTGATAATACATTTGTATTTACTCAGGTATGCTTTAGTATTAGTACAGACACAGTTTGTTCAAGTTGATCGAACGCAAATAACGTGGCAAAGAGAGCAACCGGCGGCTTGTATATACATTACGCATAGATAAGCTTCCCGCTTCGATTGAATCTCGGTATATTCCTGTGTTGGGCTAACGAAATCGATTTGCTTGTAATCTCGGTGCCGGATTAAGACGACGAACGTAGTTAGCTGTGAGAATAAAGGAGATTCAGCTTCGGATAAATCATCAAGTGGATTATCTCACGCGTGTCACATTAATGTCTCTGGTCGTTATTTATCGAAATTACTAAAACCCTCTGGTCTGTTACTGTTGAGAAAATAGAAATTTAGAGATTTTCAAACAATAATATCACTTTTTAAATTGATGATACATGCTATTGATTTATCGCCTTAAAATTACCTCACAGGAAACATTACTGTCTATATTTTATCGTTGTATTTTAAATACGTTCAATTCAGATAACATAATCCGAAGGTCCGCCACAAATTCGCTTGTTCACTCAATCATATAAAATACTTCCTTAGTTTAAAACGTTTGGGAAGTCGCGTTTGCACTGATAGGTCATCTTGAGGATGTCGGTTCGGTGTGGGCTGTCGTATATTTTGAAAGGAGTTTGAGGAGCACGTTGGCGAACAGGAGAGTCATGAGTAGTGTTGAGACGGTGAAGTAGTGTGCGGCGACGGGGAGGACAATGATCAGAGCGGGCCGGGGCTGGCGCAGCGTGGTGAGCGTGGTCAGCGTGGCCAAGATGGCCCGGTTCAGGCGCGGTGGCGTTGACCCCGAGCTCTGCATGGCCGCCGGCCGCTCGCCGCTCAGCACGTGGACTATCACTGACGCCGATTCTGTACAACAAAGTTTCGTCATAAATCAGCCTATATAGTATCACGGAGCGTTATCGATTAACTGCGGGCACCCCTGATTGCTTACAAATGATATAAAGGGTTCCCTTATCTTGCTCTTTAAAATACGGTATACGCTCAATTTATATAGAAAGTAAACTTTGGATTAATTTCAAAAAAGTTTAATGACCGTGATCGATCGAATGTTAAAAAACGAAGTAAGAAAATTTAAGATGCTTTACAACGACCGATTTAGAAACAAAAGGGGCTTACGACCCAATAACATTGCAAGAAATATTGTCACAAAACATTTGAATAACGATGCCTTTTTATCATGACATACGATGCTATCAAACAGAAAATATGCAAGCCACCTTGAATCTTGAACTTATAATTAGATAAATGAAACGTCCTAGCATACTACTAACCTACATTTTAAAATCACAGTGCTGCTAGCAATGCATTAACCTAGAAATATGAACACTTTATTATGTTAATAGTGTACTGCATTGTAATCACAAATAAATACTGCAATTTTCCTCACACAAACATTTAGAAATGCTCAAACATTTTTAGACTTTCCAAGAACATCAAGTACATTGAATTTTCTTTTAAAGCAATTAAACGACAACAATTAAAAAGTTGGCAGCGTTTAAACAGTCGTGTAGATAATTGTGGAACATAGCAATAATGTTCAGCTACTTTGTAAGAATCCAGTCTGGAATAATTACACAGCAGTTTGCCGCAAATCCTTGTAATGAATAATTTTAATATGAAGGCGGCAATCTGTGAGTCTGTATTGTACGTACGGGCTTTCATTTGAAAGGGAACGAGATATTTAAAATAAAAATACTTTGTATACTGGTTCTGTTTCCTTATTGAAATGTTGTTTATATTTTTTATGTTTATGATGCTCCATTTTTCCTGTATACAACATACTAGGCTGAATCTTATACAACGTGTAACGTTAAATGCGCAAAACCTGAAAGTAGTTTGATCAGAATAACGAGCAGAATTAATTGTATCACTTTTTAATATAGGTCACATTTTTCAAAAAATCTTCATTAAAAACGTTACCGTGTCTATTTATTAATAGGCCAAGCAAGCCAAGGTCAGCGCGGCGCAGCGCCCGGTGAAGACTCCTCTCTCGATAAAGCATTGTCGCAGACGCAAGAAACGATCAGAATGGCCAGTAAAACTAAAACAACACATAAAACCTTTACAATTTTTAATGACTTATTTTCTCTCTGAAATAGGTCAATTGAATTAAAAATCAGTTGGGGTGTCTGAGGTTTTGCGCATTTAACGTTACACGTTGTATATATCTGCAGTTCTACAAAAAACTGAAAACAGATTTTTTTATTAAAACATAAGAGCACTTTATAAAAGAGCACAAAGCGCGAGAAGCACAGAACCGGTCGAAGTGGTGGTGCTTGGGGGAGGCCTATGTCCAGCAATGGACGTCTTTCGGCTGAAATAATGATGATGCTGAAAAGCACTTTATAATAGCGCTTTAGAAACCACCCCAATACTTAATAATAGCGCTATAGAAACCACCCCAATACTTAATAATAGCGCTATAGAAACCACCACAAAAGTTAATTCAATTCAATAACAGTTTTGAAATAATTTGTATCTGAGCAAGTTGAACTCTATCTAATACAACGCATTGAATAATTTTAGAATTCTGACCAGTAATTCATTCTCATACAAATATTTCATTCCTTAGACTAACATAGAAAGTTTACTAGCCATTTTCATCATAGTTTTATTATACATATACAATAACAAATAAACTAAATAATAAACAGAGCATACCAAATAGTTGATCCTTCCGATAATGAGGGTAAAATCGATAGTCGTAACAATGAGATATTGACTCGTACCCCGACTTTAATTGGTTATAAAATTTATGCGTCCACCCTATTTCTCCGTTCAAACAGTACGATGTTTGTGTTCCTAATTAGAGAAATAATTATATTTTCATGTAATTATAGTCATATGTGGAAGCATTTGGGTTTTAATAAAGTGAGATAATGATGTTATCTATATAATATGAAGTAAAATTAGGGATAATAATGTCACCGTCTCGTGGAGTGAAGTGAAACGTCTTGGTTTTTATCCCAAGAGGCTTAATGAGTTCATTAGCCTGCGCCTATTTTTATAGAGATGTTTCACTGTTCAATGTTCCAAAATACCATATTGTAATAAAATAAAAATATGGTATTTTGGAACATTGAAAATTAAATTAAAGTTCCATTTCGAGAAATATAAGTAATTTTTCACAAATAACAGGTGGGTATCTGATGAAAATGTATGCTTTTCACAAGGTTTTTGGTATGGGATGCAACCTGTGTTCACAGTCTTGAGGCATCCCATCTTCCTAGCATGGCGGGCTGAGCTGGGGCGGCTGCCACAGGAGCAGAACATCTCAACCAGTGCAAATATAACATCCTTATTTGATCGTTGATGTTTGAGGTTGAAACACTAAGGCCTTGGAGTCCGAGTAATTCGGTACATCGCTAAGTGGTAGGTCGACTCTTCATGTGACCAGACGGCTGACCTATTATTAGCCCAAAGAATCAGCTTTACCAACCAACGTGGCAATGAGTCCAGTCTGTTTGGCACTTTTCCCACTGACCCAATGCCCAATGAGCTCTTCCCTTTTTTTTACAATATAATAGTATGTATATTTTAGCTTTTATTATAATATCTGGTAATTGCCTGTCGTATAATATATTTTTATAAATAAATACAATATATTTTAATATACAGCGTGTAACGGAAGGGGGGTATCAACCCTGAAGGAGGTGAATGTGCTCATGAAACTCAACAACTTTCCCGAAAGAACATAGGTCGAAATATGAAAAAAAAATTTGGCCCTCCCATAGTAAATCAATCAGCTGGTAGTCAGTTTTGTAAGGGAGGGCCAAATTTTTTTTTCATATTTCGACCTATGTTCTTTGGGGAAAGTTGTTGAGTTTCATGAGCACATTCACCTCCTTCAGGGTTGATACCCCCCTTCCGTTACACGCTGTATTTTAGCTGGAAATTGAATGTGTTGCGTTATCTGCTATCAATATCAACAAATTGAATTTCAGTCAAAAGAACAAGTGTCATGATAATTTCTATGTCCGTAGCACATTGCAACACTTTTCGTAGCTTGTAGCTACGCCGTAGCACGCTGTTACGACATGGTAAAACGACAGCTGTTTTTATGAATATTTGTATTCCCACTAAACGAAAAGCTATAGAACATTGCATAAAGCTTAGGTTTCTTACCAGAGCTGCTCGGTGCACACGTATAGTTCCCCGAGTCATGTGGCGCAGCCCGTGCGATGAGCAGTCGACTTGTGCGCGTGCGCTGTTCTGTCTCCACACTGATACCGCCGCGTTGAGCATAATTCACTACTTGTTCTCCTCGATACCAGTAGATGAAGCTAGAGACATAAAGATTGTGGTCAGTGTCCAGTACATTAGTAATTGCAATGATAAAAGAAATACGTGTGTGAGCTTACCATAAAACAGAGCACGAAAGGTACTCGTAAATCTTAGTATGATGATGTAACTTTGTAACTTTACGTGGACAGTGTGAAGGGCAATTTGAATTGTACACTAATCACATTTAATAAAAAAAAATATTCCAAAAAGTGTATGCAATTGCAAAAACTCTATAGAAAATCGATGCGTTTCTTACAAATTAAATCGCCCTTAATAATGATAAAACCTTATCACAACGTATCTATTTAATTTGTGGTTCATTAGATAAAAGGTGCTGCAATTCATAGATTAAAAGAAAAGCTAGGATCACAAAACATCACGTCGAAAGCAAGTTGAAAATATTTAGAAACTTAAATCGAATTTTAAGAATAAATACAAAAACTAAAGACTTTATTCTCATCTCGACAAACAAACATAAAAAAGATTTACAATCATATCAAAATAAGATACTTAAAAAATATTTATTTTTGCTGGTTATGTTCGGTAAGCGGTCTGATTTGTCCGTGCGTTGCCGACGCCACACAAAGAGAATTCATAAGACTGCCTTGATATGGATCAAGGCAGTGTTGGAGGACCCCACATAATTCGAAAATAATACCTACTATTACCTGCTTCACACCTTTTCAAATTGACTCGAATTTGGAAGGTGATATCTACAATGTATTATATTACTGAATGAATGCACATTATGAAAGTAGTTTGTTCAGAATCGTTCACTGAATCGATTTCTAAAACTACGTAAATTACAGACACACTTCCACTTATACGCTTCCGCCTTCTGCTTTAGGTGTGCGTGCGTTACCACAATTTTTTCCCAAAATCAGTATAACTAATTTAAGAAATAAACACTGTTTTAAATATAATGATAAACATTCAGTGTATGTATTATGATTATAACATAATATTTTAATTAGGGTTTTTGGTGGTGTGCGTTAATTCTGGGACATGTTGTGTCTTCTATGGTATGGTTATAAAGAGTTCAAGTTGTATGTTTCTAAATGGTCACAAAAATTCTTTTACTGATAGAAAGCTACATTATCCTCAAGTAACTTATAGATATTTTTTTATGCCAGGAAAATGCATTATTTCTGTAGGAATCTCAAAAACCGCGGGACGCAGCTAGTTAGTAGATTGAACATTAATTACAGACATGAAAAGAAGATTACTTTCTAGATTGAATGTTATCGCTTTAGAAGATAACGATCCACTAAGGAATATTTACTTTATCTACAAAACATCAATAAAGTAAACGAAAGTTAAAGAAAACTTCAACCGAATACAGAAGTCCAAGTTTCGTATTGATTGTGTATATGAATCCAACACCTTAGGCGGGCTCATTAAACTCTAATTACACGTTATTTTACGTCACACGGCTATTCATTATACTCAAGGATGTGTTTTGAACGGTATCAAGTAATTTTGAGTCTATTTGGGTCAAATGTTTGAACAACTAAGTAATTTAATGTATTTGACACATATTGAACATGTTAAACTTTGGTTCACATGCTGAAATATGTATGTATTCGGCCCAATCGTTTTTTGGGTCTGAACTAAGCTATTTATTCTGTTTATTTATAAAGCGACATTAAACAAAGTTTCGTTTCGTTTATTTTCGGAAATTGCCATTTATTTTGGAATATGCATCTGCTATTTACTGGAAAAAATCTGCTGCATGAAAGCTGTACTTATAATAATCACAAGTCATGTGGAACTCGATAAACAAAAGACCGCGCTACATATATGTAGAAGAGTCGTGCACATCTGACCGCAGTCACTCCGAAACATACACGAATAAATAAAATATTGTTTGGCTTCGTAATTAACGCAACGAAAATGTTCGAAAAACTTGTGCATTGAGTTACGATAAATAATTCACGAAACGTCGGAATAAAAAGCGATATCTGTCCACATGGAACGTATCATCGTTTCAATATTCAAATGGAAGGTCCCTCGATAGATCTCAGACATAGGCCGCCATTAAACGTTGATAGCCAAAGAATACCTCACTTAGGGACCTCAGCCGACCGACCCTTTTATCTGAAAATAAGCTTATCATGTTTATGGATGCAAACACTAAATTTATAGGCTCGGTGCGGTGTGAAAAGGTGCCTACACGATAACATACTTCCATTATAAGATCGTAAGGTGGAAGGCGGGGTCGCCTATTCACACCGCTACGATTTGTGGCGGATCTTTACTCGGAGTTACAGAACCGCAAACATCAATAACGAACATCGAATTTTTCGTCACGTGAATTATTTTAGCCGTATTTGTTTTACATACACACGTGATTCAGTTACGTGAACGTTTTTAAACACAGATCGAATTTTGTGCTCTCGTTTATTTGGAGTATCTGGTTGCTGTTGCTACTCGATTAAAAAAGCTGCAAATTTTGTTTTACATTGTTGCTCTCAAATGTCATTCAGTCATTTGGTCAGGTAACAAAAAATGCCCGCTAATAGTAAACTAGTCGTAGACCTATATTACGCTGCAAGCGCTAGAATATGTATAGTGTCGGCACATTGCCCAAAATATGATACTTTTGTAGGTCGCAGAGTGCGGGCAAATATGATCTGACTGAACAAGATGGTCTCATTACACATTTGTCACGTACGCTGACACAAAAGTCCCGCTTGGAAGTTATTTCTTACTTCCTCGTTTTTTATGTTGGCAACCCACGCTTTCATGTGCTGTTACTGCCCGTTTCGAGCAAGAATACGGCACCTTTTCCATTTCCTTCATAAGCCGTATAAAAAGTTTCGCCTTTTTCAGTCAAAACGGTTTGGCTTTCGTGCTTTCATAATTAATTTATTCATCTAAAAATATATTTTTGTTTTATATTTCGTTAATAAAAAACAACTTGTGTAATAGCTTATCGCTAAAATGAACTTAAAAAATTTACTGAAAGTATTATTTTTTGTTTAATTAAACCACAATAAATGAAAAAATCCTTGAAAAACTTGCATAAAATATGGCTTTGAACAAATAAAATAAGAGTAGTAAACAAAATGAAGGCGCCGGCAAAATAAACAAAAAACCTAATACTGTTAAGAAAGTCTGCCATTAAATAAGAAAATCATTTTGTAGCTATTTATCTACATTTTATTAATGTCTAGTGTACGTAGGAGGTCCAGATTTTCGCATTAGTTACCTTGGTGGGTCCGGGGCGTACTTCGCAACGCAAGTAAGATTGATGTCTGAACCGGCCCTGACGAACAGCTCTGGTCCAGACAGTATCTCCGCCTTTGACACTGTTGAAAACCAGGGATTATTACTACAAAATACCTAGAACGTTAATACCATTTTGATGAAGAGATTTTAGTCAAAATCCGAAGATCATAGTAAGAACTGTAAATATCTCGTTTAATATTAAACTAACAAAGATGGTATTAAAAACGCCGTATTCACAAGAATAAGGGTAATCTAAACCCTTAACTGCATCGTGATGGAAATTTCCATCAAACAATCCAACGCCATATTTTCGTTTCCACAGAGCACGGGGATTCCCCAATTGTTAGAGATATTCAATTCATTTTGTTCACAGTAGATTCTTTTTGATTACCTTCATAAAGATGAAAATTTCCACCGGGCCATTTAGAAAAAAAAAAGTATTATTGTGAATATATTTTTTTAAATATTTTTTCCTTACTATAGAGCTAATGTTATGTCCAAATAAATTTAACACTCTCAGCGCCATGATTTTTTTTAGAAGCGGGCCATGTGGGCGGCCGGCGGACCACATGGCGCTGAGAGTATTAATTTGCTTAAAAAGTAAAAATCATGCAATTAAGGGTTAAAAGATGACGCCATGTGAGTAAAATTAATTTATGTTAAGGAAAACAGTTTCTTTAATGATAAAGTAAGTTATAGGGAAAGTTTTATTATTTTATTTGAACCATTTACGTATATAGGTACTATATGTGAAGGGGTACCTACGAGTACTATTCAAATATAAATACAATCAAAAATACAAAAAGTTTTATTGGAAAAAAGAAACGGACACACAGTAATCTTATATAAGACAATTAAGTTTGTACATCACAATGTTTTGGTTTGATGGTTGATCCCCAAAATAAGCAGGGCTTGTATTTTGAGATTCGATTGAGCAGAAAGAAATATGTCGGTTTACAAAGCTAGTTCAATAAAGCGTGTATTATGTGGGGTGTTTGTGTGAGTGTCTGTGAGGGTGAATCTATGAGAGAGGGATGTTCTTGACTGGCACTTTTGCTTGTCGACAAACACGAGAGAAATGTTTTTGTTTCGGTGTATGTTAGTTCCAGAATCCATTTATTTATTACGATTTTTAGGCGAGCGGTTAACAAGTCTTTGACATCCAGTGATTTGCAGACCTTGTGTAGGTGAGAGTAAGTTGGGCTCCGTCGGGCGAAAAGGGACTTGGCAGGCGTATGGGGTTCTGAACACCCGTTTTGACAGAAGTTCACTATAGTCAGCTCTTTTGTGGAGGATCTTGTAAGTGTGGACGATTGCAGTAACAATAACATCATACTTGGATTTTTCTATAGATCTTGTCAGTTGAGAATTGGAATGGTTTCCTAAACGTGACTTTTAAAAGTGCTCTCTGAGCTCTCTCAACGTAAATCATGTGGCTTTGCCCGGCACTTCCCCAGACAGAAACGCAGTATTGTGTTATGGGCTGGCAGATAGCAAGGTAGACCTTTATTACCTTTATTAAATAAAATAAAAAAATAAAATTAAGAGATCTGGAGCCCGGTAGTCAAGAAGATTCATCAATATTACAATGAATTTCCTTGTTCTGCTAGTCAAAGCGGCGATCTGTGAACAGAAGGAAAGCCTCGAGTCAATAGTGACGCCCAGATATCTGATTGACGAGGTGTGTTCAATCGGGTGGCATGTGCAGTTTACCAGTTGTGGACCCCTGACAAAGAATTTTAATAAAAAATACATTCATCAATATGTCAGATCACCATGAAAAACCATGAAAAATATGAAATAGTTTACTTAACTATTTCATTTGATTGTAGTATTATTAATTTATCTGATTTTATAATTACTAATTTATTTCATTTTATTATTATTAAGTTATTTGATTCTATTGTTATTTGTATCACTTTAATTACCTAGTAAATCAATTAAGCAAACTGTGTAAGTACTGTGCACACCTTTAAGTGATAAGTTCACTGTATTACTTTATATAATAAGAAAAAGCTCTCTGTTAATGTTATGTGAATGTTAATTATATAGTATGACAGTGAATTGATCGTTGGGTTGCCATAATAAATAAATAAATAAACAATCTATAACAAAATTGTTGTGGATGTCATAATAAATAATAAAGCTGGTTAATTTTAATGAATAAATGATGTGTGTAATTATGAATTACAGTGCTATTTAAAATATGTTCTGAACTCAACGTAGTGTTTACAGTTTTCAATGAAACTGTTCATTTGTGGCTTTTGCCAATTAGTCCAGATGCATAATATAATAATTGTGATGTGCTTTTTGATGACAGTTCAGTATTATTTTGGTAGATACAGTTTGAATTAAAATTATTATCAACAAGTCCAGTGAAAGAACTTTTAAACTAATCTTGAGAGCGTCATTCTTTGTTAAGCACCACAAATTGATATATTTTGTCTTACGTGATACGCTGGGCCGCAAAAAAAGCGGGTCGGTTTTAAAAATGGGATAACTTTTAAAATATTTGAGCAATCCTTTTAAAATATAATCTAAATTAAAGTTACAAATATAGGAAGAAGCAAAACCTTTTTTTTTTGGTGATTGTATTAAAACCACAAATAAAAAATCAAGACGAGTTTTAAAAGTTTAAGACCGTTGAAACGATTTGTTTTACTTTTGTTTCTGTTTATAAATATGGCATTCTTGTGCATAAATTCATTATTCTGATCAAATTCAATTAAAAACATGCCACTAACCACAGAAGAGTACCAGAGTTCTGATAATACTTGAAGACATGTGCAGTCAGAGTTATACAGCGAGCACTGTTGGTGTGTTGCTATTAGCCGCTTAAAGAGTACTCTAGCGATTTGAAGAGACTAGATCCAATATTCACAGACCAGGAACAGGCCGAAAAAGGTGCACGGCAGCGGGGGACGACCGATATATGGTGTAAACAAGGTTGAGAAATCGATTTCAAACGGCTGTTGATGTCAAAAATCACCTTCTACGTGCTGGAGGGAGCAATCCCAGCACGTGTACAGTGAGGCGGCATCTTGCTGAAGTAAACTTGAAGCCATTTAGACCTGCAAATGGTCCAAAACTCGAAAGGCAGCACCGACATTCAAGGCTGAGTGACGCTAGAGACCACATGACGATGACGATGGCTCTGGATCACTGGTCAAGAGTCACGTTTTCGGAAGAATGGAGGTTCATGCTGTACACGCACGATAGGAGGCAAAGAGAAGACCAAAAGAGCGCTATAACCAAGCTTGAATTGGAATTTCTGCGAAAAGCCGCACCGTGCTAGTGGTAACAGATAATGGCACTTTAACTGTAGATAGATACGTGGATGAAATCTTAAATGAGTATTATGGCACATTTTTATTAAACAAGGGCGAGAACGTCATCTTTATGCCAGATAACGCTCGTCCCCATACAGCTCGGATAGTGTTTGTCTACCATGAAGATGTCGCTATCACACGCAAGGAGCGGCCAGCACGCAGACTTGCACTTCATCGAGCATGCCTGGGACGAACTAGGACAACGTGTACGCCAGCGAAATTCCTCTCCAATCACGCTTCGTGAACTGAAAGAAGCACTAACAGAGGAATGGGAGAATATTCCTCAGCATTGGCTCAGAAATCTGGTGGCAAGCATGCCAAACCGTATAATAGCTGTATTAACAGCTCGTGGTGGCAATAGAAAATACTAAAATGTGTAAAAATTGCATATTTGTTACCTTAGCACATTTTTTGAAATCTAGTGAAAATTGTCATTTTTACTTAACTTACTCGTTTTTCATTCAAAATAAACTTCATAATCTTGAAATTTAATATATTGATTTAAGCTCTATAAGATTGGCTATAATACAGTCTTTATTTCATAAAACTAGCTCAAATATTTTGATTTTTGTTACCGACCCAATTTCTTTGCAGCCCAGTCTAGTACTCTATAAATAGAACGAATTTAGAGCTTTGGAGCGTAAAGTGTTTCTTGTTTGCAAGTTTAGAGCATTCTCTAGTCTTCCTAACATTGGCCGGACGTCAATATCTTTGCACCGCAGCTGAATCGATTTCCTGTGCCCACGCTTGATGGGCTTAATCAGTATTAGTTGCTTTGCCAATCAGAACGCGCGATAGTACATTGATCAAAGTTAAACTTGAGTACATCTAAGTACAGGCACGAGCATAAAATATATACTATGGAGAGCTCGGCAGTAATATCTGACTTAATTATTTGTCCTTTAATATATGACGGCACATTATAATATGTATAAAGTTGATGATTATGTTATTATTTTTATAAGGCAAGTGGAAGCACAAATATGTATGTGACATCTAAGGAACACCAAAACCATTTGGCGTGAAAAACGATGGCAAAATATAGGGCGAAGTATCATGTACATATACCATATGGCTTCAAAATTATGTGTCACTGCAATATTAACGGACATGTCTTTCGTCATACTTAACATACTGACTGTACCTAGTGCATGTGAGACAACGCTATAGGTAAGTATATGTAGCGATGCCAAACGGGAGCGTTATCAAGCGGGCGTGACCCAGTTGAATTTAGAAGAATATGACACTTCGTTGTGATCCAAATATCTGACAACACTTTGGCAAAAAAAAAATGACAGGATAATGTTTCAAGTTTTCTTCTACACATCTCGCATTTTTTGTTTTTACCTGATATTGACAGCATGTTATATACTTTACTGTTAGGAGACTTGAGCAGGCTTTCTGTTATGGTGTGATACAGTCTTTTTATAGTTACTTTACCTCTGAGATCTTTATTCAAGTTATAATAAGGTTGCTGCTGTCAGTGGTGGTCAGAGGTAAATTTAATAACCATGTAAGGATTGTATGTGTAATTTTACTCACCAACAACAGTAAGTCGAAACGACAGACTGATCTTCGGTTCGGTGGAAACTTGGCACTCGTAGGCGCCAGAGTCGCGCGGCTGCGCAGGAGCCACACGGAGCGTCCATTCATCGGAGCCGTCTGCGTGGAGCGCTGCGAATCGTGCGTCGCTGCTGTAGGTGTGCACACCCACTGTGAGGATGTGTAGGTCACGCTTTCGGATCCAGGATACCTGGGGACAATGTATCAATTCTAGGTTTAGAGATTCTTTAGTTATTGCAAAAAATAAGTACAGTTTTCACTTAGCTAATAAATATATAACTTATAGCAAAAGTGCGTAATGTATGCGGAAGTGTGTGTGTGTATATTATGAGTGTTTTATTTCATTTTCGGTGAGGTCTTGACTAATACCTGGTTTGGTAGAGATCTTGAAAGAGACTAGAGGTGGGGCTGATGTGATGCAAGTATCATCGACCAGACACTGCTAAGACAGGCTGCACTTATGACTATAGAGGTACGAGAAACCGAGTGTAATGTTCACTCATCTTTCATAGAAAAGGGAAGATCCTCCAACCAGACGGGTGTTGTGTCTAGTGGGCAACTACCCGACGATTGATGTCGGGACATTGTATATACCTATGCTAGTTGCATGGTTAACTTTGCTTGCGGGATATTGCGTGACGACTGAGTGATGCGTAGCTAGAATGTGGGGACGTAGATGCCGCCACATGACTATTGTTTAGTGCCTGGTAGTCAAACATTCGGAATTAAAGTGATGATAACATATAAATACTTAAGAATATATACATAATGTTATGTGTTTTCATGTATTGATTTTAATGTAAGTATTAACTAACTATTTACAGTAGGTACTAAATACTAATTAACTAACTATATTAATAAATACAAAAACAAAATGATTTGGGCGTCGAAGAAAAAAAAAAAGAAAACTACCTTATCTAATTGTATCAGTACTTTCTGAATAATATCCGGTTAGTCATAAATCAATTTTCGTATCCCTACAAAATACTCGAAGTTTTACCCAAGTACTTTATTTACTTACCTACAGACTTTATTGGAGTAGTTAGTAGATACCTATCACAAAAAGAGATCCAATTGTCCCCCCAAACGATTTTTGACAAATGCGTGCACTGACTGGACAGGTCCGCTCAATCTGTCTGGTTCTTTACTCAAAAGACCATTTCAGACCCCAATCTATATGGTCTTCACATGATCTGACCAGGATTATGTCTGGACTTTAAAAGAGACTGACCTCTGAATTCGTTTCGGCCTTTCTTCTCAGAGTAGTCAGATAGGAAACGCCGACCTCATCTAGTTTAAAAAAAAATATGATTGACATGTAAAAGTGTTTGTAGAAACCTACTTACAGAAAATAAATCATTTATCATTTACTTTAATATGATATCCTAACAAAGAACAAAACCATTTCAATCATAAACTATTCTAGCGTATACTTAGTACCTATCCAAGAATTTCTCATTCTATATTATTGTTGAAATTACTTGTCTGTAATTTAGTGCCTTATTGAAATACCTGTGAGTGTCTCAAACCTACCTACATACCTAAGCTACATACCTTTAACATCTCAAGTTAGAATTAATACTTAATTACGACCCCGGTGCGCCTTTTCATTTCGGCCTATTTATAACTTTTAAGTTGTAAGGTTCCTATAATTAATTTTGAGCCTTCAGGCTGATTGACTCATAAATTAAAATGAAATTATTTTAAGTTTAATTAGAATCACATTCGTCGTTTATTTAAGGCATGTTGTACTTAGTATCTCTTGTTAGTATTCTCACTGGGTGGTCTTATGAGGCGGACGAACCATGGCGTCACTTTGTATGAAACGTTTGCGCTCTCTGCTCATTTTATAATGATTTGCAAAATGCTTATTGAAGACCATTTTTAGGGTTCCGTAGTAAACAAGGAACCCTTCTAGTTTCACCATGTCCGTCTGTTCATCCGTCCGTCAGTCCGTCCGTCTTTAGTGAAAATGGATCAGCGTCAACTGCGAGCTATTATGCTATATGAGCATCGACTTAAAGTCTCTTCAACAGAAACGGCTAAAAAGATTAACACTGCATTTGGACCGGGTACTACTAGCGATCGGACTGTTCGTTTCTGGTACAAGCGTTTTGACACCGGTGATATAAGCTGCGAAGATCAACCTCTCCCAGGCCGACCCACCAGCTTTGATGAAGATGCTTTGCGTCACGAACTTGAGCTACATCCAGACTATAGTACGCGCGATTTAGAGAAGGCGCTTGGACAATCCCATGCGACTATAGATCGTTATCTCAAATCGATGGGATATCACAAAGTGATGTCACGTTGGACACCTCATGCGTTAACTGACCATGACCGGGCCGTTCGTGTGGCCATTTGTCAAAGTTTGTTACTTCGTCCGCACAGACGAGACTTTCTCAAGGACATTATTACATGTGACGAGAGCTGGATACATTATGAAACTAACACGCGTCATGCCTATTGGATTCCTCGCGAAGAAAACCCACCAGCCCAGCCTAAACTTAATGAACACGGTCGTAAGATTATGTTGTCTGTTTTCTGGGATTGGCAAGGAATGATTTTCTGGGAACTCCTCGAATCTCATCAGACTATTAACGTCAATCTGTATACGCAGCAGCTTCGCAAACTAGCAGAGATGTTAAAAAGTAAGCGGCCAAAACGACTTTTTGCATGACAACGCTCGACCTCACTGCGCCAAGTTAACACATAAACAGCTGGGGGAGTTAGGATGGCTGACTGTTTCACATCCACCGTATAGCCCGGATCTTGCGCCTTCAGACTTTCATTTATTTCGAGCTCTTAAATTTCATTTACTAGGAAAAAAATTCAAAAAATCTGGAAGTATTAAAATTGAACTTGAAATTTTTTTCGAGTCCCAGCCTGCCTCATTTTGGGAGAAGGGTATTCAAATTTTGCCCAGTAGATGGTTGACTGTTGTTGATAACGAGGGAGACTATATAATTGATTAAATGTATTTTTTATTAATAAAAAATATTAATAATAATTTGTCTTTTAACTGGCAATACTTTATTAGACAACCTAATGTAATAAAATAAGCTCATGGTTTTAATTATTATTCTGTTCACATTTTCAAATCTAAGGTAACTGCAGTACTTTTATGAAAATGTTATTACTCACAAGGAAGGTATCCCGACGTGTCACCTCCGATTTTTTTGTGGCTGATATATGTTATTCTCCATCAAATTTTAAGAGACACGTATTTTTTTTTTGCCAACGCCCCTTTTTTGTGGGAGAAATAGTCCCCTAAACATTACCACCTTTCGGGGCAGTTTGAGGGTTTTACATACTTCTAGTTAATATTTTTCCAAAAGACCAAATGGATATTAATATATCCATTTGGTCTTTTGGAAAAATATGTTTAGGGGGCTATTTCACCCCCAAAAAAGGCGCGCAGGCAAAAATAAAAATACGTGTCTCTTAGAATTTGATGGAGAATAACATATATCAGCCACAAAAAAATCGGCGGTGACACGTCGGGATACCTTCCTTGTTAGTAAAAGACTTTTTAAATGATGTGTCTTTACAGGAAATTACTATTATAATTACCTAGTATCTACATATTTTCAATTTATTAGCTAAATGACATGAAATAAATTGTTAATGTTTCTTATAATATTTCCTGTTTTTTTTTATTCTTTTCTCTCATTATTAATTCCATTTGTATTGGTGACATTTTTTTTTTATTTGAATATATTTATATATTTATCATGAACAGTTAATATTTTGTTTGATATACATTATAAAATTAATAACTAATAAACATGGAACAACAATAATTACACAAAAAAAACACGATTGCTTAAAACAATAATAATATTTTTTCATTTTTTTTATAGAAAATGGAACTATTAATATTATATTACAGTTCATCTATTGAGTACAAGTTTTTATCTAAGAGAAATGCTTTGAGCTTAGCCTTAAAAGAGCTGGTGTATACTAACATTTTTAAATCCGCTGGCAGTCTATTAAATATTTGTACAGCTTGATAATGTGGATTATGCCTGACAATGTTAAGATTATATAATGTAATGGTTTGCACACCGTAAGGTAGAACGTACATCATACAGTGATCAGCTACATTTATTACTGTACCTACATTTAGAGCAAATAAAATTCTGATTCCGATTCATAAATCTTCACAAAATGAAAACAGTAAGTAGTCGTAAATCTTCGATTGTCATTCAAGCCGTTATTTCATGCCTAAAGGCATCTGCAGCTTATTAATCTACAATAAACTTGGTACAGTAGTCTGACATAACGTTCTACTTGATACGCATTGCGCCACCTCACGTCGTGTTGGCTGTAAAATATGTATTAACAGATGTGTGATCTTGTTTATCTTTGCCCCTGAGGGGATGCCTCGTGCAGTGCTACTTGATCGAGTGTTAATGAACGTAACGAGACGTTTACGATATTTATGGGTCATTTAAGCCGTTACAGGTTTTGCGAAAGTATTTTTTTCTTTATAAATGATAAGAAAGTACTCTTAGGTCAGTGAAGATTCACGTAGAAATCGAGATCGGATCGGTGATCTTTGCGGTTTTTAAAAAAAAGTAATGCTTCTTTCCATCCCTTTTTCTCCCCTTCGCCCGAATATCGCTCGAGAGCAGACGTGTTTTTGGTTGCTTCCACTAAATTGCGAAGTCCTAAATTATAAATTTGGATTAATTTAAATAATTATTTGTCCCCTAATATTTTGAGCCCTAATATCTTGAGGACTAGAAAGACAGCAGTGGAATCTGACGTCACTCGCTTTGGACTTCTCTGGACGCCTCAGGAACAAAAGTGAACGCATATCAACTACCAGGGTATTATAAACTCTACGAATATGGACTACTTCGCACTGAAGACAACTAAAATGAGTGAGCAAGGTAATAGATTTTAAGTTGCTTTTCGACTAGTACGCAGGAACAAGTACCAGGGCTACAGAAATAACAGAGGCTCATTACGACCATATACTATACAGGGCTATTTGGAAAACACCAACAACCTCTTAAGAGGTTATTGTACTCATCATTATGAACAACTTTTACTATGGGACCAAACCTGAAATCACGAAAAAAAATCAGCTGTTCCCTACATTTATGTTCGTACGTCAAAATGTAGGGAACAGCTGATTTTTTTTTCGCGATTATAGGTTTGGTCCCATATTAAAAGTTGTTCATAATGATGAGTACAATTACCTCTTAAGAGGTTGTTGGTGTTTTAAAAATAACCCTGTATAAAGATCCACTGCTTCGCCACAATTTTCAATGCCTTAATGGCTCATTCGTTGAGCACTTTCGTCTTCATTCGCAGATCAGGGAGTCCGAGTTCGTGTTCCGCAATTGGGTATTCTTTTTGTAATTAAAAATATAATTATTCTGCCTTATTACCAATTAACATTAAGCCAATAAACCGTACACCACCCCCGTCATCACCATCAGTGTCTTATGATTCAGAACCTGAGCTGCCCACCAAATCGCTCGAGCAAGAGGAATCAAATGTAACCGTACGGAAACCGGTGGTTGATATTAACGTGCTTATGGCGGAAATGAGAGACCTCTTTTAAAATTTTTAAAGGCAACAGAATGAACAATATGCGTCGCTTCAGGTGACTGTGGCTGAAATAAAAGTGCTTAACGAGGCCTTAAAAGAGTCAGCTGACTTTGTCTCAAAAAAATAAGATGGTCTCATGTTGAAATTCAATAAGTTACCAAAAAAACCAATTTATTTATCACCTTTAAGGCAAATCGTCTACATTACCTCGCTCGAGATTTTTCGAAGACTAATAGCTTTAAATTTTGTTGGATTGCGCATGGAAAGATATTAATTCGCATTTGATGAAATAAATTACAATGTTATTATTATTATTCTTTTCTTATGTGTGTATGTAAGTGCGTGTTTTACCTAATTAATACTAACAATTATTGTTTATATCTGATTTAGCTCAAATCTAAATAATTTATTCGCAGATTTGTATAAGCTACATTCAGAACTGCAATCTTTGGGATTGATTTATTACAAGTAATATGGTCAAAATTTTCCCATTATTATTATTAATATAAGCCTCCGTTGTCCCACTGCAGGGCAAAGACCTCCCTTCCCTTTTTTTCCTTTTTCCCGGTCTAGTGCGATTATGGGCCAAGTGAACATTATTATCCGATTTAACTCATATCTGTATTATAAATTATTCCCAAAGCAGTATAAGCTACATTAATTTAAATAGGAATAAAACTTACAAGTACCCGAATAAAATTTAACAACTTCCATTTTATTCAAAGATAAAAGCTTGCTACAAATGTGAAATTGCGGCAAGTAAACTTTTACAACAATATTTTTCGGTAAACCGAGAGGACTTAATTCTCAATAAGCTCTTCCAAATTCAGGCTCTATAAAATTCGTACCCTAAGACCTGGATCACCATAAATTTCCCCCACGTAAGCGTAAATTTGATAAATTCGTTAAGAACAATTAAGAAGAAAAATAAAGAGCCGTTGTGATTTATGAGGCTCTCGTACTACAAAGTAATTGTTAGATGTTTCGAGTCGTTCCAATTTTTATGTGGCCGCATCGAGAGAGTTTCGTTTGAATTTGTATTCGAGACTATTCGCTGCGAGATTTTAAAACTTTCTTCGTGGCACGGCTTAAAGCGTGGCGGAGACAGAACTAACTGGATATAACTGGAAACCCCTAACCACTCTTTCTCGCGGCGCCGAAGTTTTTATGGGTCAAGCCTAGATCAAGTAGGATTGAACTCGTTGTCGAATAAAATGGAATGTTATTGTCACTCCTCCCGCTGTGTTATGCAAATTGTAATTGTTTCAACCATGGATTTAATTTCAATTAAATTCAGTTTAAAGACATTTATTTCTCAAAAAAGAACATTAGGGTTCACTTACATATTGAGAAATATATAGAAAATATATATTTAAAAGTAGATAAAATCTCTGTGATACAGTTATACACACACACACATATAGTTATACAAAACAACAGAATTAAAAGATTTAATAGGTGACATTCGGTATCAGTACTTCGTTCTAACGTAACGTATTCTTCTAGGGCCTTTTATACAACGTGTAACGTTAAATGCGCAAAACCTGAAAATAGTTTGATCAGAATAACGAGCAGAATTAATTGAACCACTTTTTAATATAGGTCACATTTTTCAAAAAATCTTCATTAAAAACGTTGCCGTGTCTATTTATTAATAGGTCAAGCAAGCCAATGTCAGCGCGGCGCAGCAGCCTGGTGACGACTCCTCCCTCGATGAAGCGTCGTCGCAGACGCAAAAAACGATCAGAATGGCCAGTAAAACTAAAACAGCACATAAAACCTTTACAATTTTTTTAATGACTTATTTTCTCTTTGAAATAGGTCAATTTAATAAAAAAATCAGTTGGGGTGTCTGAGGTTTTGCGCATTTAACGTTACACGTTGTATGTAGAACATTTTTTACTGTTAAAGAAATCATCAGTTATTTCATTATAAGGTTTTGTTCCCTCATATACTTAGTTCTAGGTTTGCTTACTTTTATTTTGTCTCGTCGCCTTGCGTTATATGTGTAAGTTTTCTTTTTAAAGTTAAGTTGTGAATGTGTGTCTTGTGATATGATTTTATGTATTTTATTAAGATGCATGTTTTAAGTGTATAGAGTTGGTTAATTTTAAGTATTTTGGTATCATTGTAGATTTTGGTGGTTGGTGTAAGGTAGTGGAGCATTTTTATTGCTTTATTTTTATTTGTATATCCTGGATTACCGATTTTGCTGCAGTTCCCCATATCTCAATGAGATATTCTATGTGGGGTCTAACAAGAGAGTTATATATCATTGCGTCAGTCCTTTTTAGGTATGCAAGCAGACATTCAATGCAATGCTCCGACCAGAGGTGACAGTTTGGACTTAATGTAATCAATATGGGGCTTCCAAGTTAATTTAGTATCTAAAATAAAATGAGACACAAATATCTTCCACTGCTTGATTTAGCAACGTTTTCGTTGTTTATTGTTAGTTGGATTTGATTTTCTTATTTTTTGCAGCAAATATCATAGTATGAGGTTTTCTTTGTGTTAATAGCTAGTAAATTAGACAGATTAGATTTAGATTAGTAGTATATTAACGAAAGTATGATTTTTGGCATTTTCAATCGTAAATTTTAGACTTTCGCTATTGTAGTAAAAAATGGTCAAGAGGTCGTTTCCCATAAGAAAACAGTACTTTTTTTCTGGCAAAAATTTTTTTTTTGGGTTCGAAATGACATGTCCTTTCTGTAGGAACTCGACCTCAACTCAGAAATGAAATAACGATTGTATAGATATTCTTCGATATATTTCTCAAGCAAAATATCAACGCTCTATTCGAGGGTTGAATCACCAATGTTCCAAAGAAAAACGTACCAAATCAAAAACTGTCACAATTCAAAATAATGGTGGCAAAGATCTCTACTCTCAACAGCCAAACAATATTCATTGAATTAGTCGATCACTACTTTAGTGACGGGTAGCTGTCAGTGTTACCAGACGAAAAATACAAGACTGTTTACGTGTCTATGACATCTGACAGATACTCGTCACTGGTACAAATAATGACAATTGGATAACATATATCGTGGATATAATAATACTGTTAGTCTTACATTTGAGTTTTGCGGGTTACCTTGCGCATCTCCCTTAACACCTTAAACAATAATTAAATAACCACAAAATACAATAATGAAATTAATGACAGGTTTTCATGTTCTCGTTAGAGTATGACGGAACCGCTGTTCTAGCAAGCCGTAGCTTTAGATCATAGGCGTTCTTTACGCTGTTCTTTTCAAAATATGCTTCAACTAACATTCTTTTCGTTTTTCTAGAAATCCGGGTTAACTGGATAGAAAAATGTTCATAAAGCTAGGCTGATTATTACAAGAATTTTATCGGACTGAGATTGTTTTTTTTATTGCTGAATGGACCTGCTCTTGACTTCGATCACACCTGATGGAAAGTGATGGATGAGGTCTATTATAGAAAGAGCGTGCCCAGAAGATGCCTGCTCACTCTTGCTTTGAAGGCAAAGGGATAAACGTGGAAGGGAACACAGACGCTGACAGAGAGTTCCACACTTTAGCTGTGCGCATAATAAATGCATATTGTGACTTTTGCATGCCGAGTTCTTTTACAATTGTGTAGGACAGCTAAATGCAGTTATCACAAGAACAGGATAAATGCGTGTTATGCATGATTGCTAGTATGGGCGCACAAATCGCCCGCACCCGCAGTGACTTTTTAAATAAAGTTCTATAGGCAGCTCCATCCATTGTTTTGTTTTACAATCGTTTGCGTTAGTCATCATCTGCCTAGCCTTTTCCCAACTATGTTGGGGTCGGCTTCCAGTCTAACCGGATGCAGCTGAATACCAGTATTTTACATGGAGCGACTGCCCATCTGACCTCCACAACCCAGTTACTGGGTAATAAGCAAGCGTAGCTTAACCTGATCGATTGACCTGTGCGGCTGTTATTATTTAGCCACGGGCCCCTCGAATCGTTTGCGTTAGTGAGCTGTGCTAATTACAAAAAAGTGTTAATTGTCCAATAGGCAAGAGGATCGAATACGAGAGTTAAAAAAAAAATATTTGGACTCTGTTTGTACTACCTGCAATTCATCTATTAACCAATTTGCGTAATTTTTAACGAGAGTACTATGCCACGATGCTGTAACATGTTTTATTTTGATAAAATAAACCCGTATTTGATTAACAGCATACATTTTTAGTTCAATTCCAACATGATATAGCACCAAATCAATTTTCCTGTAATGTTTCATATGTGAAGGCAACATAATAAAAAAAAAACTCTTCTACACTGAATACTTTATCTTCTAAATGGGATCACTAGATAAAATGTAAGTGGAGTAAAGTGAAGTGAATCAGCGCAATCTGCGGCTCGAATGAGTCAGCCCTTCGCTGGCAATTTGGCCACCATTCACGCGCCCCTCACATCGGAAACCACACAGAAGATTGCCCCCTCCTCTGAATAGTTCCCCAACGTTCCCACTAGAAAGCCAACCTTTAATGTCTTTCACTAATCTTTTGCCCGGACTCTGAAAAGAGGATTAAATATTGAATCCATTCGAGGTAAGTTCTGGACGTGAATTTTGACGGCTGTAACCGCGTTTGACCCAAATGCCGTTTTTGTTGAGCAGGGACACTGTTCAATGGCTCTGTGATGATAGTTACGAGTATTGTTAAAGTCATCAAATAAATTAATTACATTAAAATGTCAGAAGCATGCTATTAACAACTTAAACCCCTAAAATGATTAATGTTTTAGATTACCGGTTAATATTCTTAGAATTAACAAATTAACAGAGAAGGCTATCTGGTCCTGATTAAGTAATTAGAGCAGACGAGTTATTATGAAACTATTCAATCACTAGTTGGTTGTTTTAGAAGACTGTGGAGAGAAATTAGCTCAGCCTGGCATAAGTTTATTCCACCTAGAAAACTTAAACTCACTTTGTCCACAATTGAGAATTTCGTATAAAAGCTATCAATCTCAATTCGTCTTTTTATAATAGCTATAAGAGTAATATTCAGTAATGCTTAATTAAGTTAGATTTTCTGGGTATCCCATTCCAGTGCGAAACTTGTTTGTAGGAATTTCATTACTTTTGCCCGGTAGGTACTATCTTTCTGAGATGCTTGTTACATCGACGACGCTTTATTTCGTAACTTTACTTAGATAAACTACTTTGCGAACAACATTACACTAATGTATTGTTACTTCGATACTTATTGCATCGATAGTCTATTTGGAGTCTGTAAAAATATTCACGTGAGTGCTGTGGAGCGCTGCTAGAATAGTTTGTCTAATAACGCGTATTAGGTAGCAAAGCTTCGAGGTGTAGTTCGCATAGGAGTTTATTGAAGTAACGTTACATCAAACTAAAGTGTTCATAATGTGACAATAATCACAGTAAGGCATTGGTTTCTTAGGAAAGCGGTTCCGTCATTTTATAACGGCCGTTATGAAAATCTGTAGTTTTCACCAGTATATGACATTGTGTCAAAAAACGCACTGTATTTGGACAGCAGCCCTTATAGTGTGACCAATCACCGCTTTCTTAGGAAACCAAAGCTTTAGATGATACTATCGGGGCAACATGTTCAAAGCGAAATTCGAAAAATAAGCTTTCCACTAGTTTAGGACACCCGATTTTCTAGAGCTCCTACTTTCCAAAGCGTGTCTATTTTTCACTAATCTCGGGCTCAGGCCGGCTTTTAGTTTGGAACCCATTTATTAGCTAAGTGTTTACCTTAATATAAATACATGTTTAAATATTCTATCACTCAGTTTTTTCCCAACCTTAACCTAAAAAGTAGCGAAAAATTTGAGCATATATTTAGCAGGCGAGATCGTAACAATAGTTAGGCCTTCACAATGTGGATCTTTATATAACTATGTACCTAAGAGGGCATCTATTCATCGACTGAAGCGAATGCAGAAGTATCCTACTATATCACGTATCCATATAATAATGCAAAAGTCAGCGTCAAGTTTTTTCAAAGAATTAGATCGTGGACAATTTGATGAGTCTTCCTTCATTTTGGTGATAGCTTTCGTTTGGTTTTAATATTGAAAAGTCAAACGTTTTTTATGAGCGGTGGCAAGTGTATAGACGCCAGCACATCATGCTACTACAATCTGTCAGATTTCTTTAATAGATTTTCAACTTTATAACTGAAGCATAAGGTTCAAAGTTGATTGGGAAAATCTGACAGTTTCGGGTAGTTTGATGTGCTGGCGTCTGTACAATTAGTTGTTTTAGTTCATCATCATTATTTCAGTTGAAAGACGTCCATTGCTGGACATAGGCCTCGGCGTCCCCCAAGCACCGTCACTTCGACCGGTTCTGCGCTTCCCGTATTTAGCGAATTCCTGCGGCCTTCACAAGATCTTGTTTTAGTTGATTAAAATTAATAATGTTTTGACACTTTATCAAGACTGTAGTAAGCCTTTTATGGAGCCACTAAATATTCCTGTTAGTGAAAGGCAAGTGATTTATCCTTCAAGTTGAGATGTATTAGGATTTACATAATATATGGAGCGTTATATTTACTGGCCTAAAGAGATAATATTTCAAAAAGCTTGCGGAGGACATATCATTTGTGTTCGTGATTGATTAATCCTCTGTTTGGTGCATATTTGTCAACGTAATTGGAAATATACAGTGGATAAAGCAACTACTGAATTTTGTAGTTTCGTTTCTGTGTCGCATTTTTCCGTGAAGAGTAAAATTGTACAAAATGTGAGCCAATATTGATTTGAGGTCGGTTGAATATTGAAATTACTTCTTTATACAGATATACGTTATTTCTTTTTACAGTTGATGTTAGTCCAGCCTTTTAAGAGGTTGTATGTAGTAATTGAAAGTGAAAAAGGTGAGTACTTTTCCAATACAGGCGGAAGCTTACTCAACCGTCATTTTGTGAAAAATCAGAACTCCAATAGTCGGAATAAATAAAATTGGACTTGCGATTGCTAATGAAAAGACGGGCAGGTCGGAAAAGCGCTAAGACCAAGCATTCAAACAAGTTACTCGATTTATTTTGCGTTTTATTTAACTTTTTATATTTAGAAGTTTCAAGCAATTTGCAACGCTCGCAATCACGGAGGGGTTGCAACCAATAGGTACTTAGAATGAATAGATATAATCATTACAAGAAGTAAAGTGTAATTAGCTGAAATTGCAAGCTGAGTCTTCAATCTCAGAATGTAAAGTCAAGGAATTTTGTTGTTAAGCAAATGGACTACCAGCTGTAATTGCCTGTATGTATTCAAATCACAACTGTCATTCTTTGTCAGTTTAATGAAATGGCCCTAACATACAAATGAAGGCAAATTGACGAAGGGTGTTAATTTGCTTGGCAATTAATTTCCCTAACTGTACCAACTGTTCGCTTATAAAATTGTCGTTCTCCGTAGTTAGCTTTTACTTAATTTTCCTTTGTGCCTTTCTTCGACAAACTATAGGTACCTATTATGTTTGTTTAACGCCGGGAGGGGACGCCCTAAGGGTGCGTTTCCACAGAAGCGGAGCTGGGCGGAGCGGAGCGGAGACGTGTAGGAATCGTCCAATCACAGACGAGACGAGTGACGCGATGAGGATTTCAACCATTGTGATTAGTCGATTCCTGCACGTCTCTGCTCCGCTTCGCCCAGCTCCGCTTCTGTGGAAACGCACCCTAAGAGAACATAATTGTAGTGATCTTATTGGTGATGTTCTTCAAAAAGGTCAGGTTTACTCGTAACTGGCGTCCATGTATGACCAGATTATGAACGTAAACGGGGCAAACGGAGTATGTAAGGGTCGTAAGCAGGTGGATTTCTGTAGTTTCTGCCTACCCCCATGGGAAGAAGGCGTGAGTTTATGTATGTTAGTTTAGTTAATATTTGTTTCTAGTTATGGTGGGTTGAAGAAATCAAACTTCGTTGTTTCCCTATGTTCCAATATCACCAATTGTGAATATTAACTCTGCCAGACGATACCACAAAAACAGTGATAATGGGCGAGCTACTCAATAAGTGCACGAACTTTCTTACAAATTGTTAGGGGCAAAGAAGTTAAGTGTTGCCAGATGTTTCCCTTCTTGATTAACACATCGTCCCGATTTCTGATCCCACATTTTTTGCTGTCCGAATTTCTTTATATTGAATGTAGCAATACTAGGCTATGACACATCTGGGAGTTTGAGTTATCCCAGATCTATAAAACGTTTTTTATGTGATATTTTATGATATATTAAATTGAGTTAGTGTCTAAAAAATGACTTTAAGTAATATTAAATTTACAAGGGCTTAGCATAAAGCCTTTTAAAATAACCTGGGAGCTATACTTTCAATATAATGGAATTGGTTTTTATAAGTTTAAGTAGTATATATGGGTAGGGTGGTATTCTATTCTATTCTATACTACTTTCATCGTGCGCGGAAACTTGAAAAACAACAAAATGGCGGCGGGTGGATAATTATGCCAGTTTCCATAGAAAAATTTTCGAGCCCCTTTAATGCATCAATGTCAGATAGGAGTTAACATATAACATAAACAGGTTTTCTAAATGGCACTTTATTACTCGTATGCAAGAGCCGACCGACAACTTTTAATTTTGCAGTGTAGATACTATATACTATATTGTGTACCTACGCTTCGGATAACTACAAGAGATATCTGTGAGGCTCATTATCTGCCTGTCCTTATCTCAATTTATTTGGAGAAGACCATCCTGCGCCAACCCCAAATAAATTGTGATACAGGAACGCTGATGCTGTTAGGGTGTTCAGTGTATGTATGTATAGCCTAGAACACTGATGTCTTTTTTAATTTGTCACAGCGATGATTCCCGGTTACTAAATGGAGGGACCCGTGGCTAAATAATAACAGCCGCACAGGTCGATCGATCAGGTTAAGCTACGCTTGCCGCGGTTAGTCTGTGGATGGGTGACCATCTTTACATACCGAGACCCCTCCCTGCCTCGGAAAGCACGTTAAGCCGTTGGTCCCGGCTGTCATTCGTGGATCGTTGACAATCGTTACGAGTAGTCAGAAGCCCGAAAGTCTGACAACCAGTCTTACCTAGGGGTATCGTATTACCTAGCAACTGGGTTGTGTAGGTCAGATAGGCAGTCGCTCCATGTAAAATACTGGTAATCAGCTGCATCCGGTTAGACTGGAAGCCAACCCCAACATAGATGGGAAAAGGCTCGGCAGATGGTAATTCCCGGTTACTAGGTCCTCATGATGATTAGAGAAAGTCCTTCATATGAAAAACGTATTTTTTTTTTAGATATCGGTCCAATGAGAATAAGAATTTGTTAGAAAGTGCCGGTCGATTCTGGAAAAATCTCACCGTGATAACTAAGGTGAAGTGAGCTTAGAGTGAGCTGTGAGTCTTGCTGATGCTAGGGATTGACACTATTGACGGCTCAATTCACGCTCACTTCACCTTTGTTTTCACGGTGAGATATTTACAGAATAGATAGGCAGGACACTTTTTAAACATAGCATTACTTAACTAATAGCTTCGTGCACGACTTCGTCGGCGTGAAATTTCTCGTTTTAACATAAAATATGACACTCGACAATACAGAAGCTTCTCATTAGTGAATCGAATTCGGAATCGGATCAGAATTTCTGAAGATTACCCACATACAAGCTCACAAAGGAGAATGGACAACCATGTATGCGTTTCTGCCTTGAAGCCCAATAGCCCGGGTGTCACCATTGTGTGGATCGCCCGGAGGACACGGTGGAGCACACGGTGGAGGTCTGCCCGGCTTGGGTGGAGCACCGCCTCGTCCTCACGGCGGCGATCGGCGGCGGCGATCTCTCGCGTCCGGCCCTGGTCCAGGCCATGGTACGGAGCGAGAGTGCATGGGAAGCCGTCACCTCCTTCTGCGAAGCAGTAATGCTTGCGAAGGAGGAGGCGGAACGCGTGAGGGAGAGGCAATCTTTGCGCCCTCACGCCCCTAGTCGCCGCAGGAGACGCCCTGGGCGTCGGGAGTCAAGAGCAGACTCCCGGCCACCGTAGGCGCGGGCTTGCGGACGGCGAGCAATGGGCAGTTCGTCGTCCGATAAGGACCAGGCCCGGGTCGACGGCGCGTTGTGTTCCACGCGCGCCTCAAAGAGATGTCAGCAGTAACTGACGGGGTCCGCTAGGGCCGATGCCTGCCAGGGTCGCGGATTGTTCGAAAGAGTTACCGTGTCCCTTGGCACAGGCAACTGAAAGAACACGGATGGGTTTTAGTCAGTAAAAGTCTGACACACCCTCCCGCTCCGCCCAGAGCGGGAGAAGTTATTTGATAATTTCCCACCCAAAAAAAAAGCCCAATAGCCATAAGATATATACCAGTAGAAAGAGCTTTTCAAGGAGAACCTTCCTACAAACACGATTTTTGCCAATTGTTAGCTAGTTCGGAGTAAATGATGAGTATTTTTTTTACGATAATACTTAATCACTCACAGTTAGAGCTCTATTACAGCTCCTCACTGACTAAGATGAAATCTAGGAGGTCAAAGTTTTAAAATGTCCGTTTATAGTCTTAAACGACGATGTTCGCAAGGTACAGAATTAATGAAAGTTAATTAATTGACGAAATACCAGAATTTCAATACTACTATACTTAATTACTCACACTTAGAGCTCTGTTTCTCCTTACGTACTAACAATCAAGAGAAATCGTCATAATAAGAAATATTCTCCTTGATGAGATCTTTCCATTGGTATATCTTAACGCTATCGGGCTTCAGGGCAGATTCGCCCACTTTTCTTTTACTTCTTTATAATACATGTCGGAGATGGTCAATAGTTTACACATTAAACGAAGCGCAGCACGAGTTCCGAGAGATGGCGGCACCGTCGCGATGACGTACCTACATGGTCGGCTAACTTCGTGCTACGACAGAGCCTGGCTGGTGGAGGAGGCCGCGACCGACGAGAAAACACTTACGATTCTGCCTTCAACGAGATCGGTACCTTCACCCTAGGAACTGTCATTCGTTTCGTTTTAGTTTTTGTTATTTGATATTAAAATGTGATTATAGTTTATTCGTCTCTGGCTCGATTACCCTAGATAAACGCCCGCATGATGTCGGACGATGGTACCAATAATACTCTCGATCCGTCATACATAATAATAATACAATTTAATGAAACATTTATCATTTATTGATTTCTCAGAGTTCCAAATGTTGTATTCAATTAACAGTTTTACAGTCTCTTTTGCCCGAGGCCTTTGTATTCGTACCTAAAAGCGATGTCGTGTTCTATTTGTAGTTCTGACCACAGAGTGCCTACGTTGTCCAAACAGTGGGTAGAACGTCGAAGCGGTCAGCATTGTGCTGATTGATTATGATTAAGCGTCTTCGCTCACGCAAGTTCTGTCATTATACTTTGATGTCCATGCCTGTCATTATGGTATCGAAATTAGTGCTAATGGAATTATGAGTAAATAGCAACGATAGTAATCAGTATGTTTCCGTGGGTTTACAGAATATAGTTATAAGATATTATTCAAACAGCCTACGAAGTTTAGGAATCAGTTGTTTGACCTTCCAGTGATCTCAAGGTCGAAAACGCCCCCAATATTATAATTCTTTAGTAAATAATATTGTCCAGGAAAATAGTTATTTCAATTTTAAATAAACTTCATTTTTATGCGCACATTTCGCCATTTATTTATTTAATTTTTTCGCACACAAAAAGGCACAACAGCGGACTTAATGCCTTAGGCGTTCTCTACCTGTCAACCAAGGGTGGTGAAGAGATTAGATGGCAGGTGCTTTGGTTGAGCCAAACAATGATGAAAAAACTATTAAAACTATTGAATTATAAATAAAAAACGTGCACAAATACATAAATAGGTTAAAAACCTATAATATACATACATACTATTTACTATAATATATACAAATACGAGTAAAACTATTGAACTAGTGAAGAGATTAGATGGCAGGTGCTTTGGTTGAGCCAAATGCCAACATATTTCCGAGTTTTTGTTACAGTGACCTTCTGTTGCATAATATGCACTTTGTTTAATAAACTCAGAGTAACTGGCATGCTGTACTGCAGTGCAAAAAATACGACATACTTTTTTATAATATTTATGTGCCCGCAGTAAAAATACGTGCAAGAGAGAAGTCAGCAAGTTCAGCCACTTAACGCTCACAGTATCTACGTTGTATGGCATGTTTATACATGTATGGTATGTATGTCCTTGGTATGTTTATACATGTCACGGGTCATTAGACTAACTGAATTAATATTCATACCGTTTAATTTAGGTAACATAACATTTATTTATTTATTTACTTACTAGCGACCCGCCCCGGCTTCGCACGGGTGCAATGCTGATCAATACATAGTATAAAACTAAGTCGCTTCCCGCTGTGTCTGTCTGTCCCTATGTATGCTTAGATCTTTAAAACAATGAAACGGATTTTGATGCGGTTTTTTTAATAGATAGAGTGATTCAAGAGGAAGGTTTATATGTATAATAATTGCATAATATAGTAGAGAAACACTGATCATTTGAGAGCCATTATTTCTCGTAAAAAGTATAGGGTAAAAAATGTTTTTGTGGGTTATCCCTTACAGATAGACATATACCATTGCGGACTTTTTTATAGACCTTTTTAAGGTGTACAATATTATAGTCTTCTATTATAGTCTTGATCTATCGCGTAGGGTTCAGCCAGCGTTTGCAATGAAAGCGCAAAAAAATGTATTTATTTACGACATCACATTAGAAACCCCTAAAATAATCAGTGTTTCTCTACTTTATTATATATGTTTTATACATATAAATCTTCCTCTTGAATCACTCTATCTATTAAAAAAAACGCATCAAAATCTGTTGCGTAGTTTTAAAGATCTAAGCATATATAGAAACAGACAGACAGGGAAGCAACTTTGTTTTACATACTATATAGTGATTTATTTATTGGATAGCCAACAAAGGTTACACATGCATGTTAACATGAACAGGGACAAATGTAAGTGTGCGCTTCTAATTATAGGCGACCACATCATTCACTTAATATCCCGCCGTGCGATTCTGTAACCATCTCACCGTGAAAGCTTGGGTGAAGTGAGCGTGGAGTGAGCTGTCATTCGCTAGGGATTAACGCTATTAAGTGCTCACTTCACTTATGATTTCACGGTGAGATTTTTACAGAATCGACCGGCAGGTAGGTATAACAAGTTTGACAAGGACGAACACATTAAAATAAATCACAATACAATACGCGAACGTTATAGAAAGGAAAACAAAATTAAAAGCTAAAATAAACAGTACGGGTACAAAATTAAATAAAAAAACGAAACAATACAAACTAATTTCAAACAAATTCAAATAAAATCACACTAATATAAAGGCGAAAGTTTGTGAGCGTGTGTGTGTGTGTGTGTGTTTGTATGTTTGTTACTTCTTCACGCTCAAACGGCTGGACCAATTTTCATGAAATTTGGCACACAGATTTTTTATAACCAGGATTAACACATAGAATACTTTTTATCCCGATATTCTTACGGGATCGAGACTTATGAGGGTGAAACCGGGGGTGCAGCTAGTAAACTAATAATTAAAGTATAACCATAGATCAACAAAAATAAAACATTAAATCAAGCCTGTAATTCTCGAAGGGTTTCACCAAGGTGTACCGAGTATGCTTAAGCTCCATCTAATAGGAAAGCCGATTGCCATCAACTGCGCACAGATCCAGACTTGGGACTGCTACTGAAAATTCCAGATGGAAAACCTAATAACATTTTACCCGACCCGGGAATCGAACCCAGGACCTCATGCTCAGAGTAGTGTTGTTTTATGCGTATCTTTATATTTAAAACATTTATTCCTCAATTTTCATAATTGCACCTACTACTGTTTGTCTCCGCATCGCCCAAAGGTTGAGTGGTAGAAAATGCCTTTGGCATTAATTCCGCCTCTGTACATTTAAGTGCTTGAAGTATTAAATAAACAACGAAGCGGTCGCTGTTAATTTTAATAAAATACCATTTAATTGGCAACCAGAGTACAGCCGTGTTGATTCTGTAACCATCTCACCGTGAAATCTTGGGTGAAGTGAGCGTGGAGTGAGCTGTCATTCGCTGGGGATTAACACTATTAAGTGCTCACTTCACTTATGATTTCACGGTGAGATTTTTACAGAATCGACCGGCAGTTCCTGCAACGAGAAAACTTCTCCCGTATGCCATCTTAAATTCAAATGCGGTAACGAAATACGAGTCTTCCAGTATTACCTACTTGGCCCGTATTGAGTCGCGGGACTTCCGTATAGTTTTCCTTTTAACTTCGCTATATATACTACTATCATGATTTTTTTCACATATCAAAAAACAAACATTTAGCCTTGGGCGCTTGACTCTAACAAAATTAGCACTTTCGAGCTTAATAGTCCCAAACGGATCCCTCAATCGAAAAATTGTTTTAAAAAACCCGCAATATTTTAGAAAGAACTATCCAGCAATACCGCACATCATGGGGAAGACGAGAAAAAACATCTCCACTTTACGTGTAGGTACAGGAGGATGCCCTACCCTAAGAAAAAAAAAAACAATATTTTTTTTTACCACTTTGTCGGCGTGATTAATATTTATGTACATCCATGCCAAATTATAGTTTTCTAGTACTAAGAATCGCTGAGTTAAGCTGCGGATGGACAGACGGACATGGAGAAACTATAACGGTTCCTTGTTGACTACAGAACCGTAAAATGCCAATTTCAAAGTCAAACACATACGTCGGTACATCATAGTAACGTAAGCGGATACTAGCGGAGATGCCTCTATATCGATAAAATGAATACGAGTGAAAATCTAAATAAATGCATAGAGGAATATGTGAACGTCTTTTGAAGTAGGTAAAGGAAGATGGATACTATCTATTTCATCTCCGGGGAGTACCGTTCACGGTGACTACTTGTGGGTAAAATCCTTCCCTCTTAGTTTTAATGTCGATCGAGGTGTTTATGCACGCTTTTGGTTTGAATATACAATTTTATGCTAAAGTTTGCTGTTCTTCGGTCTTCTGGGAAAAGGAACGAGGAGTTATGGATGCCTCTAGATAAATCGATGTAACGGTCCCGCAAGATGGTGTTCACTTTTTTATATTTCACTACATTTTTACAAAATCTGACCCCTTTGTAAGACTGGTTCTTACAAAGGGGTATCGGATTACCCTATCCTACTATCGGGTTGTGTAGGTCAGAGAGGCAGTCAGGCGGCCAGTGCCAGTGGCGCAGTGCGCGGCGGTCAGTTAAGCTAAGCTTGCCGCGGTTAGTCTGTGGACGGTTGACCATCTTTACATACCGAGACCCCTCCGTGCTTCGGAAAGCACGTTAAGCAGTTGGTCCCGGCTGTCATTCGTAGATCTTTAACAGTCGTTACGGGTAGTCAGATGCCCGAAAGTCTGACAACGAGTCTTACCAGTGGGTATCGTATTTCCCAGTATCTGGGTTGTGGAGGTCAGATAGGCAGTCGCGACATGTAAATTACTGGTATTCAGCTGCATTCGATTAGACTTTAAGTCTACCCCAACATAGTTGGGAAAAGGCTTGGCAGATTATGCATTTTGACAAACGAAGTACTAGTAAGTATGTGGCCTCACACTAAGATAGGACCACATTACACATACTTTGAAAATATTAGGTCATCCCACTTCCAGTGTCATATTTTTTATTTCCAATATTTATGTATTGCGCAATGGTATGCAATAGTTAATACATGTGTTGTCTTATACAGTCATGTTAGTTTAATTTGGTGTGTTGTATTGTCAAGACGTGCATTGATTTAAAATGGAAGATTTAAAAAAAATCTATTAATGTAGTGGAGCAACGTATATTTCTAAAGTTTTGTGCTTTACTCAACTACTCTGTAGGAGTTGCGCACGACTTATGGTAAAGTGTGTTGGTCGTAACGCCTTAAATAAAAGAACCGTACAGCGATGGCTTGAAATGTACAAACAAGGAAGAACCACAGCTGAAGATGAGCCGCGAGCACCTCGATCATTATCATCGACTAGATTAGAAGCAAGGGACAAAATCAAGGAAGCACCTCGTCAGTCACGTAGGGTCAGTGTCAGTGATCTCTCCACTCAACTTAACATTCCTCATTCCACTATACATAGAGTACTCACGGAGGATTTATGTCTGGTCAATAAAAGTGCAGTGTAGGTGCCCCACACTCTGAACACGGATCAGAAGGAGTTTCGTTATGAAACTGCGCGTAGCCATTTATCGTGGTATTGCCGTAAGAAAAATATACTTAATAGATTCATATGCCTTGATGAAACTTGGGTCGAATTTTATATCCTCGTCAAAGACATCAGTCACGATGTTGGGTGGAACCGGGCACTTCAGCTGAACATTTACCACGTGCAGAGCTACATGAACGAAAAATACTACTAATAGTAGCTATGGATGTCAGAGGCATTGCTTTTTGGAGAACTTATGATGAAAATACAACTATGACCGGAGAGCGATATAAGTCATTTTTAGAAGAAAATATTCCTATTTGGGCAGACGAACATCATATAACGAGTCCTATAATTTTACATGATAACGCCAGACCGCACAAATCAAAAATAGTTCAGAATTTAATTGAAGATAAAGGATGGATTGAAATTATTCAGCTGCCATATTCCTCGGATATGACTCCTTGTGATTTCAATTGTTTTGGCCATGTGAAGAGGAAATTGTCGGGTACTCGATACAATAGCAAAAAGGAGTTAGATATTAAACTAAAGAGCATTATTGATGAATTAAATGAAAGTAGTACTTTAAATTGTGTTCAAGATTTGCCAGCAGTCTGGGAGCCAGTGATTAATAGTGGTGGAGATTATTGATTAGTGTCACAAGGTTATATAGTATACTAGTCAGTTTTTGTAAAATAATAATAATAAAAAAATATGACACTGGAAGTGGGATGACCTAATATATCAGTAGACATCCTTCGCTAATTGGGTTGCGAGGGTCCGATGGTATTGTATCCTACCCCATCTTATAAGAGTATGAAAGAACCCAAAATATTTGTGAGAAGGAATGTTGATGATCCAAACAAAGTCTAGTAGATAGTCAGTGAATTCCAGCGCAAAACCACAGTGCAATTTTATTTTCACCCACGGTGCTATATTTGCCTAATCTGATTTCAACTGTGATACCATGCGAGTCTATAAAGAGCTATAAACGTGTCACATTTGTTTATCGTTAGCACGCATCAGTACCAACGCCTTTATGGATTTGTATTCACAAAGCACTCCGTTTAATGAAATCAAGCTAACACCCACCAAAACTCGATACTCGTAGAAAAACATTTTCTAATTCACTTATATTATAGAACGCGGTGCTGATAACTTTTTCAATCCGAATATTTTGTACATTGTAGGGTTTTGTCCTTTAAGATATCCCGGTCTCAACGACTTCGGAGCCGAACTTTAACACAGAGGTGATTTTGTAAAGGTTTAGTTTTCAGGCTAAGTGATTCTTTTGGTATCTATGTTTTGTTGAGTATGTGGGAGATTTTGTACAGTGTTATTTTTACGTAGACAAGATTTTCAAGTATTTTTTTTACATCTCATTTCATAACAGTACAACTTTAATCTAAAAGTTCAGTCAGAACAGAAGACCTTTCTTCTGAAAGTTGCTTACGATATCGATCAAGCTTATTTTAACTATACATTCTACCAACACACAGTATCAGTATTTCAACTTAAACGTATTTGTAGACAAACAAAGCTTGAAAATTATTGGCAATGACTTTTTATAGATTACTTGGGTCTTAAATGGTAAATTGCGTGTGTTGTGTTTGCTCACTTACCAAATAAAAAACAGAATACATAGAAGATATTGTTTTTAATACTAAAACAACAATATCGATTAAAATTAAATATGTTCAAATGCGATTATGAATTAGCAGTAGTAAGAGCCGTGAAAGAGATTTACCCACACATAGCGGTTAAAGTTTGTTATTACCATTTTTGTAACACCGTTTTCAAAATATTACATCTTGAGGAATCTGATGATCAAAAAGTAGCAAAGTACTGTACAATCTTGCCTTTACTGCCTCCGAAGTTGATACCAGAAGCCTTTTACAAGATCATTGAAATGACATCACCACGTGTCAACAAGTTTCATGATTATTTCAACAGTAAATGGATGAAAAATATTAGCAGTGACATAATATGAAGCTGTCATGACCAGAAAAACAGAACAACAAATGGTGTTGAGGGTTGGCATCGCCGGATCAACTCGAGAATTCCACCAAAACCTAGTATGTACTAGTTTATATCACTGCTAAAGAAAGATGCCAAAATACAAAATATAAAATCACACTAATCACTACATAGTATAAAACAAAGTCGCTTCCCGCTGTCTGTCCCTATGTATGCTTAAATCTTTAAAACTACGCAACGGATTTTGATGCGGTTTTTTTTAATAGATAGAGTAATTCAAGAGGAAGGTTTATATGTATAATACATGCATAATATAGTAGAGAAAAACTGATCATTTTGGGGGTTTCTAATGTGATGTCGTAAATAAACACATTTTATTGCGCTTACATTGCAAACGCTGACTTAACCCTACGAGATAGATCAAAATAATGTACTACAGTATTGTACACCTTAAAAAGGTCTACAAAAAAATCCGCGATGGCATATGTCTATCTCTTAGGGATAACCCACAATAACCATGTTTTATCCTATACTTTTTAAGAGAAATAATGGCTCTAAAATTATCAGTGTTTTTCTATTATATTATGCATGTATTATATGCATATAAACCTTCCTCTTGAATCACTCTATCTATTAAAAAAAAAACCGCATCAAAATCCGTTGCTTATTTTTAAAGTTCTAAGCATACATAGAGACAGACAGACAGCGGGAAGCGACTTTGTTTTATACTATGTAGTGATAGTGATCAGCATTGCACCCGTGCGAAGCCGGGGCGGGTCGCTAGTATATTATAAAGGCGAAAGTTTGTGAGTGTGTGTGTGTTTGTATGTTTGTTACTTCTTCACGCTCAAACGGCTGGACCAATGTTCATGAAATTTGGCCCACAGATAGTTTATAATCAAGATTAACACATAAAATACTTTTTATCCCGATATTCTTACGGGATCGAGACTCATGCGGGTGAAACCGCGGGTAGCAGCTAGTTAAAAATAAATGCTTTACATTGCATTGATATAAAAAGAAATAGAAACGTAATAAACTATTTACATATTATACAGGGTTATTTGTAAAACACCAACAACCTCTTAAGAGGTTATTGTACCTACTCATCATTATGACCAACTTTTACTATGGAACCAAACCTGAAATCGCGAAAAAAAATCAGCTGTTCCCTACATTTTGACGGCTCGTACGAACATAATTATAGGGAACAGCTGATTTTTTTTTCGCTATAACAGGTTTGGTCCCATAGTAAAAGTTGTTCATAATGATGAGTACAATGACCTCTTAAGAGGTTGTTGGTGTTTCACAAATAACCCCGTATAATCCTAGGATAAACTATTTAGATACCTACAAAGCACGGAACCCTCTCGGTGCGTGAGTCCAGCTTACACTTTACCGGTTGTTATGTTTAGACCCAGTGGGATATTGAAATTTGTGGGTGGTTTTAAAAGATTAAAACTTAGTATCTTACCGCTCTGTCAGCCAGGTTCCGTACTCTGCAGTGTAGGTAGGCAGGCTGGCCCACGGCGGCGGTGGCTTCTCTCTTCGTGCTGTTATCGAAGTACGGAGTCCCGAGGGGCTCCCAGCCGCCGCCGCCGGCTGTTACACCTGCAAATAATAAATAATAAAATTAATTTTTCAAGTAACAACAGTCATATACAAACAGATACATAAACGGATAGAGACAGGATAACAAGCACAGACAAAAACTAACACTGACGAGGTAACAATATGTCTACTGCAGCATTGCCTGATATAAAGGCAATCCAGTCTGTTGACGATCATTTATCTTGACTAAGTTTTATGTATTGGTAATGTCTGTATGGATGACAATTTGTACTTGAAATATGGATTAGGCTTAAAGATATTTGTTCTCAAAAAGACTCAAGTCACTTATATGGGAACACTGTTTCTAAGCTAAATTATAAATACGAAGACCGTCACAATCATCGTAAGTATGCTAAGGCGTTATAGATGGTACAATGCACGGAACAGATACTCGTAAATAAGGTGTACACTGTAGTCTATGAGGGATATATCGAACTATGTTGCTATTTTCTATGTTTATGTGTTTGTTTGTGTTTTGTATGTTTTTTTTATGTTTTTGTTTTTTTTTCTGATCTATGATCTATGCTATATTCTATGATCCAAGTGAGCATTCCACAATAGAGAACCATCCAATATTCAGTCAAGATATTTTTCACAATATTTTAGAGATAAGATTCTATTTGTTAGAAGTATCGTCTATATCACAAAGCACGGAGACACCTCGGCCGTCGCTACTAGAGGCGGCCTTGTCAACACTTTCTGTACAAACCAATGTTATCGACTGCTAGCAACACTAAGTAGGCATCCGTCGGGGATGGCTTTACGTGCAGTGATTGTTATGTATCACATTGTTTAAATAGTTAATTCAATATTATATGTACCTATTTTGACTAAAATTTTAACAGTATAAATAAAGTAGAACAAAATTGAGGCCGTTAGTTTAGGAAAATACTTAGCTAAGAACGTAACTCTGGTCAAATATATACCATTGTGTTAAAAGTATGCAAGTATTTTATTCGGCCAAACTTCTGCTTCATTACACCAAGCATTATAATACCTTTTACTCGCACTACGACACAAATGACGTATAAACACTGACAGCTATGGAGGCGGTCCGTGACAGAAATAGTGCGCTCAACGCACTTTCGGCGCCACGATTTTTTTTGTACTGCATGCCGTCTCTATATGTTGTTGGAGCGGCGATTCCGTGTTCTGTGGTCTTTATCTTATCATAGTCTTACCCTTAGATAAGAAAAGAGGAAGTCTGAAAGTTGCAACGGTAACTGAAAAGTTGTGTGGATATTGGTTGCCATGGTATGAGCATGTGATACGGAGGAACGAGGAAAATGGCGTGAGGAAAGTTTTGAGTATGAATGTCGATGGCTATAAGAGTAGGGGGAGACCAAAGAAACGATGGATGGACTGTGTGAATGATGATATGGTTAGAAAGGGTGTGACTACCGAGATGACGACTAATAGAGAAGTATGGAAGAAAAAGACATGTTACGCCGACCCCAAATAAATTGATATAAGGGCTGGAGAATGATTCCTTAGAGACCCATCACGTCGGTGAGTGTCACCAAATAAGTAAAAAAAAACGCCTTGTGCAAGGAGTTCAAACTACTTCTATAAATTTTTATTCATTGATGCAAAGTAGTAGTTTTCTATGTTGCATTCGAATTATACAAACCCCAGTTGAGCACTAACATGCATATGGAATCCGCTCGAACGAAGCTCCATGCAAGATAGTACTTAAACAGATAAGTTAAGTCATGTGCATTAAAAAGCATATGCAAAATGCGGTCGGGACTTGAGAACGAAAATGTCAACGCAGTGCTCTGACTTTAGGATCTGCAGCGGGTGCAATATTCCACACTGCGCTTCTCAAAGATCATTATTTGGGATAAAATATAGCTGATTTTGTATGAATATATTGAAATTGAAATAATGAGCTGTTTACAAAGCTGGAGAGAAACACAAAAAAAATCCTTTCTTTTTGATAAATGGCGTATAAGTTTATTAGATAACATTTTTTAATCTCTATCAGAATTCCTCTTGCCCTTCTCCCAATTTATTTGAGGTTAGTCCAGCATCGTCTTCTTCTTCCAGATAAATAACTCAATCAGCTGTCATATAAGTAGATTCATATTCATTCCTTTTCTAGCCAACTCATTTTTCACACAATCCATTGTTATATTGTTCTTCTTTTAACTCTTATAGATAGCCACATTCATACACAAAACATTCCGTCAGTCTGTATCATAAATAAGCCTACAAAATCAGTCAGTATGGGTACACGTTTATGATTCTGCGCCAGTCGTTCAAATGAACTGGAGGAAATAGGTAACCTATTTCCCTAGAATCTAGAATGACGCAAATAACTTGTAGGTAGTGCGACTACAATTTACGCACCGCGGGCGCCCGTCCACGGGAAACAAAATAGGAGGTAGGTATTTGTATTGGTTGGACAGGTCTGTCTTATAATTAACTAGCTGTGCCCCACGGTTTCATCCGCATAAGTCTCAATCCCGTAGGAATATCGGAATAAAAAGTATTCTTTGTGTTAATCCTAGTTATAAACTATCTGTGTGCGAAATTTCATCAAAATTGGTCCAACCATTTGAGCGTGAAGAAGTAACAAACATACACACTCACAAAGTTTCGCCTTTATAATATTAGTGTGATTAGATTCATTTTATACTTCTATACTAATATTATACAGGGTTATTTGCAAAACACCAACAACCTCTTAAGAGGTCATTGTACTCATCATTATGAACAACTTTTACTATAGGACCGAACCTGAAATCGCGAAAAAAAAATCAGCTGTTCCCTACATTTTGACGACTCGTACAACCATAAATGTAGGGAACAGCTGATTTTTTTTTTCGCGATTTCAGGTTTGGTCCCATAGTAAAAGTTGTTCATAATGATGAGTACAATGACCTCTTAAGAGGTTTTTGGTGTTTTACAAATAACCCTGTAAAGAGGTAAAATCTGTTTGTTTGTATGTATGGTAATCTCTGGAAGTACCGGTTGGATTTGAAAATTCTTTTTGCATTTCATAACCCAATTCTTGAGAAATGCTATGGGCTATTTAAAATCGTATAATCATAATCATCAGGCAGGCCTGTTGGTTCGATTCCCACCCAGGACAAATGTTTGTGTGATGAGCACGATCATTTGTTCTTTGTCTGGGTGTAATTTATCTATAATATGTATGTATTTAGAAATATATACATATGTATGTTTATCAGTTGTCTAGTACTCATAGCATCAGCTCTGCTTAGTTTGGGACTAGATGGCATTGTGTGAAAGTTGTGAAATATCATTATTATTATATGACTCTTAGGAGTCGAGCAAACAGAAAAAAAACGTCAGAAAGATTTCTAAGTGAAAACGAAGTGATAACGCGGGCAGGTGATGCGATGCAACGGCCACCCCGTTGCATCGCATCACCTGCCCGCGTCAGGGAGCAAGAAATTTCACGCGGAAGCTTATAAAAATGAAATAATTTAAAATAGTTCAGAGCATGTTGTACATCTTTCTATGCGACCAGTCTGTGGGCCTTATATACGCGGAGACAAAACAACGCCCTGCGTGTGCAATATGCGTTCGGGGTATTGATGAGGCTGCCCCGATTCTGTAGCGCAGGGATGTTCGCCGAGTCGCAAGTCGACTGTTTCTATACACATCCCTGGTGCACGGGGTTCAGGCTAGCTCCAACGGCATCCTGATGTCATTCGAGCAGAGGTTCGATTGTCAGTACCTGAACTATTGCTGTATGGTTCACGTACTGAGCAATCGCAGTATGTAATGTGTTTATGTGTATGTTTAATTGTATGTGTTCATTGAGTACCCTTTGTTGGTCGAAATAACGGTATTTATTTATTTAGAAGGTGCTACTGAAAGTACAGCTTTTATAAAATAAATAAAAAACCTAAAAATACGCCCATATTTTGTCTTTTCGAATAAGTAACAAAATAATTCGTATCCAGTATACACCACTGAACTTATTTTGTACAGACGAATTTTCATAAGCTAAACTGTATAATTTTCTGAATTCAAATAGCATTCAACATAAAATTATGAATCATTTTATAAAATAATGCTGCCCGTAGAATCTAAAATATGCAATTTCATTTTCAATGAGCGTAAAAATTGAAACACAAAACAGACTCAGTTAGATTCTTCAGAATTTTTAATTGGTCATTTGATACAATGGAAGCTACTCGAATTGGTAAGCTTTTAATTAGGACAGAGGGTCCTAAACATCTGATAAACTAACTGAAAGTTTGTCGCAAAGTTAGTCCACTTGGTGTACATTCGACAGCAAAGTTCAATCCGTGTTCCACTTTTGGACTTAGCTACAGTTCAAGGAGTTTACAAGTTTATAAAATTATTAATAGTTTGTCTTTTGCAGGAAAGAGTTTGAAAATATGCAAAAGTATAAGACGGTAGCTACTTTTAGCTCTGCGAAATGATATTTCCTAAGAAGGAATATTGATTTCCTTGCACAAGTTTGGGACGTGTTCGTATTTACCGAACTTACTTACGACTTCGTCTGTAAAGATATAGAAATACATACTATGAAGGTATAAATATAATAGGTTCAACATGAAACTTTGCAGCTTAATTTTGTTGGCACGTAAATTACTACTTTTTAATCAAATTGAAACTAAACTAACTAAAACAAAAATAATTTAACGGGTTGCTCTTTCATAGGACTATGTCACAAAATTAAATTTAATATACGTTTTTGCGTGGTGATCATACAAATAATTTAAATACATACGTACATTCCTTCCTTCCTTCGTCCCATGAGGGTAGGTGGAAACTAGAGAACGCCACCATTATTATTAACTCCTTTTAAATCGTGAAAGTTATTCTAAGTTATAGAAATCCAAGGCTTCATACCTTGGATTTCTATAAGTTAGAATAACTTTTTGAAAGGATTTGATCAATACGCAGCAAATGCCTACTAAGATACAAAGAAAATATATCTGTTTCAGAATATCGACAAATTATTATGTTTTTGCACAAATGCCAAAGTCAAATATTTACATTGTAAATCAAACGAGTTTTGGAGAGTATTTTATGATTTGTTTGAGTGAAAACTTTTTGATATGGAGCAACTGTATCGAAAGAAGAAAGTATTCTGAGTTTTTTTGGCCAAAAATCGAAGTCAAAAGGTTTTGCTAAATTAGAAAAGGTATTTTCTGTATTGGAGTATGAATTACATTGAGCAACGGAATCTTTAAAAAAAAAGGATGTTCAACTACACATTGCTTGGTAAGGCTGGTTGTCAGACTTGCGGGCTTCGGACGACCCATAACGATTGTCAAAGATCCACGAATGATTGCCGGGACCAACGGCTTAACGTGCTTTCCGAGGCACGGAGGGGTTTTGGTACGTAAAGATCCATTCACGGTTCGAACGACCACAAGCCCCTTGACTAATGCAGGTCACTAAATCGCCACCCTGTATAGGCACCATTTTGTGACTCGAGATGTTCACATTCAATCCCAAAATATGGAGGTGACTCTATTGAAAAGAAATATTGAGTTCAATGAAAAACCAAATACAATTTTCATTTGTTTCTTGTCAGCCTGTAAAATCTTATTTACAAATTCGTGTCACAGCTTCAAGCAGCTAAAACTTGCTAGTCACTGCCTAATTGAACAAAAACGTTTCGAGTTCAGATTTGGCAAGATCGATATTGTACCACTGTGTTAGGGATTAATGTATTTGGTTCAGATTGAAAAAGCGTGTTCATACTAAAACCCTACCCGCTAAATGTAGGTTAGGTAAGTACCTAGGCACTTACATAAACTTAGGCGGGTTAACACCCAAGTTTGACTTGACGTAAGTGAATAACATCTTACAATACCGAAGTCAAGGTTATTGAAATATTATATAAATGAAGCCTAATATTATATTAATTTTATGCGATACTTTCGTCAATAAATTATGCGGGCGAAGCGTTTTATGCGTCACGACACTCTTATTATTATCGGCACACCTGTTTAAATTCCTTCGTTATTTTGTACAAAAAAATGTTATTTACAAAAGCTTTTCATATTATTATATTATGGATAAGAATAGAGAACAGATTATTTTGAACAGCATTAGAATAGGGGCTGTTTTGAAGTATTACACCTTTTGTTTTGAATTCCATTTTAATATAATAGAATAATAACTGTGGTCTGAATGAAACCTTAATTAAGGTTTTCATTTAAATGGTTTAGCCACGGTTTTAGCCATTATATCGCAAAAATTGTTTTACATAACATTTAAGAATTATTTAGGTATATTTTAATTCCTTCAAAACACCTTGTACCTATTAGTAATAGGATTAGGTACCATTCCAACATATATTTTCTATAATAATAATTATAAAGAGTTAACATTAGTTTGTTTGTAAGTTTGTATGTAGGGGGTAATCTCTGGAAGTGTCAGTCGGATTTGAAAAATTCTTGTTTGCATTCGAATGCCCAATTCTTGAGGAAGGCTATTCAACTAAAATCTAAATCAAAAGTCACTTATTATAAGTTGTAGAAGTAGTGATAGCGCAGGCAGGTGATGCGATGCAACGAGGCAGGTAGGAGAATAAGACGTTTGACATGGACGAAGTCGCGGGCAGACCTTTTTTTTTAACTTTTTTTTTTTATAAAATACGCACCCACAATACAGGAGACATTCCTAGTGTGGGGCTGACACTAGGATTGTCTCCTGTATTGTGGGTGCGTTTACAAACATTTAAACTCACATACACAAACAGCCAAACCCGGAACAAGTACTTGTAGGTCATACAAATATTTGTTCCGTGCGGGAATCGAACCCGCGACACGCTGCGCAGCAGTCAGTCGCTTACCCACTTCGCCAGCCGTGACGTCAGTTTTTGATAAATTAATGGTTCTGTTAGCTCAAGAGTTGCCGTGTGAATTGGATGAGACTCAATAAGAAAACGGCTCCTGTGTAATGATTGCCCATACATACAGGTAGGTATGTAGATTTTATACCTACAACAGCCTTGTTACTTTTACGACATCATGGGCATAGAAAGTAACGTTCTCCCAATTTAGAGTTGCGTCTTATCGTTACGCCTCATCAATGTGTTTCTTCTGAGCTTTGCGGAAACACATGTATGCTGTGCCGAATTTTCCAAAAACATAACGATATGATGCGGACCCGTTCGCGTCCAGCCTCCATTAGTACGATCCCTTCCAGAGATAAAAACGTGCTTTGTTTTCCGTCACGTCTCGTTATTTTTTATTCCTCCACTTTTTGAACATTAACCGGGGCATTCCGCAAATATTTCATTATGTAGTCGGCCTATTGAAAAAGAAATTTCTGTTGTAACTGAGATAAAAGGGTTTCATTTGTTTGAATTTGAAACAAAATTGCGATTAGGTCATGACTGTTCTCTTTGTTGTTCATCTGAAGGCAAACAATGTGTTTTTTATAACTGAATTATATAAGCCCATTGTTGTATTAACGGTATAACATTACATTCGCAGCTGCGTAGCACCTAAAAATAAACGGAAACAAAATGTTTGTTAAGCTTTTTACAGTTATTATTTGCGTTGTTTTTCAGCCTGCAAATAGACCCGTTGCTTCCCTTTTATTTGAAAAAGGCAAGTCAGTTTGAAAGAAAGTAAGAAAATACGTGTATTTGCGGTAAACATGACGCATAAAAAGAACATAAACGCAAAAAAAAAATAACAAGTTGGGGGAAAATATGCCTCACATTCACGCAAAAAGTCTGCGTGCAACATAATTGCAATAATTATGTTGCACGCAGACTTTTTGCGTCGCGTCGGTCACTGAACACATTGCCTACCACATGTTTACGATTGTAATATTACCCTTTAAAAACAAGGTATTGACCGATTAGTTAAATAAAAATGAGGTACATAGAATACAATTAGTTAATTACATAGCTATTATTATTATTATTTATTTCAGATAACAGAGATCCAATGGGTTAGTAACAATATTAGCTAGCTAGCTAGCTAGCTAGCTACGTTGACATGGACTTTTTAAAACAAAATTAAAAGTACTTGCCCTAAAGGAAAAAAAAAACGAAAGGAAATTTAAATTAAGGGAAACGGTAATTAAAGGCAACACAAAGGACAGGCCAATGCCTATTTTCCAAAGGACTTAATTAGAAGGAGGGATTATAACCGATGATAAAAATCATAATGTGAAAACCTAGCTTTATATTGAGCTACTGAAAACATATAGCAGTCGACCCGCGTTATATATTGGGTTGGTGTATATGAAATTGCCAATTTAAACAGAGGATCAAAAATACAAAAAAAAAATATTTAAAAATTATTTATTCGTGACAAAATCGTACAACAGTTGTATGATGGACAGCGAGTTCTTGTGCAAGGTCTCGAGTGCTTATATGCACATTGGACTCCACTAATTGTTGTAAAACTTGCAGATCCAGTACGCACGAAGGTCGACCGCAAGGCTCATTTTCAAAATTCTCTAAGTACTCCACAACGAAATTTTCGGAACCAAATTTCTCACTGTCCTTTCAGAAACTGTATACTCCCCTAATCTCTCATTTTTTTTTGCTGTTTCACGTGCAGTTAAACCACCTTTGAACTCATAAAACATGATACCTCTAATTTTTTTTCGAATCAATGGTAAGAAAGAAAAACTTAAATTAAATCACGTCTAACGTCTAAATCCTCTGATGGTGTTTAAAATATTAATCAAGTGTCGATGCTTTGTTTACAACTAGCGACCCGCCCCGGCTTCGCACGGGTGCAATGCTGATCACTACATAGTAGTATAATAAAACAAAGTCGCTTCCCGCTGTCTGTCTGTCTCTATGTATGCTTAGATCTTTAAAACCACGAAACGGATTTTGATGCGATTTTTTTTAGTAGATAGAGTGATTCAAGAGGAAGGTTTGTGTATAATACATGCATAATATAGTAGAGAAACACTGATAATTTTAGAGCAATTTTTTCTCGTAAAATGTATCGAAAAAAAATGGTTATTATGGGTTATCTCTAAGAGATAGACATATGCCATCGCGGACTTTTTTGTAGACCTTTTTAAGGTGTACAATACTGTAGTTCATTATGTTGATCTATCTCGTAAGGATCAGCCAGCGTTTGCAAGGTAAGCGCAAAAAAAAGTGTTTATTTACGACATCACATTAGAAACCTCTAAAATTATTAGTGTTTCTCTACTATATTATGCATGTATTATACATATAAACCTTCCTCTTGAATCACTCTATATATTAAAAAAAAAACCGCATCAAAATCCGTGGCGTAGTTTTAAAGATCTAAGCATATATAGGGACAGACAGACAGGAAAGCGACTTTGTTTTATACTATGTAGTGATAACAAAAATGAACAAGTCAAAACGTGTTCGGTAATACGCGCCCACCGTTTTACATTGTTGCGCAATCGGCAATTTCATATGCACCAACCCAATAGATACAAACTCGTTTGGAATGCGGGGCTTGTGGGTAAGTAATAACAGCCGCAAGGGTCGATCAATCAAGTTAAGCTACGCTTGCCGCGGTTAGTCCGTGGATGGGTGACCATGTTTACATACCAAGACCCCTTCCGTGCTTCGAAAAACACGTTAAGCCGTTGCTCCCGGCTGTCATTCGTAGATCTTTGACAGTCGTTACGGGTCATCAGAAGCCCGAAACTCTGACAACCAGTCTTACCTGGGGGTATCGTATTACCCAGTAATTTGGTTGTGGAGGTCAGATAGGCAGTCACTCCATGTAAAATACTGATATTTAGCTGCATCCGGTTAGACTGGAAGCCGACCCCAACGTAGTTGGGAAAAGGCTAGGCAGATGATGAGCATTCCACACGAGTTTCATCATCTGCCTTGCCTTTTCCCAACAATGTTTTGGGGTCGGCTTCCAGTCTAACCGAATGCAGCTGAATACCAGTATTTTACATGGAGCGACTGCCTATCTGACCTCCACAACCCAGTTACTGGGTAATACGATACTCCTTGGTAAGACTTGTTGTCAGAATTTCGGGCTACTGACAACCCGTAACGACTGTCAAAGATCCACGAATGAGAGCCAGGACCAACGGCTTAACGTGCTTTCCGAGGCACGGAGGGGTCTTGGTGTGTGAAGATGGTCACCCATCCACGGACCAACCACGGCAAGCGTAGCTTAACCTGATCAATCGACCCGTATGGCTGTTATTACTTAGCCACAAGTCCCTCACTCGTGTGGAATGCTCAAGCCCACATTTGTATTTTACCGCTCAATTATCATGTGGGTAACAATGATTCATCACGCAAGTCAAAGGTTATGCGTGTTCAAAGCGTGTTTGCCAATATGATAACAGCCGTGCGATTCTGTAACCATCTCACCGTGAAAGCTTGGGTGAAGTGAGCGTGGAGTGAGCTGTCATTCGCTAGGGATTAACACTATTAAGTGCTCACTTCACTTATGATTTCACGGTGGGATTCTTACAGAATCGACCGGCAGGTTAACAAGTGATTTAAATGTTAAACTAAGTCAGTGCGCGGTGGTAGTTAACTAAGTTTACGATAGACTTGACTACGACTTGACTTACGAGTCAAACTATCACTAGGTTGGTATATAAAACAAAGCTACATGACAAACATGAAACCACACGAAATATAAAGCAACAGGGATAATTGCGTGACACATATACAATGGAAATGCATTTCATTTTGACAGTTTAACAACATTCATTGCTTCTTTTACGTTGTTGAGCAGACGTATCTTCCAAACATACGAAGCACTGGATTAGCAATTTCCTTCAAAATCCTTCGGATTTGTATTGAAGATGTGTTACGCCATTAGGGTGTTGTTTCTATTAGGTTTAGGTCTTACAAATCATTTGATAGTGAAGCTGAAACAGGCAAATATAAAGTGTGTAACTCACCGAACAATATGAAAATACAGCTCAGCCTGGCCGCCCACATTGTGCCAACTGTCTGTTCACATCATGTGTCCACCGCTAAACACTGTCACTGACACAATCACTGCACTCGTTCAAACTTGACATTGTTTGTACATAGTCCGTCGAAAACTGTTTTTTGAGTAAGTAACGCCTTGCCTTCTCCAGTGTGTGATGAATTGATGATCCACGATTTTTAGTACCTGTATGAAAACAAAGAAATAACCTTTAGATACAAAAGAGGATTACATTTGCTGTCTTCTTATTTAGGTTGCCGAGCGTGATGTAGCATGTAAATAAAAGCATTGTGTTCAATTTAAAAGTACCCAATAAGAAAATCACTGTCTTTTCTTATACACAGTGTTCTGCCATCCGAATAAGATTTACATTACACAGAGGCACGCTTTCCAACACCGTTTCAGTGTAAATAAATAAACACTTGCCCTGATTCTGTAAAGAGTGGGTGCCAATAAAAAGGTGAAGCGTTCACAAATACTAGGCTTTGATGAAATATTTGTAAGACGTAGATGTTTTAGCATTGTATTGACCAAGTGACTTTTATATTTTTTTCTATCATCTTAGAAGAGGTAAAAATGAGGGACTCGTGGCTATATAATAACAACCACATGGGTCAATCGAAGCTACGCTTGCCAAGTTCGGTCCGTGGATGGGTGACCATTTATTACATTTCGAGACTCCTCCGTACCATGTGTAGCGGAGGTAATGAAGAAATCAAGAGTAAATGTTTTGAAGGGTGTCGCGAACGAGGAGGTTGGTACGTGCGTGCTGCTTTGACCACATAGACGACTACTCGCGGCGCGGATCGGCTCGCGTCGCGCTCCCACGCTCCCTTCCCCCGCGCCCATCTGCTTCAGCCCCCCGCATCCTACAAGCTCCTCGTACGCACACCACTTAAGTTTATTTGTAAACAAATGGGTTCAGATTACATAGTTAAAATAGTTCTTAGAATAAGTAGGAAGACATACATATACATAGGTTCGCACAGTTAACATTCCCCACCCCAGTGCGTCAGCACTCATCTTCCGTCGGGATTCGAGCGAGGCGTGCGGCTGACCGACGCAACATACCAGTCTTGGTTTTTATATCAAGGACTCTTATGCGTCCATCTCTGCCTGCCATTACCGTCTGCACGCGACCGCGCGGCCAAACATTGCGCGGAGAATCAGGATCGACGATTAACACAAGGTCACCCACTTTCAAGGGCGTTTGTTCTTGGTGCCATTTGGTTCTAGGTCGCATATCCGGTAGTACCTCCCTCACCCAACGCTTCCAAAACAAATCTGCGAGTCTTTGGGAGATGCGCCATTGTTTTCGTAGGTATGTATCTGATTCGTCGTATTTACCGATCGTAGGTAGGTTAGATGAGGAGCCTAGAAGAAAGTGATTAGGCGTCAGTGACTCATCGGAATGCGGTTCGACGCTCACGTGGGTCAGCGGACGGCTGTTCACCATGTGTTCCACCTCTGCCAGCAGGGTATTTAGAACCTCATCGCGGGGTGCTCGTTCCTTCAGAACGACCTTCAGTGAATTTTTTACACAACGTATTAGGCGTTCCCACGCCCCACCCCAATGTGGGCTGGCAGGTGGAGTGAAAGTCCATGTAGTGCCGTAGTTAGCAGCCTCTCCCTTTAGCGTCTCTTCATCGAGTTCGCTTATCGACTTCCTTATTTCATTTAGGCCCCCTCTCAGGTTAGTCCCGTTATCCGAGTACATATGTTGTGGCCACCCTCTCCTCGCGGCCATGCGACGTAGAGCCATAATAAATGCGTCAGAGGTAAGTTTCGATACTACTTCAATGTGTATGGCTCTAACAGTCAGGCAAGTGAATAGAACACCGTATCTTTTCTCTCGTCGCCTGTACTGTACTGTCACCTCCATGGGCCCAAAAAGATCAACTCCACAGAACGTGAACGGGCGTTGATTATAAGCCATTCTGGCCTCAGGTAAGTTACCCATTCGGGGTGGTTGCGGCTGTGCTTTTCTTATTCTACAAAACATGCATTTTGAGGTCACATGTTTAATTGTAGGTCTCAAACGTATAATCCAATAATGTTGTTTCAGATTGTTGACGAGAACTTCTTGGTTTCCGTGGGCGGCCTTCACGTGGTGGTGCTTGACTATCAACTGAGCGACGTAGTTGCGGCCGTCAAGTATTACTGGATATTTGGTTTCAGTGGGTATTCCAGGTGCCTGGTCGATGCGGCTTCCAACGCGTAAAACTCCGTACTCGTCAATCACAGGAGTTAAGGTAAGTAGCTTACTTTTTCGATCCAATGGTTTCTTCTGTTTCAGGTTTTCCAGGTCTCCGGCGAATGTCTGGCTCTGGGAGTGCATAATTAACAGACGTTCTGCTCTCCTCATCATATCACCATCGATTGCACTGGTAAGTTTTTTGCATTTATCAATAAATAATAATACCATACAAGTACTTTTCAGGAGACGTAGCCAAGATGAGAATCTCTCGGGTTCCGGCACAGCAGGTGAGTATTTCTCAGTGACGACAAGAGAAACCCGTTCCAGGACATCGGTGCTGACTTCCGGTTGTACATCCGCTGGCCATGTCTCTTTTTCCTTGTACAAGAACTCTGGGCCATATAGCCATTCATTTTGTAGCATATCTAATTCACAGGAATCTCTCGTAGCGATGTCGGCTATATTCATTTTAGTAGGTATAAAATGCCATTCTTTCATTTGTGTCAACTCGTCAATTTCGCCAAGCCGGTGCGCCACAAACGCTTTGTAATCTCGTGCATTGTTCCTAATCCAGTGTAGAACCGTTGACGAGTCGCACCAGAAATACCTTTCTTGTGGTAACATATTTCTGTGTTCTTTTGTTATAGTATCTGCAAGCCGAGCAGCAAGGAGTGCCGCTTGCAGTTCTAATCGTGGTACAGACGTATGTTTCAGTGGTGCTACTCTGCACTTACTCGAAATGAACGCTAATTTCGTTTGAGCGTCATTATCTTGCCAGCGCCAGAACGCCACAGCGGCCATAGCGTAAGTTGAGCTATCGCTGAATATATGTAGCTGTAGGTTTGTATAACTTAATCTCGTAGCGGAGGTAAGTGCGTGTGACTCATTTGAAATAATATGCTGCCGCTGCGCGTGCGTCGGCGACCCGCTATCCGGTACATTCGGTGCAACTATCACCGTCTCGCTCTTATGTACGCTCGCATGATAACAACGAGGTAATCGAATACGGCCAACGTTTTTTAAGAGTTTTAACCAATTTAACCATTTGTCATTTATGCTGTCTGGTATTTCGTCATCCCAGCATAAATTAATCTTCCACATTTGTTGTAGTAGTATTTTAGCTTTGATCGTGAATGGTGACAGGAATCCGTAGACGTCAAAAATAGACATTATCAATCGTAACATTTCCCTTTTTGTAGGACGTTTCAGGCCCTTTATTATGTTTTCAGGAATTCGTTTAAATGAGGTATCGAATCCCAACGTATCTTCTTTCGGGTACCAGATTAATCCAAGAGTTCGTTCTCCAGTTTCCTGCTGGCCAACTTTAAAACGTACTGCAGTAGAACATAAGGTTTCTTTTGGTAAGTTTTCTAACACGGCCGCGCTGTTGCTATTCCAGTTTCTTATTTCAAACCCTCCGCACTTATGGATGTGTGCAATCTCTTTTGTTAATCGAAGCGCTGTTGACTCATCTTCTAGACTGTCTATATAATCATCAATGTAGTGCTGATTACAAATTGCATTTACTGCTGCGGGGTAAGTTGTTTCGAATCTTTTAGCATTTTTATTCTTTATAAATTGTGAAATAAACGGCGACGAATTCGAACCAAAGATTAATGACGTCATCGCATATGTCCTTACGGGATCGTCTGGTGAATCTCTCCACAAGAAGCGTAGTGCGTTTTGGTCCTCACTTTGTATTTTAATTCTCAGGAACATATCACGGATGTCACCGGTCACAGCCACTCTGCTTTCGCGGAATCTCAACATAATTCCATATAATGATACGAGTAAATCAGGCCCAGTTAGTAAATAATCGTTCAACGAAAATTTATGACTCTTTGCCGCGGCGTCAAAAACTAACCGCATTTTCTTTTTGTTGGGGTTGTCCACGCCAAAGTGAGGAAGATACCAGGTCTTTGGCGTGGTTTGGACATTGGTTAATTCTCGTGCGTAGTCATTGTGTAGTAGATGGTATATTCTCTCTTTGTATCTCTCCGCGTAAGTGACACATTTCTTTAGTTTTCTTTCAACTCCTTTTAGTCTGTTGAAGGCAGTGGTATATGATTCTGGCATCTTGCAATTTTCATCTTTCCACGGTAGGCCGATATACCAGTGGCCGTCCTTCAGGGTAGAAGTTCTTTCGAGGTGGGCTATTGCTCGTTCATCTTCTGCGTTTAGACGAGGTTTTCCTGATATGCCCATAGCTTCTATTGAAAACGAACGGCGGACTTCCTCATGTAAGTCGTCCATTATACTTTTAGTTTCTATTTGAGATTCATCGGCTTCAGTTAAAAGCAAAGCTGAATGCTCGCTTTGACGGTTCCTGTTCAAGGTCGTGCGGCCATGTAAACACCAACCCAGCGGAGTACGAGTGAGGTACGGTTCGGTAGGATTGCCTCGAATAACTTCCAGAGGCAATAACAAATAGTAGTTGTCTTGTCCTATTAGTATTTCGGGTTTGCATTGTCCAAAACATATTTTGTGTTTTATATTATTGATTGCATCACTGCACTTTAGTTTGTCAAGCGATATAAATTGCGTAGGTAAGTTAAGTCCTTTGGTAGTACGTGCTTGCAATGTAAACATCGTACCGTCACTGTTCGAAACGCTTAAGTCCACTATTTCACTATCACACATAAGTTCGTTACCGCCCCATGCACTGCGCACTTTTAATGTTTGTTTACGTCCGCGTATACCTAACTTCACCATCAGTTCGTCACTAGCTATCGTCACAGTGGAACCATCATCTAGTAAGGCTACCGTGTTCAATGTTCCGTAAGGTCCGTGTATTTTAATAGGCACCGTCTTTAGCAACACTTGACTATAACTACCATCGTTAATGTGGGCGACAGCTTCGCTAGGCAGCACCGAGGCTGAGGCCGACGCCGCAAGAGTTGCTGCCACGGACGGTTGAGACTGCTCATTACCGCGCCCATCAGGGAAATGTAGAAGTTGATGGTGCGATTGTCCACAATTATCCTTATCACACACGGGTGCTGAGCATGCGTCACGGTTATGACGCAACACTAGACACTTATAACATAAGCCGTTACGTTTTATAAACCGCCATCTGTCCTTACGCAACGCTTTCTTAAACTTTTTACAGTCTATTATTTTGTGATTATTTATTTTACAAAAACGGCACTTATCGTCACCAATGTTACTGTCCGAAGAGCTTTGCACTAGCACCGTGTGAGCTCTGTTTACGTTATCACTTTGTTTACGTTTGTACTCACTCGGATTGTAAATTATATTCATTGATGTTTTCGATATTTTTATAGCTTCTTGGTTTAAAAACTCGGATAATATCACAAGTTTAGGCTTATCCCCGCTGCTGATGATTGAATAACTGTAGTCTGCCCATTTTGAGATAAGCACTGCAGGTAATTTAGACAGGATAATTGATATAACGTTTGTTCCTTTCAGGTACTCATCTTGACCAATAGCGAGCACAGCGGCGACATAGTTTTTAATTTTCACAGAAAACGTTACTATTTCTTTGTGATACTCCTGGGCCATCGGTTGAAGCTTGTTGATCTCGTATACAATTTTAGATATGATAATATCTGGATTTCCAAATTGTAGCTCCAGCGTGGACATCACAATATCCGGTGACGTAGCACTAATTAATAGTGCTGTAACAGCATTTTTGGCTGCTCCATGTAAACATTTCCGTAGTCTCCATAAATTTTCCTGATTGCTGAAGTTACACACTTTTGTTGAGTCTTCGTATGCTTGCTTGAACTGTAGCCAATCCATTGGGTCACCTCCAAAACCAGGTAAGTCTTTGGGTGTACTCAATCGGCTCAGCATTTGAGCATGCGATCCGTTAGCTGTGGTAGCAGCGGCCAGATCCTTGAGAGCGCTTGCCAACATGTGAACTGTCCCGTCAGTGCCACCTCGGGCAGCTGTTTGCTGCACCAGCGGTAGCGGTAGGTCAAGGTCACCCAGATTTGTTTCCTGCGGCTGGGTAGCCTCTGCCTCCAGTTCGCGATGACTTCGCTCTAGCCACTTCTCCACTTGTACTTTAGTGTGATCTCCTTCCTCTCTTCCTTCCGATTGTGAACTGTATTCTTCGTCTTCTAGCTCGGCCAACTCAGCCATCAACCTTTTATCGATTAATTCCATTTGTATTTTTGCCTTAGCTTCTGCTGCTTCTAATTCCAGTCTTTTCTTTCTAGCTAACACTGATGACGATGCGGACTTTGACCGAGATTTCGACTTTGATATTTTTTCTGACTTTGAGGGTAGACCTGTATTGTAACTCCGTTTCACTTTTTCACTTTGTTCGGCTAAAAATATAGGTTTTTCGACTTGTTTTGGGTCCTCTTTTTTTTCATTACGGTCACTTTTAGTGTTTGGTTGCCTGGAATCCTCTTGAACAGCAGTTTCCAAGCCTTCAGCACCCTTAGACATTTCGCCATAAAGTTCTTGATCTCTCTTCGCTTGGCTCCGTGTATTCACCATAGCTCGCGATTTCGGCGGAGTATGAAACATCCAGCAGATTCGGCTCGAAGACCAAATTGTAGCGGAGGTAATGAAGAAATCAAGAGTAAATGTTTTGAAGGGTGTCGCGAACGAGGAGGTTGGTACGTGCGTGCTGCTTTGACCACATAGACGACTACTCGCGGCGCGGATCGGCTCGCGTCGCGCTCCCACGCTCCCTTCCCCCGCGCCCATCTGCTTCAGCCCCCCGCATCCTACAAGCTCCTCGTACGCACACCACTTAAGTTTATTTGTAAACAAATGGGTTCAGATTACATAGTTAAAATAGTTCTTAGAATAAGTAGGAAGACATACATATACATAGGTTCGCACAGTTAACACCATGTAAAGCACGTTAAGAGCTTTACACAGATGACTATAGCTGCACTGTCTTAATGGCAATTAGGCTAGGCTACAGGTTACTAAAATCACAAGTTCCAAAGCAGAGTAGATTTCGAATTTTGTCATGTGGCGGCAGGTCGCATGCGACGGGTGACTAAAATCGACCGTGAAAATGCTCAGTTGCAGGCGATCGCCCGCCGCATAAAGGTCGACAAAAAGTCGTTGAAGCAAAATTAACTAGTCAGCTGCGATTTTTATCGACATGTGTAAATGGGGTGGCGATTTGGCTTGTGAGTCCAGTCAGAAGCCCGAAAGTCTGACTAAGATGAGAATCAGCACTTATCGAACGCCAACATTACAAAAGACAGTCCCCCAAAACCCCCGCCCTTCACCACTTCCTAGTGCTTTCGCTGGGTAAAAGAAGTGGCGCAACAAACTCCCCAGCGGCACAGCTGTCGGTTCAGTTATAAAATACTTGATTGAATACAATACAAGGTATGCAAATTTAAAAGTAGGTAAGTAAATTTAAAATAGTCTTACTAAGGGTTATCATATTATCCAGTAACTGGGTTGTGGAGATCAGTTAGGCAGTCGCTCCATGTAAAATACTGATATTTAGCTGCATCCGATGACCCCAATATAGCTGGAAAAGGCTATGTAGAGTGATCTTAGAAAAGCTAAAAATAGTTCATCAGCTCAAAGAATTTATTTCAAAATTCAGACTTTCAGACGAATATAGAAAACAACTTTTTATTTGCCGCGTTACACAGGACACCGCGATAAACAACATCGTATTTAATATTGTTAGTGCAATTAAACGTGAATTAATGGATATGAAAAACTGATGCTCAATTTATTCTCCGGGCCTCGATATGGTGACACATACACGTAAATAATTTTTGAATTAATGAGACTTTATTATTATGAGTGTCTTTAATTAGCTTCATTTGAGTAAATTCGGGGAATATTTTCGGTATTGATTCCACCAAATATATGTATGTCCAACTAGCTGTGAATACCCGCTTCGCTGGGTCATTTTTAATTGTATAGTTATTTGTTAATGTTAATAATCTACCACTACTTACTTCATAATCTTTTCATATACTCGTACACTAAACATTTTTACTAATGAAGAAGTGGTGGGAGGAGCCCGACGCGACGTGACGGCAAAGTGGTGGCATGCGCGTGAGCTGCGCGCGGTACTGGACAGTACTTGGACATTGCAACATTACTTTATATTTCTAAAATAAAAGTAAGTTTTGTTTTCGAAATGGTGAACAACTACTTGCATAAAATGATCTTTTTTTTTTGCTGGCAATACTGGCAGCCGGTCGTCAAAAATTTTCTTCTTAGAACACTACCACCACCTAACCCGGGGAGTATTTCTTTTAATTTAAGCTTACTTATATACAATCTTATTAGTTCGTATTGTACCCTTTCCCCTTTAATGTGTATACTGTTCGTCCCAATAAGCAACATAGTGAACAAGCCTGTATTTCTCTTTATTGTGCTGGACACTTATGTTCGTGGATTATTGGGATAATAGGTAATAGGTAATACGGGCTGGTGTCCGCAACTCCACGTCAATGCGCGTATTTTGCGTACGGGTGGGAAAATCGATCATTCGATCCACCCCAGCTCCTCAAGGAAGGCCAGCAATTATTGGGATAAAATCACATAAGATACGTTAGAGACCCCTTAGAAATCACCCTACTTTATTACTAGACAGACATCTGCTAAGTTCAATTACTAAATTAGAACTGCTTTATGAAATTAACGTTAGAAACTAGATTTTCAATAACTTGACAATAGTAGTAACCCCAAATATTTTGCAAATTTAATTTTGTTGTTTTTCCCTTTTTATTACAAATAACTTATCAGTCTCCATTTTTAATTTGTAAAATTTTAAGGTTGATGGCTCCTTTGCGTTTCGATACTATATGATGAGTGCTACCATATTATATGTCAGCGGCAATTTTAAATTATTGTAAGTTATTTTCATGACACGAAATGCATGTGTCCTAAAACTTATTTGTACACCTAATACAAAGTACGTTCTAATAAGTAGCGTGAAAAATGGCCCTCCCCATACCGGCCAATATCTCAAAATTCGTAATGAATATAATTTATTATTTTATGTTGTGTGAAGGTTTCTGTTTGTTTAATCAAAATCGAACATGATTTCGTTAACGGATTTAAAAAAAGGGGGGTTATTTATTCAACACCCAAATTGTAAGCTCGCGATTTTCTCATTACCTAATGAATCAGTTTTGATTATTCTTTCACTAATGTAATCTGCATACTTTCAGTAAGGTTTTAATATACAATATATTAGGTTATTTTTAGTAAAACTTGTTGTATTATATTGTTCCAAATCGAAGAGCATGGGGTGGGTCGATTGTTTGCACGCAAGTGTTTAAACAAGTGCGTGATAAAGTTTAGTTTGTCTACAATTACAGTTAGGTTAGGTTAGAAGATTTAGTTAGTTGGAAGTTAGTCTCTTCCGGGTACTAGTATAACCACTGTAACGAATGTATTTGGGCCGCCTGCAGCCAACTGCTAACCGCAATCCCGCCTTGTCGTATCTCTATCCAGTGTGGAACGTGGGGAGCCGACTAGCAACTCAACCTGTCGGCCCAGTTTTGTTCTGGGTACAAAATTTTTGATTTATATACTACATAAATAATTTTACAACATATGTTAATATTTGCGCACTGTGTATTTATCACATAATTTATTCACCTCTCATTGCTTTATTTTTAACTAGCTGCGCCCCGCGGTTTCACCCGCATAAGACTCGACCCCTTAGGAATATCGGGATAAAAAGTATTCGATATGTTAATCCTAGTTATGAACTATCTGTGCGCCAAATTTCATCAAAATTGGTCCAGCCGTTTGGGTGTGAAGAAGTAATAAACATACAAACACACACACAAACTTTCGCTTTTTACTCCTACTACAATTTGATCATTTTTAATTTGTTTTTAAAACAATTTAAAAATGATAATCTATTTTATAATTTACGTACACATTGTATTTTACTCACACACACACACACACTTTCGCCTTTATAATATTAGTGTGATTAATTAATTAACCCTTAAATGCATAATGTTGCCATATGGCAACAAAGCACGTCATTTTTTTTTTTTAAGAATGTGATAGCTGTGAGTTTCTGAACGCACCTCTTTTTGTCAAAACAATATATTTACTCTATGAATATTAATATTATTATATAATTATAATATATTTTTTATTTTTTTTATAGATAAATACCTATACCTACAATAGCATTTTTTTGCAATACGATATAATAAATCATGCATTTAAGGGCTAATTTATGCTTCAGAAAGCTTATAGTCTAATATCTACTAGGAAACAATTTACAATTAGCGCTTGCAGTTGCCATTTAAAAGCTTCCACTCCGGGCTACTACTGAGAAACTCCAGATGGAAAAACATAACACTTTGACCGACCCGGAAGTCGAACCCAGGCCCTCAAGCTCAGCAGAGCTTGGTCACTAGACCAAGGAGCCAGTATTAGTAATAATAAAGTTATTTAAAAAGGTATCTACGAGTATGAGTAGCAGCTGATGAGTAAATACAAATAGAGTAAATACATTACATCTGTATTTACTCTATTTGTATTTAAAAGACTAAATAAGACAGACAGGCAAGCTTTCTTTCTTACGAAAGAAAGCTTGCCTGTCTGTCTTATTTAATTATTCCGTCTTTGAAACAGCTGGGTTTTTAAAATGGCGACAAACTTGTGGGTGTATAACATATATTTTCATTACTTTCCATATGATCGTGTTGCTAAGAGACATCAACTTTTCCTACTTTCATTTTCCATTTCCCTCGAAATAATTGGAACTAACTCAGCGGATTATTGAGCTTTGATACCTGCGGTGACCACGGTGATATCTTTGGTTAGACGTACAGAGCGCTGTGTTAAAATTTGTCCATCTATTTTGATGGGACCCTGTATAGAGGGGATGTGCACTATGTTAAATTCAACGACAAGAGTGATAAAGATGGCTTTAAAAGATTACTTCGATTTACTTTGAAATAAGGAAATATACTGAGCAGTGGTGGCCTAGTATTAACGGCCACGACTTACGAGTTTTTTGGTGTAAATAATATCATCTCCACTGCTCTCAAATTGTGAAGAAAAACGTCGTGAGGAAACCGGTATGTCGTAGAACCAAAAATTCTAAATCATATGACATCTACCAACCCGCACTGGGCTTGCATGATGGATTATACAACGTGTAACGTTAAATGCGCAAAACCTGAAAATAGTTTGATCAGAATAACGAGCAGAATTAATTGAACCACTTTTTAATATAGTTCACATTTTTTTTAAAAATCTTCATTAAAAACGTTGCCGTTTCTATTTATTAATAGGTCAAGCAAGCCAATGTCAGCGCGGCGCAGCGGCCCGGTGACGACTCCTCCCTCGGTAAAGCATCGTCGCAGACGCAAGAAACGATCAGAATGGCCAGTAAAACTAAAACAGCTCATAAAACCTTAACAATTTTTTTAATGACTTATTTTCTCTCTGAAATAGGTCAATTTAATCAGCTAACGAAAATACACTAATGTGCCGGCAATTTATTAATTTTAGGTCAAAATAAAATCACTTTTTTTCCTTGGATATCTTTGGTTAGACGTACTGAGCGCTGTGTTAAAATTTGTTCGTGTTGTTTGTGTTATCTATTTTAATGGCACCCTGTATAGCCTACTCCCTCTCATAGAGAGAAGGCTTGTGACCCAGCAGTGGGAAAATTATAGGCTTATTATGCAGGAAATTATTAGTGTTATGAAAATAGTTTTAAATCAAAAGTAATCGACCAGAGAGCTAAAATTTTGGAAGTGAAAGTTCAGCAGTGCACGCTTAGGCACAGACGCCAGCACATCAAGCTACCCGAAACTTTCAAATTTTCCCAATCAATTTTGAAACTTATGCTTTAGCGATAAAGTTGCAAATCTATTAAAGAAATTTGACAGATTGTAGTTGCTTGATGTGCTGGCATCTGTATATCATCATCATTTCAGCCGAAAGACGTCCACTCCTGGACATAGGCCTCCCCCAAGCGCCTCCACTTCGACCGGTTCTGTGCTTCTCGCATCCAATGGGTTCCAGCGGCCTTCACAAGGTCGTCGGTCCACCTTTTGGGATGCCTTCCAAAAGAAAGAAAAATAGAAAGAAAAATGAGTTTATTGGCATTACATCAAAATAAATACACGTTAAAACTATAAAACAGAAAACAAAGACTATAATGTCAAAAGGCCCTCAGCTCAGCATAATGTCAACTGCCATGCGCCGCGCGTGTGCCGTGCGTGTGTCTTCCAGTACGCGGTAGCCACTCCAGAACCTTTCGGCCCCGTCGGCCATCTGTTCTGCGAGCAATGTGACCTGCTCGCTGCCACTTAAGTTTGGCAATTCTTCAGGCTATGTCGGCTACCTTGGTTCTCCTGCAGATCTATCCATTTCTGATTCGATCATGTACGGAAACTCCAAGCATAGCCCTCTCCATTGCCTTTTGGGCGAATTTTAGTCTTCTAATAAGGCCTATTTTGAGCCATGACGTTTCAGTGCCATATGTCACTGCAAAGACACTGCACTGTGCTGTGCACTGTTCAAAGACTTTTGTCTTGAGACACTGCGGTATGTGGGAGGAGAAGATATTGCATAGCTTCCCAAACACTGCCCAGCTGAGTCGGATTCGACGATTGACCTCTTTCTCGAAGTTTGACCTACCTAACTGAACAGTTTGTCCTAGGTAAACATACTCGTCCGAGACTTCGAGTGTAGCGTCTCCGATTTTTATAAGAGTGGGTATTACATGGGCATTTGACATGATATTCGTTTTGTCCATGTACAGACGCCAGCACATCAAGTTACTACAATCTGTCAGATTTCTTTAATAGATTTTCAACTTTATCGCTAAAGCATAACGTTCTATGTTGATTGGGAAAATCTGACAGTTTCGGGTAGCTTGATGTGCTAGCGTCTGTACATTTTAAGACCCACTCTTTCGGAGGCCCTGCTGAGTTCATCGAGCATTGTACTGAAGCCCTCTTTAGTCTCTGCCATGACTACGATATAATCAAGTGAACTAATGTAAACTAATTATTATACAGATGTAAAACCGTTTGTTTATATGATTGTAAAAGGTGATCCCACATTTCATCTAAAGTAGGTTGCCAAGACTCACAATATAACGCTTGCACTGTTAACCCTTTGTAGGGTGGAAGACTCTGGCTTGTATGTTAAAAATAAAACACTGGGATGTTAATACTAATTTATTATAATAATTGATTGAACATTTTTGAGATACTAATTTTTTTTTTTTACTTAAAAAAGTTGTGGTGTCCACATTTTCGGCACTGTCACTGCCGCCAACACTGTAATGGTGCGCAATGCATAATGGTACTTTGCATTTGTCACACTCTATTTTGCTCTTTTTTCCAAGAGCGATAATGCTGCATCTGTCTAACGTTTAGTTTAGCCGCGAAAATTCAAAACGTATGGTGTTCAACATATGGCCAGAGCCCCATAAAGGGTTAAAAAGTTATCAGATCAAATGTAGAGCCAAGCCCCCAAAGAGTTGGAAGCTTGGCTGAAAAGAAAAAGATGCCTTGGCTAAAGATGTAAGCTCTGTAGACTTAGGCTTTGTAAAGACAAACCCTAAGTCTACAGACCTTACACCTTGGCCAAAATGCACACCAAATTTCAGCTTTCTAGGAGTCCAGGTAGTACCCTAGAGGTTTTATTTTATATACAGACCCGCATCTGTGAAAGTCACACATTTTTTTTTTTTTACTTTTGCAAATCATAGCTTGCATACCAAATTTCAGATTTCAAGGACTTCGAGAAGTGCCCTAGAGGTTTTGATGATTCAGTGGATGAGTAAGTGAATCAATGACGAAATTGACGTATTTTAGGTATCAATATAATCCAAAAAATATAATAAAAGCTAGACAAATTAAACTCAGTGCTATTTATGCTTTATAAATCTGCTAATTACATCTTATCCTGAGAATTTGAGCTCTGTAACAATTATCCAGGCCGAAGCTATGAGGATTTTAAAACACGATGAAACGCGTCGGAAAAAGATAGGTAGGAAGTGCTTTTTGTTTTTGGCTTGTCTTGGCGTGGGCACTACCTGGCCCCCAGAACTCTGGAAGTATTGTGGGATAATTGCGTAACACACTAACTGTAGCAGTAGCTTTCATTTTGACAGTTCAACAACAGTCATTGCGTTATTTACGTTGCTGAACAGATACATTTTTCGAACATATAAAGCAATGGATTAGCTATATCCTTCAAAATCATTCAGATTGTGGTCAATCGTGTGCTTCGCAATTTGGGTGCAGATCCGATTACAAAAAACATTTCACTGATAGAACGTTACATTATTTCCGAGTAACACGCGAATGAAGTCTAGGGCAGAAGCTAGTATTTTATACACTGTGGAAATAAGTAAAGTACAGACGCTAGCACGTCAAGCTACCCGAAACTGTCAATTTTTCCCAATCAACATTGAACCTTATGCTTTAGCGATAAAGTTGAAAATCTATTAAAGAAATTTGACAGATTGTAGTAGCTTGATGTGCTGGCGTCTGTACGAGTACAAAGCCCTTTTACTAGAATAAAAAAAAAATGTAAGTTAAGTCGGTTTACAAATTATTTTTCGTCCACACTTCTCGCGAACTGCTCTTTGTTAGAAAGTAGCTGACGGTAACTGTCATTGTACATTTTCCCACGACTCTTTGTGGCAGGATTTGTAAAATAAATGGATTATACTAGGCACTAGGGAGATAGTACAATAGGCGGCGTGGCTGTAGCGCCAATGTAGTGTAGGTATCCTTTTTTTTTCTTTTTTTTTGGGAAATTATCACGGGAGGGCGTGTCAGACTTTTACTGATTAAAACCCACCCGTGTTCCTTTAAGTTGCATGTTCCAGGGGCCACGGTAACTCTTTCGAACAACCCGCGACCCTGGCAGTATAGGTAGACCCTTGGCTATCATTTTAATTAAAATCGAATAAAGTCTACTCGATTTAAATTAATACCTAGGTACGAATGGTTTGTTATGATTTTTTACCCACAACCTTTTAGAGACGTGATTACCGACTGGCATTTAAATACATACGATAGTCATAGAGATGTCTCGAATCTTGATATTTTGTTTTAAATTAGTTAAACTAGTTTTCGTTAGATTAGGATTAAACCGACGAGACCATCCAGGAATATCTTTATCCATATTATCTTCAGTAATTGAGCTAAGAAATCAAATGACAATATTGGTTCATCAGCCGTAGTGATGTTCTGTCACCTCTGGTAATACAGAAAGCCTATCTACATACCAGAGAAATTCATAACCCTTCTTTTCTGGCATAGTGGATCAATAACTATAAAATATCACCGCAAATAATGCTATCCTTCTACTCTTCTAAATAAAATAATCGATTATCCAGTTACCGTGGTCGTTTAAGTCCAAACAATTAGTTTTCTCAGTTAGTGACGTACTTTGTTAAGTGCTGAGTAAGATCTGCACGAGACATGGGCACAGAGTAGATTGATACAGAAGATTGGCTCCAAACAATGTGCAAAAACGCACGCACAAATAGACACGCGTCTTCGTACTCGCGACTGGCGTTCGATACGGTTTCAGATCACCCTACGTTCACGTATATGTGTTTATTTTACTTTATTTTTTAATCCCCTAGGTGGGTTGTAGTCACTCTGTGTCTGTGATAGAAACCGCAGGACACAAGTCCTGCGGATTCTATTTATTTATATTTCTATTTATTTTTTTAATATCGCAACACTATGCGATGGGAGCCTTTTTGGCCTCTCACGGGTGTCTTTTTTCTGTTGTTTAATTTTTGTTTTGTTTTTAATGTAATTTTGTAAGTTTTAAATGCTCCTTTTTTACTGTTTGTATTTCCTGTGCGTGTACCAAATAAAATATTTTTCTTTCTTTTTATTTATGTGTGCTATTGTAGCCCGGAGTATGGAGTCAAGCTTCTGTGTCTTTCTATCTTGTGACAAGACATGGGTCAGCGGTGAGATGTGGTAGCTTTAACTAGAGATGTTCCTCGGAAAGGTTTACGACTAGTTGAAAATCCACATTAAAGCCTTAAACTTCTTGCAAAACAATTGTGCACGAGGGCTTTTGTTGAAGATACGAAGTTTGTACGATGTTTTGTAGTAGTATTCATTGGAGTGGAAGATACTGATGAAAACACTTATGATTCTCGCCGAAGTCAACGCTATTAAAAAAGTGTTGAAAAAAGTGTTGATGCCGCAGAATGTAAAAAGCATGTTGCCTCCTCGCATGTCGAAAATCCATCGTCTAAACGAGGCTCGAAAAGTAAAATTTGTGAATTATGTGTGTTACCTACTAAATAAAAATCAGCCAAGTGCGTGTCGGACCACGCACAATGAAGGGTTCCGTAGTTGGAATGAATTTATCTCAAGACCAACCTTAACATTGCAGTTGAAAATCATGTCCTCCCATACATTGCAACTGCAAATTTAAGTTGGTCGACGACTATTACTCGTAAACTTGTAAAGCCTATTTAGCTTAGACTCTAACAAAAATTGGCACTTTAAAGCTTAATATTTTACAAAAGGTTGAAGAAAAATGGTTTTCACAAACCCACGATATTTTTGAAAGACCTATCCAACAATACCCCACACTATGGAGTAGACGAGAAAAAAAAACATCCCTACTGTGTGTGTAGAAGAAGAACCATAAGAAAAATTTTATTTCAAGATTTTTCGGTGTGATTAAAATGTATGTCAATGCCAAATTACAGCTTTCTAGTAATAAGAGTCTCTGAGCTAAGCTGTGGACGGCCGTCCACAGCTTAGAATGGACGGACAGACGGACATGGCCAAACTATAAGGGTTCATTGTTGACTACGGAACCCTAAAAAGGCAACATAACAAGTACCTACACACGTTTTTCATAAATTGGCCGTATTTGTGTCGTGTATGCCAAGTTTCTTCCATAAATAACATACAGAAAGAGCTAGATATCTGATATGAGGCTAGAATCAATACGGTTATACACGCAACATGTAGACATACATAATTATGTTTAGTAATAAATAATACGAGTACAGGTAAAAAACAAGACAGGTAACCAGACAGTTAACTAAAACTCTTTTTTAAGCCATGTTGCGTGTGCACGCAGTTGAATCTTTAACAATGTTCGTAACAAAATTTATTACCACACGCAATAATCACTACATAGTATAAAACAAAGTCACTTCCCTGTCTGTCTGTCCCTATATATGCTTAGATCTTTAAAACTACGCAACGGATTTTGATGCGGTTTTTTTTAATAGATAGAGTGATTCAAGAGAAAGGTTTATATGTATAATACATGCATAATATAGTAGAGAAACACTGATAATTTTAGAGGTTTCTAATGTGATGTCGTAAATAAACACATTTTTTTGCGCTTAGATTCTAAACGCTGGCTGAACCCGTCGAGATAGATCAAAATAATGTACTACATTATTGTACACCTTAAAAAGGTCTACAAAAAAATCCGCGATGGTATATGTCTATCTCTTAGGGATAACCCACAGTAACCATTTTTTATCCTATACTTTTTACGAGAAATAATGGCTCTAAAATTATCAGTGTTTCTCCATTGCACCCGTGCGAAGCCGGGTCGGGTCGCTAGTATTATATATAATGACTTTTGTTGCCAATTATGAAAACTTGGTTAAAATGTCTTTTGGTGACTATACAAAACTATAACAGCAGCCACTGCTGGCCTCCTTATGGTGACAGGGAATGGGCCGTAATCTACCAGGCGGGCCCTGTGTGGGTTGGTAAAATACTGGTATTCAGCTGTATCTGGTTAGACTGGAAGCCAACCCCAACATAGTTGGGAAAAGGCTAGGCAGATTGAAGCAATATTTACATTGAGAAAAATTAACATGAAGAATTTGGAAGTATGTTAAATCCCAAGTACATATTTTTGACGATTGTCAACTGTTTGTCCAAACGTTTACCGATTAGATCTAAATCGGTTCCCAGGTATTTCTACATAGCAGCAATTTGGACGTATCAGGCTCAAATATGTGCTTCAATAATTCTCTTGTCACGGAGATGTCCGAAGCATTCGATTTATCAAGTCAAAGGAGGTTGCAAAATAAGCCGGGTGTCTGTAAGGAATAATTGTATTCCTTTTATTTCTGAAGCTTTTGTGTGCAATGGAATAGATACTGTAGTAGCAATTACTGGCTGTTTATAAAGGACTTCAATGCTATGCGTGTTAGGTAAGACCTATATTGTTGAATGAACCTTTTAGCTCATAAATTGCCTGGCAAACATGTTTTCAAGCCTCAATTTATGCCACACAAGCCGTGTACCCGATGGGATTTTGGCAAAAATAAAGAACTTCCATACAAACTTTAGCCCCTATTTAACCTCTTTGTGAGAGTTTTTACAAAAGTCCCTCCTTGCCTTCGTTCGTAACCCTTGTGCAGAATTTCATAAAAAAAATGAAAAGAAAAAAAGAAAGAATGCGGGGGATAAATTTGCCCCGCGTTTTAGGCTGTGCGTTATCTCTCGATATAATGAAATGGCTTTAACACTCCAAATTGGCGTGATATAGCCATATCATACAACTGTCAAAGAATGATAATGACAGTTGTGATTTGATTATACCTGCGGACAATTTTAGTTGGGAGTCAATTTGTAAACTTTACATACTTTTTAGTAGTATGAAAGTTAAGTGAGAACCACAGCCCCTACACTCAATACTCAATATATTGCTTTACCATAATCTGTACTTAGGTGGTAACTATATAATTTAGATCATTATGGAACATGTAGGGCACAGCAATAGAATAGGAGAGAGGTAGCCCTGTTTTAGGAGATAATTAAGTTGTTTTTGTGGGAACAAGTTTTAACTTACATATTATAATCAATGTCAGGACATCGCGAATAAGGTACTAACATTTCGCTATGTATCATTTTATCTGCAAAAAGTACTTAAATATTTTAGATTATTTTTATATGATATATAGGGTGACTGGTAATTAGTGACCGATACTTAAACACATGATTGTACTCATCATTACAAACAACTTTTACTATCGGACCAAATCCGAAAACGCGAAAAAAAAATCAGCTGTTCCCTACATTTATGTTCGTACGAGTCGTCAAAATGTAGGGAACAGCTGATTTTTTTTCGCGATTTCGATAGTAAAAGTTGTTTGTAATGATGAGTAGAATTATGTGTTTAAGTATCGGTCACTAATTACCAGTCACCCTATATATGTATTATGATTTATTTATTTATTTAAAGTTTTCGCGCAAAACAAAGGCGGACTTATTCTGGTCGCAGCTTCCCCAGGCTCAATATAACGGAACTGCTATTCCTGTCAGCGAAAAGGTTAAGAACCTTGGGGTTTGGATCGTTAAACATATTTCTTGGGGTCCTCAGCTATAAGGCGTAAGTCGCAAAATTTTTGCATCTGGTAAGTCACTGAGACGATTACGGAACTTTCATCCAATTGCCACTAAAACTGCGCTTGCACAATCCGTTTTACTTCCCATCCTTGACTATGCTGATGTCAATTATCCAGATTTTACTGAGGCACCACTAGATAAACTTGAGTGACTTCAAAACTTTTGCACAAGATTTATATTTGGCCTGCTCAAATATGATCACATATCTGAGTTTCGTACAAAGCTCAAGTGGCTTCCCATACATCTTCGCCGGAATTCTCATATCTTGTTTCAGCTCTAAAATATTTTCTTTTATCCTAAAACCCCCCTCTTATCTTAAAGAACGTTTCAAGTGTTTCATGATACATATAATATAGATATCAAAGGTCATTGGAAAACCTGAGACTACAGATGCCGATGCATTCCACCACTTTCTATGACAAATCTTGTACTGTTCAAGCATTACGGTTGTGTAGTGACTTGCCCGTGTCGGTAAGGCATGCTCAATATTTGTCCACTTTTAAAATGATGATAAAAAAGTACTTCCTCTCTCCATAAACATTATCATTATATTTTCTTTTCTCCTGTTTCACGTCTATTATTATGTATATATATATATATATACAACGTGTAACATTAAATACGCAAAACCTGAAAACAGTTTGATCAGAATAACGAGCAGAATTAATTGAACCACTTTTTAATATAGGTCACATTTTTCAAAAAATCTTCATTAAAAACGTTGCCGTGTCTATTTATTAATAGGTCAAGCAAGCAAATGTCAGCGCGGCGCAGTGGCCCGGTGACGACACCTCCCTCGATAAAGCGTCGTCGCAGACGCAAGAAACGATCAGAATGGCCAGTAAAACTAAGACAGCACATAAAACCTTTACAATTTTTTTTATGACTTATTTTCTCTGTGAAATAGGTCATTTGAATTAAAAATCACTTGGGGTGTCTGAGTTTTTGCGCATTTAACGTTACTCGTTGTATATATATATATCTAAATATAATAATATATTTATTTATTTAGATTTGTACAATATACTTTATGTATGTATTCATTGTATTATGTTACACCATATTCATTGTATTATGTAAGGGGAAGGAGAGAAAAATACTGTAGGTAGTCTCCTACCTACAGTATTCTTCCCCTTATCAATCTATCTAAAGGTTGTCGTTAAAAGATCGCTCTTAGCAATAAGACCGCCCATTGTGTCAGCCTTTGTAAAATTTCTGTATTTATGTCTGTATTTATATGGTGTACATAATAAAGAGTATTCTATTATTCATTTACATAAATTGTTTTTCTTTGAATAATAATTATTGATATATTATATAATTTATTATTATTGCTATTTTATTCAATTATTCTTTTTGTTAAATTATTATTATTATTATTATATGATTTATTAATAATTACTGTATCATTAATATATTTTAAACATACTTATAAATTGCGTGATTATCATTAATTTTCCTATTATTTATGTCGTAAAAGTAATCTGAGATGGCAGTCCTACCACAAGCCGATTTCCTAATTCGCTGGCCCAAAGCATGTAATGTATAATATTTTATTGTACCTATTACTCATATTTATTACGTTATCTATGTGTTATTATTATTTTTATATTTTTTGTTAGCCTATATTGTGTTCCACTACTGAGCAAAGGTCTCCCCTTTTTTCTTCCAAACCTCCCTCTCTTGTGCGAGTGTGATCTCGTCTGGTCATGTTGGTGTGTGTAACTATGTGTTATTAAATGTATTTATTGTAAGTTGGATGTATGTCCGAACAATAAACGATTTAATTGAATTCCATTATTCGTTTCATTTCATTTAGAGCTGGTTTTCTAAGTTGATCACTAACCAAAACCCGAGGCTTTACAATCTAATCTAGAGATACCGTCTATCTATTAAACCATCAGAATATTTTATACATGAGGATCCAATCTGAACATAATTATAAAACGCATCTAGTGCAGCGTCGGCGAAAAAAAGTGAGTTATCAGAATAATCTCTAAAGCCTAATTGCGGTGGTTTCTTCCTTCGTTAAGAATTGGATTACAACCTTGCACTAGAAAATGAAATGCACGTATATTCTTAAGATCGTATTAGTCTATCTCATTGTAGGAACTGAAATGTTTTAGCTCTGCAAATAAGAGTGTAATAGGATTCCCGAGAAATGTACAGAAAACTGGTTAAAAGGAAAACCCTACAATCTAATTATCGTTTTTGAACATGAAAATATATAATATTTATTCCGGAATCTCTGTTATATATTACTACATCAAATATTGTAGACACATTAAAAGATTTGAGACGACGTAATGAAGGGTAGTGTTTATTTTACTGTGTATTTTATACGTGGGTAAAAACCACTTGCTTTATAATTTCGTCGCTTTCTACAAATTTTCAATTGGTCAGAAGGCTTCGTAATGCGCGGTCGGGGGACACTAGCTATGTTGAACATACACAATGCGTACGTACATTACGTATATCGCTCCACCCTCGCTCCATTCATTTACAAATCCCACTAGAACTGAACACTATTTTTTAATAGGTAGCTTGGTTTAGTTCTGAATTTAAACAATTCTCTCGTGTTCCGTTCTATTTTCATTTCAGTTTTTATTCACATGTTCTCTCAGGACGACGTTATTTAGAAACTACTTACTTTAAAAGCTTATACGTTTGTATGCTATACCTAGTTGAAGAGGCAAGTACTAGTTTGAAAGAGATCTTTTTAGACCAGAATTGCCCAGACTCCACAATATAAAATATATCAGTATTGTCCTAATTGATCGTTAAACTTCACTAGCGATACCATTCTCGCTAAAAGACAACTGTCTTGACGATAATACACAGTTCAACGTAATTGATTTATTTTGATTGAAAGACGCAGAAATTAAAGCTGTAACCGACATTTAATGATAAAAATGATAAATGATAAATGATTTATTTTCTGTAAGTAGGTTTGTACAAACACTTTTACATGTCAATCATATTTTTTTTTAAACTAGATGAGGTCGGCGTTTCCTGTCTGACTACTCTGAGAAGAAAGGCCGAAACAAACTCAGAGGTCACAGTCTCTTTTAAAGTCCAGACATAATCTTGGTCAGATCATGTGAAGACCATGTAGATTGGTGTCTGAAATGGTCTTTTGAGTAAAGAACCACACAGATTGAGCGAACCTGTCCAGTCAGTGCACGCATTTGTCAAAAATCGTGCAGCTCAACTCAGAACTTGAGGAGCCTTACGATTCGACGAACAATACCAATGAAAGGACATTTGGGTAGGCCGCATAAATTACTCAAACTGCCAGGTCATGATTAAAACTAACTAAGAAGGAAAACAGAAAAAAGAAATGACCCACATAGTCTTCACACTCACAATAATAATAATAAAAAATAAGATACTTTACAAAGTAAATATCCATGTCATTGTTTATATAATATTCATCAATGTCAATGTGTATATAAAAATCCGGAAATAATCTTTGATCTTTGAGGACTATGTAGATTGGTGTCTGAAGTGGTCTTTTGAGGAAAGAACCACACAGATTGAGTGGACCTGTGCAGTCGGTGCACGCATTCGTCAGTAACCGTGCAGCTCAACTCAAAACTTAAGGAGCTCAACGATTCGACGAGTAATACCAAGGACAGGACATTTGTGTAGACCGCATAAACCACTCAAAGTGCCAGACCATGATTAAAACGGAAACAATGACCCACATAGTCCTCACATTCACAATAATTAAAATAATATAAGACTTTAAACAGTAAATGTTCATGTCATTTTGTATATAAATAGATATTTAGAAAGAGAAAAAAAAAAAAAAAACAAAAGTGTAAATCACTGTCATGTGTAACATTCACTGTCTAGACCTATTGGAGCAGCTCAATCCCAAGCTTTTTTGTCCTCAATATAGTCTTTTACAGTATAATAGGCTTTCTGGCATAGTTTTAGCTTTATAAAAGATTTGAATTTATTAATGCTTAGTTCTTGAATGTGGCTAGGAAGTTTATTATAAAAACGTATACATTGGCATCTAAACGAGCCACCTATTTTCTTGAGCCTTGTTGTAGGAACAACAAATTTATGTTTGTTCCTAGTATTTATGTTATGGATATCACTGTATTTTTTAAACAGATTAATATTTTTATGTGCATACAAAAGATTATCATAAATGTACTGGGAAGGCACAGTCATTATATTAATCTCTTTAAACTTGTCTCTGAGGGAGTGTCTGGGACTTAATTTATAAATGGAACGAATTGCCCTTTTTTGTAAAATAAAAATTGTCTGAATATCGGCCGCATTTCCCCACAACAGAATACCGTATGACATCACACTATGAAAATAACTAAAGTAAACTAAACGGGCTGTCTCTAAATCAGTTAAATCACGAATTTTCCTAACGGCGTATGCTGCAGAGCTAAGCTTTTTTGACAATTTATCTATATGGGGGCCCCATTGAAGCTTGGCATCCAAAGTTATGCCTAAGAATACAGTGGAATTTTCGGGTTTTAACTCTTCACCCTTTAAGAGAACACGAGTTTCTACTTGTCTAACATTTGGTATCGTAAACTTAATACATTTCGTTTTTTTTTCGTTAAGAAGTAGATTATTAACATTAAACCAGCTAACTACTTTTGCGAGGGCACTATTTATACTGTCAGTAACCAGCTGTTGACGTTTGAGTTTAAATAAAAGTGAAGTGTCATCCGCAAACAACACTATATCATGTTCGTCCTTTATGAGGTAAGGCAAGTCATTGATATAAATAATAAATAAAAATGGTCCAAGTATTGAGCCCTGTGGGACCCCCATTCTTACTACAGATCCGGGTGACCTTTTCCCGTTAACATCAACTCTCTGAATCCCATCACTTAAGTAAGAAGTGAGAAGATCCAGAGAGGCGTTCCGGATTCCGTAGTGGTGAAGTTTCCTGATTAAGGTTTCATGAAGAACACAATCGAATGCCTTGGAGAAATCACAAAAAATGCCCAAAGCATCGCATTTGTCCTCCCATGCACTATAAATATGTCCTAAAAGTTCAACTCCGGCATCGGTAGTTGAACGACCCCTTGTAAAACCGAACTTTTTATTATTCAGTAATTTATTGTTATTGAAAAATCTTTGCAATTGATTTAAAATAAGTTTTTCATAAATTTTACTAAAGGTGGGTAGTACGGAAATAGGTCTATAATTAGTAGGGTCTGATGTACTACCCGATTTAAACAACGGTATTATTTTACTGTGTTTCATAAGATCAGGAAACTCACCACATTCAATACAATTATTAAATATAACAGCTAAAGTAGGTGCTACAATGTTTATAATTGTCTTAGCAACATCCACAGAATTACCCCATAGATCTGCAGTCTTTTTAACATTTAACATGTGAAAAGTTTTAATTATATCTGTACAAGTGACAAATTCGAAGTGAAATTCCGAATCACAAACTGGAACGTTTTCCTTAAGTAAAGACTCTGCAGCAGTGGGTGATGAGCTTAGAGATTTAGTGGTTGACACGGGAATCTCTGCAAAGAAATTTTCAAAGGCCGCGGCAACCTGGAAATCTGATCTAATTACATTGTCATCAATAGCAAGGCTGTAGTCACTACTTCGGTTGCATGACCTTCCTGTTTCGCTATTGATGACATTCCAAGTCATTTTAATAATGTTATTACTATTTTTAATTTTTGAACTCAAATAACGTGACTTGGCCATACTACAGACTGTTTTAAATATTTTAGAATAATTTTTAACATATAAATTAAATTCAGCAGTGTTTATAAAAATTCGTTCATCATATAATTCATAAAGTCTTTTTCTACTTTTATGTATACCAATGGTGGCCCAGTCACTGAAGGAAGCGTTACTATTGACTGATAATGTCTTTGGAATGAATGTTTTATCAAATTGTGTGCAATACATATTAAAAAAATCATTATATTGTTTGTTAGGGTCATCATTAGTCAACAAAAGTGGTAATTTACTTAAGAGTTTAGTTTTAAATGTTTCTAAGCGTTTAGTAATGTTTTCAAGATTTCACGGTTCACTTATGTCTTTCTTACATACATATACAACATTATTTTTCTAAAGCAAATAAATAAATATTGCAAACCTGAATATAGTTTCTTCAGAATAAGTTACTGAATCGATGCCAATAATTTTACACCATGTTATATTTTGTCCCAAAAATATTTAAAAAAGGTTACAAGTTGGATACCGAGCGACACTAAGTACATATCCGCAACTATATGCACACAAAACAGGTCACGGCTGGTTATAGCGGCACTAGGCGCGGGCGCACAGCGGCTTGGAGGCGCGGGCGGCGCGGGGGCGCCGCGTGGTGTGAGCATATTTTTGTACCGACATCCAGGTAACATAACAAGCATAAAACTTTATGATTTTTCATGATACAGTTTTGAAATTTTGTACATAGATTCTTTACATAAAAATACTAGACACATGTTTCGGGGTTCGCATATACTAAACCTAATGTTGTATATATAAACTCACGCCTTCTTTCCATGGAGATAGGCAGACACTACAGAAGACCACCACCTCCTATCTGCCCATTATATCTTTCAGTTTGGTTAAAACGACGAAGTTGAAACAACGAAATTTTTTATTTTTTTATTATTATCATTGGCCTCTCAACTAAAGCACCTGCCATCTAATCTCTTCACCACCCTTGGTTGACTGGTAGAGAATGCCTAAGGCATTAAGTCCGCCTTTGTACCTTTTGTGCGAAAAGTTTAAATAAATAAACAGTGTATTACTGCCCTGATCAATGGTCGTGAGATACCACATTAACCAAGGCGAATATACAGCGATATAATGTTACTATTTTTCTGTAACAATTCTTTTAGGTTCCGTCAAAGTGAAGTGATGATAAAAGGACACTCCGTAGTCGCGGCACAAAGCGCCGAATTAAAATAAAGTAATAGCCAGGAAATGTCGTCATCATAATTCTGTCAATCTCATTTCTTTTGTGTTGTACTTTTTAATATTAAGAACCGGTTAGGTATTAGTTGAACCTATTTATTTTAGGATTATTCTAATGCCAGATAATTTTATCCAAAAACCATTTAAAATTTTTGACAGTTCTTCCATACAAAAACTGTTAGACGTAAATTTTATTCCACGAATAAAAATTATAATGTCGATTGAAAAATCAGCCCTCAGTGTTGTAATTAGTTTGAGGGGCTTGTGGCTAAGTAATAACAGCCGCGTGGGTCGATTAATCAGGTTAAGCTATGCTTGCCGCGGTTGGTCCGTGGATGGGTGACCATCTTCACATACCAAGACCCTCGTGCCTCGTAAAGCACGTTAATCCATTGGTCCCGGCTGTCATTCGTGGATCTTTGACAGTCGTTACGGGTCGTCAGTAGCCCGAAAGTCTGACAACCAGTCTTACCAAGGGGTATCGTATTACCCAGTAACTGGGTTGTGGAGGTCAGATAGGAAGACGCTCCTCGTAAAATACTGGTATTCAGCTGCATCGGGTTAGACTGGATGTCGACCCCAACAAAGTTGGGAAAAGGCTAGGCAGATGATGAGTATTATAATTAGTTTTTCTTACTTTCTATAACAAATCAATAAAAAAAAAAATAAAGGTTAAAAATAAAAAAAATATGAAATAAAGGTTATCCTTTATTTATAAGGAATCTTTAGGATAATTTAGTCTAATCTGCATATACCCTTATCTGTTCAAGGGGTTAAATTCAAATTCAAATTTACTTACGTTTTTTGCAATCTGCAAGTCACTGTCAGGTTGCATGTTGATTAAAATATGATTCGCGATCGAAACAAATATGGCTTGACCGAATTATAATCATTAGAAACAGCAATACAACTCTTTAAGTTAGAATTGGCCTAAAATAATATGATTTCATGAAATCGTCATTAAATAGGGCAATATGAGCTCAGAGAGATGTATTGATGATTTTTATGATTATAATTCTATAAATAAATATGTGTTACGTCCGCAAAACATATTTAGATCAATATACAACCATCGGGGTGATTGCGTAACACACTATCAGTAGCAATGGGTTTCATTTTGACAGTTGAACCATTGTTCAGCAGTCATATTGCTCGAACATATGAAGCAATGGATTAGCAATATCCTTCAAAATTATTCAGATTGAGATTGATAGTGCGTTACGTAACTAGGGTGCTGATAGGTACTGACCTGCAAATTGTAAAAAACGTAAGAAAATTTGAATTTACGCTTTCGCCTTAAACGATTTTCACACACTACACGCAAACCGATAAGGTAGATGTCACTTTTTAAGTCCCCACTCCGCGGATACATTGATGGGACGCTTCTCTGTATGAGAAGAGGCCTTGCCCTGCACCACCATAATACCGTAATAGGTGGATAATATTTTACTCCAATAAATCTCAACATTAATAAAAAAATAAAATAAAAATATACAGGTAAAGTAAATAAAGTCATCCAGACCATATTTTGGCCACGGCGGCCAATCTCAACGGAGACAGCCTTCGGCGCGGGAGATATTATATTGCACAAGTGTGCGCGCAGACACAGGTGCATTCCCTCTTATATATGTTTATACATATCTACGTGGCAATACTGATAAGTCAACAACGTAATTTTTTTCACATCTCATATTTCCCGTTTTTATTAATTTCCCTAAGGGTTGGGTTTCCATCGCCAGATAACTTTTATTCGAGGAATAAAATTGACGTTTGACAGTTTTTGTATGAAATAACTGTCAAAGTTTCAAAATAATTCCTCGAATAAAGTTATCAGATGATTAAAAAATCAGCCCTTAGTCTTGTAAGTAGTAATATCATAAAATAACATAAATCAACCAACAACTTCGACACAGCGGGGACCTCGAACTCGGGTCCCCGCTGCCGGTGGTTGAGTGCAGCGCATGACATGAACTCAGTGTATGAACGAGAACGTCATGCGCGCGTATTACGGGTCTATAGAGGGGGAACTAACCTCACTAGGATGCTATCTCTGTTCCAGGAATTAGAACCAACCGTCAACGTCTAGGCCCAACGACTGTCATATCTCACCTCCTCTACATGTTTGACTTGAAATTCTTTGCCCCCCATGAATAGCGACTGATGGAGCTACTGAAGGTAACTGAAACTTTCAGTGGAGCCATTAGGATAGAGTTTGGTGTGGTCAAATATGCAGTCATGCATATAAAGCGAGGTGAGATTATGGAGTCCGAGGAAATTCAACTCTCCTCATCCGAAAGCTATAAGTATTTGGATAAGTCGGAAACGTTAGGCATCAACGTTGCTGACATGAAGCAATCGTTGAAGGAAAGCTTCGTTGATCGCCAGAAGAAGGTATTAATTAGTCTTCTTTCAGGCGGAAACAAGGTGGGCACCAGTTTTGATATACTCTTCCGACATACTCAAATGGACTCAGACCGAACTCGTCGCCCTGGATAGGAGGGTCCGTACACTGCTGGCCGCAAACCGGATGCATCACCCACAATCATTAGTGATGAGATTGTACATCCCGCGGAAGTACGGGGCTCGAGACTTTTTAAATGCGAAGACCCTCCACAACCGCGAGTTCTGCAGTCTTAAGGAATATTTTTTAAAAGCCTAAGTGGGTATGTACCGCGATGTGGTCACAGTGGACAAGGGGCTCACGTCGCTCTCCATGGCTAAAGAGAACTGGCGCAAACCTGTAGTGCTTACTAGCGATGACCGCAAGTAAGTATGGTAAAGCAAGGCGCTTCACGGGCGCTTCTATCGGGCTCTTCATGAGCCGGGTGTAGATTTCTTAGCGTCAGTATCCTGGCTACGTTTTGGGGACCTTTTCGGGGAAACTGAAGGTTTCGTCTGTGCAATTATGGACGAAGGTATCTTGACGAATATCTACCAGAGATATATTATGAAGGATGGGACGGTTGACGTGTGTCGGGCATGCCATCGTCCGGGTGAGTCCATCAGACTTATTATCTCTGGTTGTTCTCGTCTAGCTAGCGGCGAGTACTTGCACAGGTACGAGTATAACCAAGTAGCCAGGATTATGCACCAGCAACTTGCTTTGAAATATAAGCCTGTAGATTCTGAGGTACTGTATTACAAAAGTACGTGCCCGACCCAGTTGTTGAAAATGGCCATGTCACGTTGTACTGGGATCGGTCTAACATTAATGACAGGACTATTCTTGCCAATAGGCCTGATATAGTGGTGATAGATCGATTAGCGTGCCGCACAATGATTGTTGATGTTACCATTCTACATGACGGTAACCTCGTGAAAGCTGAGAAAGAAAAAGAAATTAAATACCTTGACTTAGCCAACGAGGCTGCTGACATGTAGAATTTGAGCTCGGCTGTTATTGTGCCGATAGTCGTATCAGCCAATGGCCTGATGGCCAAACACCTCGATCAACATCTCTCGAGACTCTCGCTAGGCGGTTGGATCAAGGGCCTGATGCAGAAGGCAGTACTCCTTGATACGGCTCGCATTATGAGGAGGTTCTTGTCTCTGAAGCCCTAACCACCGTTAGCTTGGACCCTGCTCCCGATACCGGCGGACAACTATTTTTTGATATTTTAAAATGTTTACCTATGTTTTTTTATAAAAATATTTAAAAATGTATTTAATAAGTAAGAAGTAAATCAATAAACGAAATACACCGGCATTTAATCCACCTGTTTGTAATAGGTATGTAATTTAATGAATAGAACTTAAATTATGTTCGCAAAACATCAGCTCCCTTTCATGATGGCAAATTAATGAGAGTGATTGAATATCAGAGATGGAAAATACGACTAAAGGTAAGTAAGTAAATAAGATAGTTCTCATGTTGGTAATAATTATCTTACTTTGAGGAACTAATGTACCGAGGGGCTAGTCGTTAACTGGCTACCTTGATGGACTTATGTGCAATGGTTAGCAACCATTAGGTTCGTAAGCAATAACAGCCGGTCGATTCTGTAAAAATGTCACCGTGAAATCATAAGTGAAGTGAGCACTTAATAGTGTTAATCCCTAGCGAATGGCAGCTCACTCCACGCTCACTTCACCCAAGCTTTCACGGTGAGATGGTTACAGAATCGCACGGCAGTTGTTAGTTGTGAGTAGGTAGACGGATCCTCACTTCTTGACTACTGAACAATTCAAAATACTAAGCGAGAAGTATGCACGTAAGTCAATGTCAAAGCATTTATTTTAAATAGGCACATAAAAGCCAGTTTTGGTCGATAACATTTATAATGAAATACAATTGATTCTAATCGCCCCTTCCAAAATATAAAATGATTTAAATACCCCAATAAAACGCCTGTTTCTTTATATGTATATCGCGTAATAATTGAGATCTTTCAATCATTTTATGTTTTTATATCCGGACTTCTGCTTGTCAGGTAAACTGACTGCTAATCTTTTTTCTGCCTTCTAAATTCGTAGTAGCGTTTATGTCATAATTTCATACAATTATCTTATATGTATCTTGTATGTGTTGTGTGTGTGTGTTGGTTTACTAGAAATGGTTGTATGCCAAAGACTATGCATTTCCGAATCTCTAAAGTACCTACCTAGTTTCAGATTTGAAATTGGGCCCATAATAGTTTCAATGTATGGCTAGGGAAACCTTCGGGTGGAAAATGAAACTTAATTTTCTGAAAATCGCAATCACGTAGTGACCAAGTTTGATGATAACAACATTCAAGTTTCTTCTTTTTATGAGAAGAGGTCTTGGTGCAATGGCGGTAGGAAGTAACATACCGTCATTATGTAAAAATATTCAACGTCATTATGGAAGCTATCCCAAAAAAAAAAATGGCAAAAAATAACAAATTACATCACATTACGTCTGTAAAACCGAAGAGTTAGGTAGAGGTGTATCTATTTCTGTGTATTATGTTTAAGTTTTATATTTTTAGATTTTGACGGCGCAGTGGTTAAGTGACTGACTGCTGCGCTGCGTGTCGCGGGTTCGATTCCGGCACGGAACAAATATTTGTATGACCTACAAGTAGTTTTTCCGGGTCTGGCTATTTGTTTATGTGAGTTTAAATGTTTGTAAACGCACCCACAATACAGGAGAAATTCCTAGTGTGGGGCAATGTTTTTTTTTAAAAACGAAAAGACTAAAAAAGTCCCATGTAATATGGGGCTAGCCTATTGTCATTAACCGAGCATAATCCAGACTTCGGGCTATTACTAAAAGAAAAAAAAATAGTTTGTGAGTATTTAATTTGCATCAATCAAATTAACCTTTTGTTGACGACAGTTTATTTTTTAACGTATTTTTCAAAATACTGATCCATTCGGGTAATATGACACATTCATAGTAAAACAAATGTTTGCATAACAAGTATTGTATGTAATATTATATGACCCAAAAGTCATTGGTTCAACCATTGGTCATTGGTAATTTTTTGTGGTTCATTTGTAACGGATTCGCAGAAAATTGGCTAAAGAAATTTATTGTTGAGCTGTCTTAATATTTGCTATGATTTGAAATAAAAGAGTTAATGAAACTTAACATTATAGAATCGAGATTCCTGAAGGGTTGGGCAGAATTGCAAACACATTTGGCTAGTTATATTTAAGTCCCATGTCATAGCTACGAGGGGCTTGTGGCTTAGTAATAACAGCCTCATGGGTCGATCGATTAGGTTAAGCTATGCTTGCCGCGGTTGGTCCGTGGATGGGTGACCACCTTCACATACCAAGACCCCTCCGTGCCTCGGAAAGCACGTTAAGTCGTTGGTCCTGGGTGTCATTCGTGGATCTTAGACAGTCGTTACGGGTCGTCATTAGCCGCAAAGTCTGACAACCAGTCTTACCAAGAGGTATCTTATTACCCAGTAGCTGGGCTGTGGAGGTCTGATAGGCAGTCGCTCCATGTAAAATACTGGTATTCAGCTGCATCCGGTTAGACTGGAAGCCGACCCCAAAATAGTTGGGAAAAGGCTAGGCAGATGATGATGATGTCATAGGTACGAGCTGCACTCGGCCATAAATCCAGACCCCAGACTGCTACTGAGAAATGTCTAATGGACAAATCTAATAACATTAGACTGACTTGAGGATCAAACCCAGGACCGCATTACACCAACGAAGCAGTCAATAAAAGTCACTTAAACTTATACCCATAACTTTTATTAACTGCCTCGTTGGTTTTATTGGTCTAAGTACCTGCATATTTTCGTAGTATCTATACGAAGGAGTTTTCAGTGTTTTCAATTAAGTAGGTAATAATTATTATGAAGTTTGGGCTCAGCCTGTGTCTACATAATAGAGAGTATGTCCAATTATAGACTGTGATAGGAAATGCAATGAAATAAAATTGTTTATTCTGTAAATAGCATATCGGAATCACTTTTACACGTCATAGTATAAAAATATAAGCTAGATGGAGTCGACATGTTCTTTCTGACTACCCCTGAGAAGAAATGGCGAAACAAAGTCAAGGGTCAATGTCTCTTTTAAGTCCAGACATAATCTTGGTAAGATCACGTGAGTACAAAGTAGATACTAATCTACACTAAATCTGGACTAGCCTGAAATGGTCTTTTGAGGGAAGAACCACAGAGATTCGAGTGGATCAGTCTGGACTCATCTGCCCGGACTGACCAGTCAGTGGAAGCATTTGTCAGTAATCATGCAGAACTCAGAACTTGAGGAGCGCAATGACTCGACGAATGAGGTTGACATGGAAATGGCAATAATTTTGCCACCTCGACAGACAATCGATTTATGGATTTTAGTGAAATACACTTACTACTAAGAAGACGTGTAACGTCATATGTCTCTACTGCGTAAAGTAATTTGAAATAGATACCGTTTTATCTGAAGTAGCACTACTGAAATCTCATTAGTGATGTGTCTGTCTTGTAATTAATTTTGCGAAAGACTTACATATTTTAGCTTTTGAATAAGAGTACGCCTGTTATTCTTGTCCTTGGATCATTTTGTTTTTTTTTAATTTTTATATTTAGCCTCTGACTTAGGTAAAACTGTGCATCTGGAATTTATTTATTTATTTATATAAACTTGTGTACACCACAAAAATACACAACATAAAAAAATACATCAAACACTACAAAATATGCAATGGGCGGCCTTATTGCTTTTTGCGATCTCTTCTAGGCGAATGTTAGCGGAGGCGATGCTGAACGCGTTCAATGCCATCCAGAGAAGCAGATTTGCATCATTCATGTTGGTTAGAAACTGGTTAGTTTAAGAAAGGACCTTGCTGATAGGACGTATGCTACCAACAGGCGTTGGTAGCATACGTACAAGCGGTGGTTAGAAATAAATCAAATTAAAATTCATTTACTTCGGACAACAGTGATCTATATTTTGTTTGTACCTATTACAAACGGCTTATATTCTAGTGTTAGTAACATTGATATAAAAAAATAGTACGTATAATTAAAACAAAGGATGACCAGGCAGGATAATATTTTTCCTACCTAATCAACCTCCACACAATATACCTAATATTTGGAATATAGGCTATAGCTCTTCGCCACAGCTCTCAGGATATAGTTGCGACTACTCCGCACTCTGCACAGCAGCGAAGAACTTTTTTTGCGTATTATGGCTTGAAAGCCGTCTGTGTGGGCCTCGGCAAACATTTCTGACGTGCTACAGAAACGGGGCAGTCCGAAATAGCCGCGTAAATAGGTATTTGAATGCGCAAGAGAGGAAAGCTTATGGTTTTGTGTGTGTATTATTATTTTTTTATGTATATATAATTTGTTTTACACCAGAAAATATATAACAAAAAATACGATTATGCCACTTTTATAGTATTTTTTTTTTTGTATTAACAATTTTTATTGGTTTTTTTGTTATGGAGCATATGGTCTGCAGTAAAGATTTTCATTTATTTATTTAGAGTTTGTGAAACTTATTGCTAAACAAACTGACTATTAACTTAAATTGTCCGTATATTCAAATCACAATTCGCTATGACACGGCCAATTGTCGTAGGGTGTCAATTTGCTTTCAATTTCCCTGACTGTAATATTTTTTGTAATATCACTAAGCTTACTACCGAAATTAAGGAATTTTTCTTTATCTGTGCGAATAGCACTTGCATCACGAATCAATAGTCGTAGCCCCATTTCTCTCGGGACCATATCAGTTATTTCAGCGTCCTATCGGGCTAGTAGGTAAAAAGGACAGCTAAGTTAACTCTATGAATTGAACAGTACATTAAAACGGTGTGAATAGGGATGCAGGGGTGAATCGGGACGAAACTTTAAAGTGGATTTTAACATTGAAATAATATAGTTTTTTTGCCAACAGGGACACTTAATCGTTAATTATAATATAGTAAACACATTAGCGACCTTTTTTTATTTCAATGTTAAAATCCACTTTAAAGTTTCGTCCCGATTCACCCCTGCATCCCTATTCACCCCGTTTTATGATACCTATTATGGATGACTATAAAACATCGGATTAACTGTTACGGCCAAACAAGATTCGTATCCTAGTTGTTTGTGATACTGACTTTACTTCGATGTGAGCAGAGAATATAATTTTGACTATTGAACATCATTTTCATTTATTTGTAACCAGCTCACCCGACAGATATTTTCCAAAAATTTATACAAAAATCTCATAGAAAAAGAACGTTCAGGTTTCCCCAATTTGAAAATTTTCCGGGAAATCCAATTTGGCTTAAACATGACGAAAAAAAAAGACGATAGTAATAGCAAACGACACCGCGGCAAGCCCAGATGGACATGGTGAGATGAGCTGGTCCCCTTTAATAAAAATTGATCCTTGGCAGCTCTGGACAGAGAGAGGCGGAAAGAGAGTAGGCAGGTCTTTCCAGCAGTTGGACTTTAATGACTAATAACAATAAATCGGTCCAGCTGTTCACAAGTGATGCACTTCCCAACAACAGTCTTTCAGTTGTGTTATTCTGTAAAAACCTCACCGTGATAACTCGGGTGAAGTGAGCTCAAAGTGAGCTGTGATTAGTGTCCCTAGCATCAGATGGAATGACAGCTCACTTCACCTAAGTTCTCTCGGTGAGATTCTAACAGAATCGACCGCCAGTTTTTTATTTACATATATATAGATATAGATTTGTTATTTCTTTTAAATTATAATTTCTAGGTACTAGGGGGTTTGTATTCAGTGTATTTAGGGTAGCTATATAAATGTACTCTAGAGTTTGTAAGTCAGAAGCACATTAATAGATGTCATTCTCTTCTGCGCAAAACATTTCGTTATGTTTTGAGTTGTTTTATGTTCTATTTGTTACATGAAATAAATGCTCCACAGAAATATAATTCAAATTCAGGAGATGTTCAGCTTACCAGTACCAAAGTGGTGGCCAGGTTAAAAATACTTTCTTAAAATATGATTGATTATGAGTCATTTCGTAAAATTAAGAGGTTTTTTTTTAAAAAAAAAAAGTTATATAGGTACATAAAACAAAAAAAACTACTTCCAAAAAAAAACACTACAAAGCGAATAAATAAATTTCGGAAGTCGGTGTCGTTGGTTCCGCATTTTCGTTTTTTGCCACTGACTTCCGAAATTAAATTTTTTTTTTTACTTCGTAGTGTTTTTAGGTGTCGGTAGTTTTTTTTTTTTTTGTAATTAAGTTTTTATTTTTGACTTTCAGATGAAACCCCACAGAATTCGTATGCCTTCATTTGTTAAGTAAATAACAGTGACAGGAAGTTATTATAACAGCATCAACATACACTGAGGGCTGATTTTTCCAACGCCAGATATCCGAGGAATAATTTTGAATTTTTGACAGTTCTTCCATACAAAATCTGTCAGATGTTAATTTTATTCTACGAATATAAATTATCTGTCGATTGAAAAATCAGTCCTAAGTGGAAAATATACACACAGCAGCTAACTTAACCCGTGAGAAGGCGCGCCTAATTTTCTTACACGAGTAGGCGCGTGCGAGCAAATTGCTCACACTATCATAAATGTTTATATTTTTAGTGTTTCTATATTTATTGGCTTATAATGTATTTAAATAAATAACACAAGGTTTAGTAAGTAAGAAAACAAGTATCTTAATCAAAACTATTAAACATAATAGCAACTTCTAACGCAAATAACAAAACAACCTAGTATTAATTAATTTTTTGGCACGTTTCATAAAAATCACAATAAAAACTGTTCCATAACAAAAACTAAAAAGTGTTATTCATCCATTAAATCTACACTAATGTGCCTCTCGAAACACACTGAACACATGTATTTTACATGTTCGGTGCAAAGTAATTGCTGGGCGCGTGATGAGCAAATTGCCGCACGTTGGTACACGGCCTCCACAAACGCCTTGCTGCGCGGTCGCAACGCCACTGAGCGGATCGAGAATTGCGTCAGGGGAGAGGGGGTGAATATTTAGGAAGGTACTTAAGTGCTTGAATTGGTGTGGCATGGGAAAGACAAAAAATTTTTGAATTAGATTTTTGTGTGAGCAAATTGCTCATAGCGCGCCTTCTCACGGGTTAAAAACCACTCATCTGGTACCCTATAATTATAATAATACCCTTTCAAACAAAAGAAGAATTTTTAAAATTGGTTTTTGGTTGTTGGTGGGTTTGGTGAATCACACCTGCCGTGCGATTCTGTAACCATCTCACCGTGAAAGCTTGGGTGAAGTGAGCGTGGAGTGAGCTGTCATTCGCTACGGAATAACACTATTAAGTGCTCACTTCGCTTATGATTTCACGGTGAGATTTTTACAGAATCGACCGGCTGAATTGAGAACCTCCTCCTTTTTCAAATCGGTTAAAAACGGTTATATTTTACCTTCTAACTTTTGCCCGCAGAGTCGCTCCCGCAATAAAAAATTGCATATGTCAGTGACTAGAACACAAACTATATCCTTGCATGTAATTAGATGAGTGCTTGAAGGTTAGACTGAAAACTACTATTATATTTATATTTGTGTATATTTATCATATTTTTTTATTTATTTGTGTATTTTTATAATTTATTCTAGTAATATGAAGCACTCAAAACATTTATTCCATAAAAACAAATTACAGGCAATTTTGAATTTTCAAGGGGTCGGTCAGTCAGAAAGATGAAGATAGTTGCCCATTCAAAAGCATAGTAGGTTCCTGTGAAGAAGAACAGGCGAGAAATTCCACGGACACTCTTTTAATAACGTATACAAACTTACGACCACCCAAACGCATAAGTAACTAAGCTGGTGTCGTTCCGTTCCATCATCTAGGTTCATTTTTCTACCTATTTATAAAGTATAATATCGACGGGTTCCGGGCTATTTGTATTAACCGACATTTTTGAAACTTTAGACCAGAGCAGTTTAAAGTTTCGATTTTTAGAAAAAAAATAATAACTTTAGCAAATTGCATTATTTTTTTAAAAAGAAAGATATTACTGTTTTTATAACATATTCCCCATAATCAGATTATTTTTTTTTTCTAATATTCCTATTTTTAACGAAGATAAATGTCGCTTAATACAAAATGACCCATATTTTACTTTTTTTTGTTCCAGGCTAAATGACTTAACCGCCTATGATTATTGTTTCTTATTCCAGGCTAAATGACTAAACCGCCTAGGTTTATTTTCTTGTTCCAAGCTAAATGACTTAACCGCCCAGGTTTATTATTTCTTGTTCCAAGCTAAATGACTTAACCGCCTAGGTTTATTATTTCTTGTTCCAAGCTAAATGACTTAACCGCCTAGGCATGCAAATAATGGCTCCAAGCTAAGTGCTTTAATCAAAGAGTTTGTCATATTTCAAACCTAAGCTAATTGATTAAAATACCATGTCTTAGACTTATTAATGTATGGCTAATTAGTTTATGCGACTGATTTTTTTAAAATAAATTGTTTGTAATCATACTTGAATAATGACGTTTGCAGAAATTGGCGGTTAAAACATTGATAAATTAAAAGGTACATACATAGGGTGTACCTACCTATCTTGTTAATAATTATGAAATGAGAAATAAAACACACATTATAAATTATTTAAAGATAAGTTTTTTATTTAAAATGACAATCACCTAGGAACAGCAGTAACTTCTTTGCTTACCAAGGTAACAACTAAAGTTTCATCACAATTGTATAGGAATCAGAAGTTATTCAATTACAAAAAAAGGTTTATCTATAAAATAATAATCTTTTAAAAATGATCACATAAAAAATTAAAATATTTACGAGCGTTTCTTTGGTTTTCATTTCTTTACTTATTTTCTTCTATATTTTTTTCTAACTTTCTCAGTAATCAAAATCAAAAACATCTCTCGTTAAAAAAAAGTTTAAGCTTGCGCGGTTTATCGCGATGGCGCCAAAATCATTGTTTTAACCAACGTCATAATAGTCAATCCATATAAAATTTTGATTGTATTAATGTGTATACTATTCTTATTCCGTTTAAGATAAACTGTTTGAAGTACTAGAACTTTACTTTTGTTATAACTGAAACGACACTGCAAATCAAATATTGAATAAAAAAAATAGGTTTAACCATAATCTTTAAATGTTCACTGTTGAAATCCTAAATAGTTCATGCGACCGACATATCATTATCTACTGCAAGCTAAATGGTTGAAATGATAACATCTAACATTTCATGTACAGAGCTAAATGTATGGATCGACACTGGATATGAATTTGACAAAGAGGCTAAATGTATTAAACGACATTCTTGTATATTTACAAGGTAAAGCTAATTGTATTAAGCGACACTGGATTAGAATTTAACAAAGAGGCTAATTGTATGAAGCGACATTTCTATATATTTATAAAGGCAGGCTAAATGCTTTAACGTACGTTGCCTGTAAATTGTTGCTCCAGGAAAAAAAGTTTAAACGACTGCCTGGTATTTGGTAGTGAGCTTAAGTACACAGTTCCTAAATTTGTCAATATTTTGTGTCGCTTCATACATCGCAGTCCAAAATGGGCCAAAAAATGCGGTTGTATTAAGCGACAAAAAAGTGCTCCGATCGTCACCAAACCCAGCTCAAATGACGCAGAAAAATTCGCTGATTCCAAATATGTATAAAAGTCTATATCGCTCAGAGTGTCGTTTAATACAATTAGCCCGGAACCCGTCGATATGTAGGTGCAATACCACCAAACTGTTAAAAAAGACATACATATATATTAGATATATATATATTAGCGCCTAAATTATTCATGCTCCATATTAGTGCTCCAAATATTCATCAAACGTTAATTTAGTTCCAAATTCGCGTCAGAAGCACTTCAAATTGGACACAAATTAATCAATCGCGTACTTACGCAAAATACGCGCTTTGACGAGGAGTTGCGGATACCAGCCCGTAGATATTACCTAATACCTAAATAATCAATTTCAAATATTTATACATAAAATCTTTTCTTCACTTTCTATTTTTATTGCCTGTATAGCTTACTTGTGGCCTCATGAATAATAGATTTAGTTAGCCTTCCATTTATTTACGAAAACACTCAAAATCCTTAGAAAAGACCGACCGTTACTTTTTATTATTTTATTATTTTTTTCTAAAGTAAACCCACCACTTTAAATTGATATCAAATATTTCTAAGTTTCTATCTTTCCCGAATGATATGTTAATTTTATATAGTTTTTATTACCTATATGTAAAGTCAAGGACAATTACTAAGCAAGTTGACTAGTAATTTAATTATCCGTGTAGCAATCACAACTGACATTTTAACAACTGTATGAAATGACTAGCCATTTCATTTTGATAAACAATTAATTTGTCTGACTGTATTTATTTACTAAAATATTTGACAGAGTTTAAAGTGCATAACGGATGCTACGGTTAATAACACATGATTGGGTAATATTATGGTCAAGCTCGGTGTGCGCGGTGCGGCTAGCCACATTAAGTTCTCCCGGACACTATATTCTGCGCAGCGCTGTATAGGGAGAGCACAAAGGTCTATTCTCACAGAGCCTGTTTTATGTGGTTATTTCCGTTGCATATATTGACCGTTGCATTATGCGGACTGTGCCTAAATGTTTAAGATGCATCGTAATCGAATTATCATCATACATTAATATGAGAATAATAATCTCGACTAGGCACTTGGAAATCTGTGCCGGCACAAGATCATTGCAGCAATTTTAAAACAGGATACCTACTTACACAGCTATTATCCAAGAAATCGTCAACATTAATGTAGTTGAAAACCAACGTCAGGCACTAGTTGTCTTGCATTTTTGCTGAACTGGGCCGTCTTGGCGCAGCCGTGAGGCACACTTTCTTGCTAATTTGTTACATCGGACTTTACGATTTTTATTTGATTTTTATGTGATGTATGTTTTATCTGATGTCTGTGTCTATTAATCGGTGCTAAAAAAAATGTATTTTCTTTCTTTCTTTTCTTTAATCATCTACTACGGTCTAAGTATTTTTTAAAGGTACATTTCATCTAAGGTCTTTAGCTACGGTTTCCTGTAAGAGCGGTGACCGTCACATGCGGTCGTAATGTCCAAATACAGAGCCTTTTTTGACACCTTAATGTCAAATACTGGTTGAAATGATAGATTTTCATGACGTCCGTTATAAATATGACGGAAAAGTTCTTTTAAAAAACCGTAGCTTTAAACACGGTAAAATACAAGCAGTCAAAATACCAAGTGGTGGCAAATTGCTTAAAAATATCGTTGAGCTTTCTAGGCATGATGAGAAGACTGACACTTTTTATGCAAAGGCCTTCCGCTTGTCCCAACATTAAAGTGGAGGCTTAAAATCGCTACAGTGGGTACTTAAGTAGAGACAGGTTGTTAGCCCATCACGGGCATAATAAGCCCTTCCTCATTATTTTTTTAAATGTCTCATCGTTCAGACTTTTTTCCGGCCCAAGCGCCACTGTGAAATTCGGCATAAACGACAACTTTATGCAGTCACTATTTCTGTCTATTTTTAACAGTAAAATGTTCCACGTATTCTTTGGAAAACTGTTCGGGAAATGGTCATTCTATAAAAGAACAGAGTAGCTATCTTTTGTAATGAAATTTTATGAATGCGATACTGAAAAGAAATGAGATTTCGTAGGAAAGTGTAGAAATGGGGCATATCGAGAGTGGACATTGTTAGTCGCTGGAAGTTTTAAAGTTATTCAGGATTTCAGACTGTATTTTTAGTGCCAACTATAGTTCTCTTTCAACGAAGCATTGATTAAAGCAATGATATCGATTTAATATTTGTTGTACGAGAACAAAAACTCGAAGATATGTGAAATCTACCAATCCACGCTGGGCCCGCGTGGTAGACAGCTCAGTCCCTCTAGAGGAGAGGAGGCCTGTGTTCCAGCAACATTATAGGCTGATTATGGTCTGTAGTTAAAGTCACTTAGAATCCTCTAATATGCCTAAGCGTGATAAATGGCGTATCAATTAAAAAGCTTCAAATACCTTAACTGTAATATCAGAAGCAATCCGCCCGATATATATTATTGATTTCGCAGCACCACTCTAAGATCGCATCCGATATGTGTCCACAAACACATGGCTTATCTTTAAGATGTTAAAGAACATTGTGCCCTTCAACCGACATAACAAGTTGACCTAAATGTTGCCAGACGGCAGACAGTGTTTGATTGATAACAATATTTTAAATGATTTAGAATAAAGAAAATGTCTTTTTTACTTTACTCTAAGAATAAGAATAATCAAGAATCTCGGAATTAAGCTAGAAAGCTCCTCGTTGGTAAATTGGTAGGTAACCAAGAATGACTTTTCTTCTACAAAAATTGACCAGTCAACCGATCTGTATAATATTCCTCAAACGATAAAGCAAAATGTGTGTGTATTCATTGCAGTTAGGTAGGTAACTGTCATACCTCAGCGTAAGTCTTCAGGAAATACAGGTTTGAACATCACGCCATGTTCTGATAATCCGATGTTATTAATCCAATAAACAAATCCAAAACATGAAACGTTTTTCAAACACAACATACAATATTTCACGTAATATTTCAGAGCCACAGCATCCGAAGCTGACTCCGACATATGAAGTAGAGATGCAGCCTCCACGTCCAAATTCGGATGCTCCCAAATTGTTTTGTGTGACGTTGAAGGGTCACGTATTTAGTTGCCAGAGTCTTGCCAGATATGTAGCGGGAATTGGAACGAAGATTTTTGTGCCCGTTTTGTGCCCAATTACCTTCTAATGTCAGAAGATTTGAGGCTTGAGACATGGACGTCAACGTGACGAGACGAGATTGAATAAAGAGATTGTTGTTTATCAAATTAAGCTAGCTCGGATGGATTGCGGTATAAGATAGAATTTGGAAAAGATAATGTAGTTAAATGTGAATGAGCTCAACAGTATTCCCTTTATTTATAAACGTTGCATAAAATTAAGAGAATTTAAAACGTTAAGAATGTGTGGTAAATCAGCGCGTGCGCTAATCATTACTTAACTAAGCAATGTTTATTAATAAAACGGGAAGTGTTTGGACGAACAATCGTTTAGGCATAATGCCATAATCTCTGCGCTTGGCAAACGTATTGCTGATTGCAGTAATAAAGTAATAAGTCTCACAAGACAAGTGGTTGCTATTGCCAATTCCTCTGATTATTTTGCTTCTTGAGACTACTAAGGAAGGGAGTAATCTGATTCAAAGCCGATTACACGGGCGAACATAAGTACTTGTTTAAATTTGTATTTCCATCAAGCCGGTCCACCATTTGATTGAATGTAGTGATCCGTACAATCAATTTATGGAAACGGCATATTTTAGAAACAGAACGTTCTCGAGATTGATTGAATTTATGCAGTAATTAGTGATAATAATGAATTTTTCCTTTTTACCAACCCGCATTGGGTCCGCGTGGTAGATTACAGCCCACCCCCTGTCGAAGAGAGGAGACCTGTGTCCCAGGAGTGGGAACATTATAAGCTGATTATGTATGATGCTCATTCTATTAACAAAATACTGTATATGATAAAGAATATAAAGGGAAAAATCATTGTAATATTAGTTTTATGTGATCAAGTCTTTCTGGAGGATTTTGCGACCATGCGGCCGTCGGAAAGTTAACAAGACTTGACAAGCGGGAAAACTCGGATAAGAAACATACATACGATGTAAATTAAGGTAACGAGCAGTAGTAAGGAAATGTTTTCGAACTAATCAAGATTACATTGATATAAATATTTTTATATGCTCAAAATCTAAATTCAAATGGAAAGTAATGAAACTTCTGTGTAATAATAATGATAATATTAATGAATGTTAGTCCTACATTTTTAATATTTCTATTTTTGCTTATTGTTATTCTGTTATGTCTTTTATTGTTCTTCTTCTTATTATTTTAATTGTATTGTTATTATTTAATAAATATTCATTCATTTTATTGCTCATTTAGTGGCACTCATTACCATTTTTGATGCGAATAATGTAGTGAGACACAATATTGTTAACACTCCTCATAATATTCTTATAACATATTTTATACGAGTATTGTAGCTGTTTATTATCCCTCAGTAAATAAAATAAAAAATAAAACTATTTACTTTAGCCTGGTTTATTGTTTTAGATTTTTTTATGTTTGTACAAAAGCGTTTACTTTTTTGCTATAAACAGCGCTAAAATAGATGTAAAGCCATAAAACATTTAATATTAGATTGATTTCAATCACTGAGAGATATAAAATATAGTAGGTTTTAAATAGAAAATCATCTGCCTAGCCTTTTTCCCAACTGCGTTAGGGCCAGCTTCCAGTGTAACCGGATGCAGCTGAATACCGGTATTTTACATGGAGCGACTGCCTACCTGACGACCGCCACAACCCAGTTACTGGGTAAAACGATACTCCTTGGTAAGACTGGTTGTCAGACTTTCGGGGGTTCTGACTACCCGTAACGACTGTCAAAGATCTACGTATGACAGCCGGGACCAACGGCTTAACGTACTTTCCGAGGCACGGAGGGGTCTCGGTATGTAAAGATGGTCACCCATCAACAGACCAACCGCGGCAAGCGTAGCTTAACCTGCTTGATCGGCTTGTGCGGCTGTTATTATTTAGCCACGAGCCCCTCACGAACACTCCCAATAATACCTTAATAGGCTAAAAAAATAATAGACAAATTCTTGTAATTTTATTGCGCTTCATTTGAAAAAAAGTATATTGAAAGGAAACAAATCTTCATTCTGTTCTTAAACGTTTTACAACAGGTATGCCCATACCTAGCATTACTAATCAATAACCCTTTTATAAGACTTAAGCCAAGTTGTAAAAATCTTAAATCTAACATAGTAGAAAAGGGTTAAAAATAAGTCACATGCTATGAAAGCGACGGCGGCGTTGCGTGCCAAGAGTTGGGGGTTAATGGTCGCAATACGCATTAAAACTAATTTTTATACTTATTTCGTGTGACTTTGTAAACTTTTCTAGCATAATGATGACGACAGCAAATTATTTTTCTGGATTTAATTCAAAATATTTAGCAGCAATTTTATCAAAACTTTTAAAATAGAAAATATATTTATTGATACTAAAAATAATTACCCAAATAAATGCACGAGTAAATACCGTTAATTGATGAGTAAACTTTTTAAAACTTTTCACACAAGTCACAAGTACGTTGCACCATTTAAAAAAAAGAACTAGTTTGTAATGTTTACATTGCGGGCGAGAGCGCGAGGCCACGGGGTTCGACGCGGCATCCCCGGGTTCCGTCGGCGAACTGGAGAGGCTTTAAGGCCGACTTGCGATGTGCCGCGGCGAACATGCGCACTCACTGCTCTTTCAAACCATTGTGGAAGACCCCTGCAAACGCTCCTCTCCGCATTACTAGAAGGTAAACCTTTTTGGGATAGTGTGCGGATGGTTTTATTGTTTCCCGCTGTATCGCGAGATCTTCTTCGGTGTTGCGTTCACGCGGCTGGTCTACTTGATACGAGTTGCGTTTTAAGTATTATTAAAAAGTTGAAATAAAAAGAGATTAGCTTTAATAATAATCGAGTGTTTATCTTGAATGTATTCAGAAAATACATTTGCTTTTCGAGTAAATAAAATAATTCAAATAGTGAAACCATACAATAAATTACTTTTTTTTTTTCAATAAGAGAATAAAGGTCATCCATTTCTTGTGATATTGAACGACTACGAAAAAAATTTATAAATCTATATTAAGTTTTTTAGCGAAAAACTGGTTCACTTTGAAGAGAATTACGAAATATTTTCCGAGATCTACAATAAGCGGAAAATGACGTCACTGAAACGTTATTTATGAAAGTAAATTGGGGTGTTTTCTTAGAGAGCGTTTTTTGACACCGTAAGCTCAAACCCCGCTGCAATAATTTTCGTGACAGCTTTCACTGCCTTTCTAGAAAACCATAGCTTTCGCAAGAATTTTGCCGGAAGTTTACTAACTATGGAAAATGTCTGTCCAATGTTTGTGAGTCCTGCCAGCCAAAATTATAGGTTCTAACTCAAGTTATGGCCAAGAAATAAACTTGCACACATTTGTAGTAAACTTGGCTTCACATATTTATTTACAACAGCCCCAGTAAATGATATCTGTGAAGCATTTTTAAGATGCTTATTTCAAGATAACTTGTTTATTTACGCGACAGACGACTTTGATTGCACAAACATCAACAACCACGATTCTATGTTTGACATTTCGCCTCTTTACAATGACAACGTGATATTTCGAAAACTGCTATTTTTAAAGATGCCACGTTGTTGTTGCAAAGAGGCGATTTGTGATAGCCTTTTGTTTATGATATGATGCGTTTGAAAAAAGAAACAAGAGAGTCGATTTTTTCGTAAATATAAATTAAAATGTGCCAGCTTATCGCAATCACTGAGAACCTGCTTTTTTATTTTTGTGAAGTTGACAGGGTCAGAGCGGTAATTGCGTAACACACTATTATTAGCAATGGGTTTAATTTTGACAGTTCAACAAGATTCATTGCGTTCTTTACGTTTTTAAGCAGACAAATTTTTCGAACATATTATGATCAATGGATTACCAATATCCTTGAAAATTATTCAGATTTAGATTGATACTGTGTTACGCAACTAGGATGCAGTTCAGACAAAGTGTGAATTTCTCGATTATAGCCCGGATTTGTGCACGGTTCTTAGCAATAGGCTCGCTCCCTATTCCGTGGGACTTAGCAACTGGCGAAATGTGGGTGTACTGAGTACACTTCTGCCTAACCCTCACCTGGATTTTGGGATTATAAGCGTTCATGTCATGTATGTTATGAGTTGTTAGTTGTGTGTCCTCAAAAAATCACAGATTCGCGCCAACGTTTTTCTGTTTCATATGAATTGTCATCGCAAAAAGTATCACGTAGTTTTATCTCTGCTTCAATTTAAACAGTTTGGCAAGTATTATAAGTGTTTGATCCGACCACCTTCTTGGGCTTTGGCCTCTAGAGGACGTCGGTTAAAAAGGTGGTCGGGTCAAATATGCGAGCGATTGGAGATATCCATCACCGCACTCCAGCAGGCAAACAAGTTGAAACGGAGTCACGATTCTCAGCGGTGATAGAGAGGAGAGAGAAGTATAATTGCTGCCCCGCCACTGTAGTGCTTCACGTATGTTTGCGGAGGCGCGCATCGATTGCTTTTACGCTACTCTGCGCAAGCGGTGCGCGTCAATGCTGAGCAGGGTACGGGCTAGTCGCAACAGTGTTTTAACAATGATAGCCAGTAGACTTGACTGTCTGTACGTGGGTCGATGTATTAATGCTCACATTAGTATTGATACCTCGATTCATGAGTCAGGCAGGGGGCGAGTATATTAAGGTTGTTTTACTAACACTAGTTATAAGTTTTTATACTACAAACAAATTGGTCCTGGTTATCTGAAATAAAAAGCTTATTATTATTAATTAGTATTTCTATACGATAGATGATGTGCTCATGTACAGACGCCAGCACATCAGGCTACCCGAAACTGTATAATTTTCCAACAAATTCAACCAATTTTCAACCAACTTTGAACCTTATGGTTTAGCAATAAAGTTGAAAATCTACTAAAGAAATTTGACAGATTGTAGTAACTTGATGTGCTGGCGTCTGTACATCAGGGGTGCTACATACTGGTCAGTACATTACATTAGGCAGTATTTGTTTAACAACAAATTCGACTCGAAGCAATTAAGCTTTAATTTGACTCGTGCTTGTCGGCAAACTCCTTTCGGTACCCCCTGATTCATGTTCGGGTCGGCTCAGCACAATTTGAGCTTAGCCGAGTGGCTTTTTCCCAAACATACATATATATACATAATCGATTTTGCCGTTCGGCTGTGCCGAATGAGGCTGATCCGACTAAGTTATATACCCTTCAGCCTGTAAACGATATCAGCTGGTCGATTCTCTAAAAAACTCACCGTGAAATCAAAAGTGAAGTGAGCACTTAATAGTGTTGATCCCTAGCGAATGACAGCTCACTCCACGCTCACTTCACCCAAGCTTTCACGGTGAGATGGTTACAGAATTGCACGGCTGATCTACTGCTCAACATGAGCCTTCGTAGACCTTTAGAGGGAGACCCCGTGTCTGAGCATATTACTAACTTACGGAGCCGAAACGTGAACACTCACGATACGGCTGGTCCATAAATTTAAGGTCGGTCAGCGAACTATGGAACGGGCTATGCTTGGAGTCTCTCTGAGGGATCGAATCCGCAACGAGGTGATCCGGCAGAGAACCAAAGCCCACAGAATAAGCAAGATGAATGGGCAATGAGCTGGCCATATTAGCAGTAGAAACGATGACCGTTGGGGTAGACGTGTTCTTGAGTGGAGACCGCGAATCGGTAAACGTAGGGTGGGACGCGCTCAGGGTAGGTGGAGCGACGATTTGAGCAGGATGGCTGGTAGCAGCTGGATGAGACTTGCCGAAAATCGAGTTAAATGGCGTGCAATAGGAGAGGCCTATGTCCAGCAGTGGACTGCCCTGCCATGGGCTGATGATGATGATTATGATGATGAATATTAGTTCAAGAACCGTCATAAGGAAACAGTACAACGGTCAAGACCCCTGAATAACAGATTACAGACTTGACCTGCGAATGATAAAAAAATATTATCTTGGTACTATTTATAATATTAATGTAATACATTGATTCCCAAAGTGGTCCAGGTGGACCCCCCTGGGGTCCACGAGAGACTCGATGGAGTCTATGTTAGATCTAATTATCACATTTTTTATCGAGTTTTGGAAATATGGTAGAAATGTTGCTGCAGGGCTGCAGGAGGTCCACCGGAACCCGCAAAATTTTTAAAGTCGTCTGTGAGATAAAAAAAAGTTTGGGAATCTCTGATATAACACATCATATTTGCTCCACCTTGTCTAAACAAAAGATAGTCGTATTGTTTTTTTTTTAATTTTATTATTCATTACAATACTATACTCGTAAATATCAAACAAAATAAGTGCGTTATCTTGTTTTCAAGCAATTAAAAGTCGATAAAATAAATAAAAACTTTATTGTTGCGTTCGTTGTAGCGCTAGCCTCTATACTAGGATTCCCGATATCGTGGAGACTAGTCTCCTTCGTCTTACAAGATTATTAAAAAACTTTAACTTCTTTCAATAATATTTACTAGGCACAAAAATTAAGTATTCTCAAGTGGAAAACATTGTTTTTAGAGTTTATCCCAAACTTTTTTTCCATCAATCATAATCAAATTAGTACCTATCTATAGTAACGTTTCTTTTATCTCATAATTCAAGAATAACCTACACTTCTTCAGTAGTAAAGTGTAATCTTTTTTTCACTACATTCTACAGGTGAATGAATATCCAGGTGATTTATTGTCGAAAGAGTTTATACAGAGTTTATATTTGTTACGTTATTTGGCTTACCGTATACGTAGTTACGGCTCACGTTAAATGTCGTAAACTATTTTAATTACCACATAGAAAACAGCTTAAGTAATTATTTATTTGACAGTGATTTATGTTGACTTAATAGGCGTCTAACTAATTCATTCAATTCATCATCTGCCTCGCCTTTTCCCAACTATGTTGGGGTCGGTACGATAGGTACTGGGTAGTACGATACCCCTTGGTAAGACTGTCAGATTTTCGGGCTTCTGTCGACCAGTAACGACTGTCAAAGATCCACGAACGACAGCACGGCGGAGCCTTGGTATGTGAAGATGGTCGCCCATACACGGACTAACCTCGGCAAGCGTAGCTTAACCTGATTGATCGACCCGTGCGGATGTTATTATTTAGCAAGCCCCTACAACTGATTCATGCAGTTTAGGTCTATTATTACAACAACAAATCTCATCTTTGACAGTCGTCACGGGTAGTCAGAAGCCGGAAAGTCTGACAACCAGTCTGGCCAAAGGTCTCGTGTTACCCACTAAATGGGTTGTGGAGGTGAGATTGGCAGTCGCTGCATGTAAAATACTGTTATACAGCTGCATACGGTTAGACTGGAAGACGACGGCAACATAGTTGGGAAAAGGCTAGGCAGATAATTAGAACAACAAATATGTTTCTTATAAAGTCCCCCAGACCCATTTTCGGCCATGGCGACCAGTCTAAGTGGAGACTAGCCGTCGGCGTGGGAGGTGTTATAGGCAAATGTGTGTTCCCTTATTCTCATTGTCCGATGGGATGACAATCCGAGAAGACCAGAGAGAGATCAGGCGCAGGTTCAACGTGCTTAACGTGCTTTCTGAGGCACGCCGGTATCATACCACCGCCAACTTCCAAACTGCGGACTGTTACGAAGAAATTCCCAAACGAAAAACCCAATAAGGTCTTGTGGTCGCAAGCGCGACTGCTGAGCGTGGGTCCCGAAATTGGTTCCTGGGTCGGGCCTCTTAGGTAATAGGTAATACGGGCTGGTGTCCGCAACTCCACGTCAATGCGCGTATTTTGCGTACAGGTCGGGCCTCTTATATTCATCTTGTAAAGCCTTATATCCGGAACCAATAATGTAACTGCAACATAAGATAGGATTACATAACTCGATATCTCGTAAACAGATTAATGCCTCCATCGAAGTTGACTTAATGCTCTAATGAAAATACCAACCCACGCTGCCTCCTAAGCGCTATAACTATTTTATTGGTTACCTACGCGACAATATTATACTATCGCCGATATTTTCTATCATAAATAGTAGGGTAGTTTATGTGACAGTTAAAAAGTATAATTGATACTATGTGTGTACTGTGTAGTTCTGTTTGGGATTGCGAAGCGGGTGTGAGCGGTCGTGTGGCACGTTATTGTTGCTACGTGATTATTTTGCGATAAACTACCGATATTGTTTTATAACAATAATATATTGTCGGACACGCAATCGTCGGCGTCGGACAATCGTCTGGGGGAACTGAATGAGAGATATTTTTAGTACTACCTACGATTTTTTTATGAATAGACTGTCACTGCTGGACAACAGTAGGCTAGCCACCTACGTTGACAAACGAGAATTATGGTCACGAGGTGTTTTATTCTTGTAAATATCAGATACCTATATTTAGATACCATTTTTTTGTTCATTCACTGCGCAATTCAAGGATCGGAATATTTTAGTTCAAACCAAGTATCCAGATATTTATAGTGTCCGAGCGGTCCTTAGGTATTATGACAATGTAACACCTAGCTCGGCTTGGCCACGAGTTGATTTATTTTTGGAAATATCAGACACTTAAATTTTGATACATTTTACTATTCATTCACTGCGCAATTCTAAGATCTAGAAATGATAAACCTAGTATCCAGATATGTATAGTATGTCCGAGCGGTATTTAGGTATTATGTCAGTGTACGACCTAGCTCACTTCGAGGTGACACGAGCAGTAGCTCAGTGTCAGTAAAATTAAGACGTTGTGGTGGTTTTGTGGTGTCACTGGACCTGACTGGATGGGAAACGAACATGTTAGTACGTACAAGCTACGGATATACGAGAATGTCCACGAAACTAATCATAGTAACGCAGACAACATAAATAATAGAGATATTTTCAGCTTGAAAATGTAAGGGGGCAATATGGTCGAGTTTATTTCCGTGCTGTTTCCAATTTTGGGAAGCCTATACCCATTTATAACCTCTTTAGTCAATATAGACGGAAACTTAGAAGTTCTTCTGCATAGGAAGTCCATGAAAAATCGCAATAACCATTAGTTTGTCCATCAGTGTGATGACGGTAATGTCTAACTCCCCAAAAGTCCAGAAAGGGGATCTGTAGTGGTGATACGAAGTTATAATTAGTTTCAATTATTAAATGTCTTTAGAAATAGCCAGTTTCCTCTTCAAACATGGGTCGACAATGTCAACAAAACTTTGTGTACGTTAGAAATTGGAATAATATATTTAAGTACTAGCTTCTGCCTGTGACTTAGTCCGCGCGAAATTTCTTGTTCCTTCAATCCACCCCGTGGCATCATATCGCCTGCCAGCACTATCGCTTAGCTTAGCGTTTTTTCTGAAGTTTTTCTTTTAGTTCTGCTCCCAAGGCTCATAGCGGAATGTTAAGCAACTTACAGTCTTCTTGAAGGATTAGGCTATCAAGTTCGAAAATAATATTTCAATTCTAACTGGTGGTTTTAGAGATGAGCGCGTTCAAACAAACAAACTCTTCAGCTTTATTATTAGTATATATATAGATTACTATTAGTATAGATTAGTATCGATTATCAACATTTCACATCATAATTTATACGTTTATGAATGCATCGACGCTTGGTATATTGTAACTAGTTTTCATATCAACATTTATCTAAATTATGTTTGACTAAAGCATGATTTGCATTTGGATGAAACATGCGATGTTAAAATATTATCGAAAGCGGACTATCGATAGCACTTACGTAATATAAACGATGTTCATTCACTCTCAATATTAAAATTAAATCAAGCGATAGACTTATCACTTAATACGTTATTAATAAAAATACCTTTAGAATAGAATACTCTTTATGACGTACACCATATAAATGTAAAATCAAAAGGATGCAGTTATAATTATACAACGTGTAACGTTAAATGCGCAAAACCTCAGACACCCCAACTGATTTTTAATTTAATTGACCTATTTCAGAGAGAAAATAAGTCATTAAAAAAATTGTAAAGGTTTTATGTGCTGTTTTAGTTTTACTGGCCATTCTGATCGTTTCTTGCGTCTGTGTCGACGCTTTATCGAGGGAGGAGTCGTCACCGGGCCGCTGCGCCGCGCTGACATTGGCTTGCTTGACCTATTAATAAATAGACACGGCAACGTTTTTAATGAAGATTTTTTGTAAAATGTGACCTATATTAAAAAGTGGTTCAATTAATTCTGCTCGTTATTCTGATCAAACTATTTTCAGGTTTTGCGCATTTAACGTTACACGTTGTATAATTTTGAAATATTTTATATAGTATTTTCATTTCCTGCTAGCTTCTGCGCGACATAACCCGCATGGATGTCGGAAATTACTGTCCTACGGGAACGTGCTACCAGTTCAAAAAGTAGACATATGTTCCTATCTATCTCCTTGGCAAATTTTATCGAAATCCGATCAGTGGCATAGGCGTGAAATGGTAACACACAGACCGATAGACAGAGTCACTTTCGGATTTATAATACTAGTATGGATTTTTGTTGCTCCTATATGTGTAAAACATTAGTTATATCGTCAATGTTTAGGGTGAGATAAAAAAAAATGGGATAAAATGTACGAGTGACGAATTCTATTTATTTTTACCATAAAGGCAGCAAAAACATTAAGAAAACCAAGATAGAATTTCGAGGATTACGGAGTAACTGCGGAGAATGAATTTAGTTCTTTGGGACAAATTCTGACTAGGGTTTGTCCCAAAGAACTAAATCACCAATTTTGAAGAAAGATATGAAGGGACCGTTTATGGGTACATGTTTCTAGAAAGGGAGCCACATTTAACGTGAAGTTTGTATGAGACAGCTCAGTTTGATTGCTTCACTATTTGAACTAACTTACTAAATGTGTGTACTCAAAGTGAAGTTTGATAGATTTGTAGAATTGGACTAGTAATATGTTCAAGTTGTATATGTATATATGTATATTTCAGTAGAATTTGTGAAGGCTAATTAAGGGCCTCAATAAATTAATGTGCTCCAGAGAGGCACTTTACAAATAATAATAATAATAATAATAATAAATCCCTGGACATTTCACACAGCACCATTTGTCCCAAGCTAAGCAACCTAATGCTTGTGTTATGGTAACAAGATGGCTGATAAACTACTTATATACAATTTTTTTTTTTGTAAATACATACATATTATAGATAGAAAAACACCCAGACTCGGAACAAATACATGTAGGTCATACAAATATTTGTTCCGTGCGGGAATCGAACCCGCGACACGCAGCGCAGCAGTCAATCGCTTAACCACTGCGCCAACCGTGCTGACAAATGACATCTAACTTTGTGTTCTCAAGGGGTGTAGTACCTACCTAGAATTGTTAGCTGTTGACAAACTGTAAAAATTCTGTGCCTTCTTATCTCTCACAAAAGTTATATAGTTAGCAACTGTATCCTTGTTAGGCGTAGGTAATAATACTGTTCTAGGGAAGGGAAAGTATTCCAATTTATTTTGTGATCTTCTTTAGGTACTATTTAGGCCAGAAATGCAAAAGTCTTAGCTGAAACGGTTTTTGGTAAATAGAATAGAATAGAATAGTTTTAGTTAGTACTTTTAGTAAGTTAGTAAGTTTTAGTAAGTTAGTACTTTATTATGTACACCATATAGATTACAGACATAATAAGCACAAAAAACACAAAAAGCTATACAAAACACACACAGACATAAAAAGCTATAATAAGTGTTTTTAATTATCTTTATAAATGTGTTAAGTAATAACTTGATTAGTTTTTCTCCCTTTATTGGATTAATATATTTGGTTAGAAGAGGCGAAGGGTAGTCATCATTATCATCATTTATTTATTTTCAGATCATAAAATCCAATTTGTTGGTAATTACATACACAACTTAAACATTAGCGTTAGTACTTCCATAATAACGTTTAGTAATAAAGGCCTCAAAACTATTTCAGTATTATACTACAGACTAAGTTTATAAACCGTACCGTAACCATAATGATCGTAGGATGTTATCTACGTTTATGAATTTATTTATTATTATTTAATTATTTAAACTTTTCGCACAAAAGGTACAAATGCGGACTTAATGCGAATTCGACGAATGCTTGACTCTAAGCAGCCTGTAATCGAAAAACTGAGTGAAGTAATACTTTCACTCAGTTTTTTTCGATTACACTTCACTTCGGGAGCTTTAAGGCGTGGATAAGAAATATCTTATCCACACCTTAAAGCTCACGAAGTGTACGACGCGTTTGACGCGGTCAGTATCTGGATGGGTGAATATACAAGGTGTAATTTAAATGGAATGGTAGGACCTTTTGACGAGTTATGCGAACATAAATGTAGGGAACAGCTGATTTTTGTTCGCGATATAAGGTTTCTTTTCTTTTTTTTTGTAAAAGTTGTTCGTAATTATCAATACAATGGCCTCTTTTCAGGTCCAACACCATTTAAATTATACTTTTTTATGTTCCCCCATCCAGATAATGACCGCGTCAAACGCTGCTTTACTGCATTTATTAGACGTCAAGTGGTATTTACAACGTGGACATTATGCCCCCTCCCTCTACAGATCCACAGCCATCAACCATCTTGAAAATACTCGATCTCATTATCATTTATCAACTATAGTTATTTTATCTCACGAAGCGACGCGCTCTTTACTTGTGGTAACCAAGTGTACTAGTGACAACACACTGTAAATATGTGCCCTTTGTAAAATTTCTATATTTATGTCTGTAATTTATATGGTGTACATAATAAAGAGTATTCTATTCTATTCTATTCATAACAGACAGACGCGCACACACACACACACTTGTGACATCACCATTGTCTCTGATGGTACCGAGAGCTCCCGCGCTTACACATACATTTACAGCGAGTTTGTACACTTGGTAAAGTAAAGCGGTTGTCACTTCGTGAGATAAAAATACTGTACATGTGTATGAGAAAGTAACATCATGATTTGCCCGAAAGGTTAGGCAGAGGTTTACCTATAGCACAGACGCCAGCACATCAATAATAATGACTAGCCTTTTGCGATCAACCGGGTACTAATCCAGATTCCGGACTGCCAGTAAAAAATCTTAATAGAAAAACCTGATAACACTTCGCCCGACCTGGGAATCGAACTCAGAGACTTCTTTATCGATATTGGCGTTAAGTTCAAGATTGATTGGGAAAATTTGACAGTATCGGTTAGCTTGATGTGTTGGCGTCTGTACCTGTGTCTAGTTTTTTGTTTTTTGCACCTACAATCAATATAATTTTGCCTGACATACAAACCAATTTAACATTAATAATCCTTCTTTAACCGACTTCAAAAAGGAGGAAGTTATCAATTCGGATGTTTCTATTTTTTTTTAAATGTATGTTCGGAAGTTGGTGTCAAAAACGAAAATGCGGAACTAGCATCACCGACTTCAAAAATTAAAGTTATTTTTCAGTTTGTAGTGTTTTTTTGGAAGTCGGTTGTTTTTTTTAAGTAAAACACAAAACTAAAAATACAGGGTCGCACATCAACACGCAAACTGTAACAATGAATTCAGTTCAAGATTCTAGTCCCCATACCGTAGAATAGAATACCTACGCGGTCAAAATGTATGGAACACCAAATTTTTTTTATCTTTTATTCATCATCTGCCTAGCCTTTTCCCAACTATGTTGGGGTCGGCTTCCAGTCTAACCGGATGCAGCTGAATACCAGTATTTTACATGGAGCGACTGCCTATCTGACCTCCACAACCCAGTTACTGGGTAATACGATACCCCTAGGTAAGACTGGTTGTCAGACTTTCGGGCTACTAACGACCCGTAACAACTGTCAAAGATCTACGAATGACAGCCGGGACCAACGGCTTAACGTGCTTTCCGAGGCACGGAGGGGTCTCGGTATGTAAAGATGGTCACCCATCCACAGACCAACCGCGGCAAGCTTAGCTTAACCTATAAAAAACCTAAAATTATCAGTGTTTCTCTACTATATTATGCATGTATTATACATATAAACCTTCCTCTTGAATCACTCTATCTATTAAAAAAAACCACATCAAAATCCGTTGCGGAGTTTTAAAGATCTAAGCATATATAGGGACAGACAGACAGGGAAGCGACTTTGTTTTATACTATGTAGTGATTACTCACGAAAAATTTAAAATCAGGGGTTTGGAATCATGTACTGATCCATGGTAAGAGGTATCACATCGATCACTCTGCTACCCTGTTTGCTATTTCACGTGATATTGTAAATGTTAGGGTGCGTCCACATCTGGCGAATGCGCCGCGAATGCGCAGCTGGCGAGCCGTTCGCGAGCCGCCCGTGAGCTGCGCGTGTGCATTTTATGTTCGCGCACGTGAGCTGGACGCGTGCAGATCGCGCGCCGCGCGCGAGCAGCGCGCGTCCAGCTCACGTTTTCGTTTGCCTAGCATCAGCGCGGGGAGGAGCGATAGCGCACGCGCGACACTTGCGCCGCGCGCGAACTGCGCGCGGGCGGCGCAGGAGCGGCGCACGAACAAAAATGCACGCGCGCAGCTCGCGGGCAGCTCGCAAACGGCTCGCGAGCTGCACATTCGCGGCACATTCGCCAGATGTGGACGCACCCTAACATTTACAAAATAACGCTTGCAGCTAACACCATCTTGTTGCACACAGTCCATACAAATAAAATTAGTCATTGCTACTAAGAGTACTACAGTGCGATTCTGTAACCATCTCACCGTGAAAACTTGGATGAAGTGAGCGTGGAGTGAGCTGTCAGTGTTATCCCACCTGATACTAGGTATTGACCAAGCATACATTTACAATAATAATCGAGATTTCATACCTAATATTTTTTATGCGAATTCTATTGATCATTTTATATAATTTCAACGCTCGTATTTTAGCTGTCAAAACTTTACTATTTTGGGGGTGCCTGGCTGACGGACCATATAATTGAATCCCACGCAGTTTGTGTGGCACTTCACCCGATTCAAGAAATGCCATGAATCAGGTCAATAATCTAGAAAAAAAAAAAACATCATTGAGATTCTGAGTAAGTTTCTGTTTTGTTTCTTTTTTTATGTTCTGCTATTTTATTTTAAAACCCCATAAAATAGTAATGTTTTGACAACTAAAATACTAGCTTTGAAATTATATAAATAAAACGATCAATATAATTAGCATAAAACATATTATTAAAATGTCGATTATCATTGTAAATGTATGATTGGTCAATCCCTGGCATCAGTGGGATGACACTGACAGCAGTTTGACACCACGCAAGTTTTCACGGTGAGATTTTTACAGAATCGACTGGCTGTACCTAACTCCTTTGTGTGAAGTGCCAAAGTGCATTAAAGTTTAACAATACCACAACTTGTCCTTGTAAAGACTCTGCCGTACGTAACTTGAGAGTCTTAAAAATAATTTACAGTGCTATAAATAGCGGTAAGTAGTGGAAGTGATGTTTTATTTTGTTTTTAATTAGGAGCTCGTTTTTTTTAAGCTTAGTGTTATTGTTGTGAATGTGTGGGAATCGCATTTATGCACATCAGAGCGTGTACATTAAAGTGGCCTGAAGTCTGACCAGTATAGTGCTTCATTAATAGAGTTAGAAATACATAGTTTCGTTCTCTCCAGACGGGGTTCATCGATGAGGATTTCCAATGAAGAAAATAAGTGTTTGCTTAGTGTGAATAGACAAAATTAGGGACCACAATATTGCAGGGCTGTACGCATAAGATAGTGCAGTTTGTCACACAGTTTTTTTGGCAATAGTTAGTTCTATTTTCGTGCCTTTTTTTTTTTTTTTTTTTGGGTGGGAAATTATCAAATAACTTCTCCCGTTCTGGGCGGAACGGGAGGGTGTGTCAGACTTTTACTGACTAAAACCCACCCGTGTTCCTTCAGTTGCCTGTGCCAAGGGCCACGGTAACTCTTTCGAACAACCCGCGACCCTGGCAAGCATCGGCCCCAGTGGGCCCCGTCACTGCTGACATCTCTTTGAGGCGCGCGTGGAACACAACGCGCCGTCGACCCGAGCCTGGTCCTTACCAGACGGCGAACTGCCCATTGCTCGCCGTCTGCAAGCCCGCGCCTACGGTGGCCGGGAGTCAGCTCTTGACTCCCGACGCCCAGGGCGTCTCCTGCGGCGATTAGGGGCGTGAGGGCGCAAAGATTGCTTCTCCCTCACGCGTTCCGCCTCCTCCTTCGCAAGCATTACTGCTTCGCAGAAGGAGGTGACGGCTTCCCATGCACTCTCGCTCCGTACCATGGCCTGAACCAGGGCCGGACGCGAGAGATCGCCGCCGCCGATCGCCGCCGTGAGGACGCGGCGGTGCTCTGCCCAAGCCGGGCAGACCTCCACTGTATGCTCCACCGTGTCCTCCGGGCGATCCACACAATGGTGACACCCGGGCGTTTCCTCCCGCCTTATACGAAACAGGAACCTCCCGAAGCAGCCGTGTCCGGTGAGGACCTGCGTCAGGCGGAAGGTGAGGACGCCGTGGCGCCTCTCTAGCCACTCCTCAAAGAGGGGACTTATCGCCGCAATTGTGGCGTGCCCACTATTTTCGTGCCTCAAGTGGACTTGAATCAACCCGCTCTTACTATAGATACTCCATGCACACGGCTAATGTCAAAGGAAGGATGCGCTTCACATTTTTTTAAAGGAAGCTTCTAGAATGTTATAGAAGCTTCGACTCGCACTCATTTCCCGAACGGGAACTAGAGGCGTTTCCGCCATAAGCGCGCACTTTCTGGCCTCCCGCCACAAAGTGCGCGCACAAAACAAAGTGCGGTTGGAAATAGGTTCTTGTTTAATTATCTGCTCAAACCCATCTCACTTGAAGAGGTCATCTGAAAAATACGAACCCACAACAAGAGATGACTCTCAATATTTACGACTTACACTCAACTAACAAACGACCAGAGTTGATAAGTCGAACAAAAACAGCTGAACACTTAAAAATGTGTAAACATCAACGTACGTGAAAATTACAACGTATTACACGCCAGGTTGAAAATTTATGGCATGATCGTGTGGTTTAATATTGGGGTCCCGTGTATCACATCCTGTGGGCTGTCTAACCCAACCCCATCTCGCATATATGGAACCTGTAATTTGCATTTTGAGTAAACGCTGTGCAGTTAAAACTTTCGCCGCTAAAAGCCTCAACGTCTACCTATATAAACTTCGTCTCAACGATCATTTTGGACTCCGTCTGCTTTAAGACGTAATTTAATAACTCTGTATACTCTCTGTTTTAAAAGTTGGTTACATTGTATGTTAAATGTTTTAAGTGAATTAACTTGTTCGTTTGCAAGTCTTTTATGGTTGTTTCAAATGAGAATCGGAATAAATGTATTCTTATCGTATTATAATACTGTGTCATTCATTTGAGGTGATTTCAGAGGTTTTAGGAAGTTTTTTAAGGACGTGGCTGCGGATACAGAACTACTACTGTGGTAAAATTTTTAACTAAATAATGGGTTCTTTCTCTGCCAATATCGGGCACCGGTGCAGGCATAAGCATAATCTGCCTTAAACAATATTCCACTGCTGGGACACAAGCCTGCTTTCTGTGAAAGGGAGTATGCCGTAATCCATCACAAGGCCCCAGTGCGGGTTGGTGGATGTCACATGTCTTCGAATTTTTGGTTCTAGGACATGCCGGTTCCCTCACGATGTTTTCCTTTACCGTTTTGAGAACTGTGGTGATAAAACATTTACAAGAAGTATACTGCCTGTGTGGAGTTCCAACAATTTATCATTAGTGTGCAGGAGTAATGATACATTCTTGTTACCTACTTCTTAAAATGAGAAGGATTAGTTGAAGTGAAATAGGCTGCGTTTGACGTTATTGCACTCTTCAAATTGTACTTCTTGCTTTCCGAGCTAGATATTCTATTAATTAAGCTACAAAATTAAAAATATCTACCATAGAAACTGCATTTGTGTATGCAGTTTGTATGGTAGGTGTGTTGTTAAGTGGAGGAGGTGTTTCGGCCAACGTACAGACACTGTAGGGCACCCCAGTCTTAAAGGTGCAATGAACCGCGTGGCGCGTCAGGGCCTAATTAGAGACGTAGCCTTGAATATAAACCATAAGACAGAGCTGCAGCGCTGGTTTTTAGCGACAGATGGCGTTGACGAGAACGATTGTCACCAAAATATTATTTAGATTTATAAAAAGCGTGATGTTTCTAACTTTGTCTTTACCTGGTAAGCGTTTGTTTAAAAACGTAATTATAGTGTTATTAAAGTTATATTTATTTATTCTTCAACTAGCGACCCACCCCTACTTCGCGTGGTCCTGGTGAGCTGACGAAACATCGAGATTTCGTCATTATATAAACTCTTTTGCAAAAAAAACGGGCACTTTAGATTTTTTTCGCTACTTCAATGAAGAAGAACAAGAAATAGGTTATATTAATTTGACGATGTATTGGCATGTTATTTGAAGCATCCTGGCATGATTCTTTACGTTCCAAATTTAAAATTTGAAATGAATGAAAGAAAAATAATGATTATTGTGGATTATTCTAAAATTGCTTTACTAATGGCGCGAATTGCTGAAACGATTTTTAACTGATTACGATATTTTAAAACTTTTTGGGTATTTTCTGCAAATTAAACAATTTAATCTTTCTTTATACATTAAATACCACTTTTTGATATGAGTGATAAAGCGATAAGGGCCGGTAAAATTATAGCCCTACTTGAAGAAGGTTGTTCGCAAACTTACGTGTCTCAGCGGCTAAATGTGAGTCGTTCAACTGTCCAGAGGACTTGGCAACGGTATCAAGAAACCGGTTCGGTCAAAAGAAGACCCGGTTCGGGAAGAAAACGATGCACAGAACCAAGGGATGACCGCTTTTTGGTGAGTCAGGCGTTGCGGAATCGTAAGGCGTCAAGTGTGGACCTGAAGAAGAGCCTTGAAGAAGTAAGAGGAGTAGAAGTTAGCTTGTGGACGGTCAGGAGGAGGCTTTTGGCTGCCAATATCAGGAGTTACCGCCCAGCTCGGGGCCCTAAATTACTCCGTGAGCACCGTGTTGCTCGACTTCAGTTTGCTCGGAACTGTGCTTCATGGACTCTGGAGGACTGGAATAAAGTATTGTTTTCTGATGAAGCTAGAATCTCTTTGTGTGGAGAGGACCGACGCCGGCGCGGTGCTGCGAAGACCACGGGAACGCTATGCGGAAGTGTGTTTCGAAGAAATCACTCCTTATGGCGGAGGCTCCGTTATGTTTTGGACAGCAATTAATTCGACGGAGCGTACGGAGTTAGTTTTCATAGAAAATGGAACATTAAATGCACACCGGTACATAATGGAAGTCCTAATTGCATATGCATAACCCAAATTGACTGCACTTGGGGAATATTCCATTTTTATGGACGACAATGCTCACCCGCACCGTTCTGGCGACGTGGAAGCGTACATGCAAGAAGTTGGGATCCGTCGTTTAGATTGGCCAGCTCGAAGTCCTGACCTCAATCCAATTGATCATGTCTGGGATGTTCTAAAGAGACGGGTAAGATCAGTGCAACCTGCTCCACAAAACATCAGGGAGCTAAAAAGAGTCATTGCAGAAGAGTGGGAACGTATTCCTAAAAACGTTATTAAAAACATCGTGAAAAGCATGCCCAGAAGGATTCAAGCTGTGATTTTGGCAAGAGGAGATCACACTCGTTATTAGGTTTTTACATTTGTAACTTTATTTAATTAAAAAAAGTAAAAAAAAAAATCTTGTCTTTATTGCCGACCACTACTTATTGTTTGGGCGTGTACATCGGTTTTAAAGAATCCATCGTTTTTTTTCTTTTAATTGCCCGAATTCACTTCACGCGCATTAATTTACACGATTATAAGTATACAGACTACGTCAAAGAAATAAATTTTATTTAATTAACTCAAATCGACCTTAGAACGTAAATTTCCTTAGGTGCCCGTTTTTTTTGCAAAAGAGTGTATTATGTTATTTGATATTATAGTTTAACACATTGAACGCCATGGTGGTCACCGGTGAGCGACAGCAATTATTTTAGTTAATTCTTTGAAAAAATAAGAAATCATTATTTAGAGTGGGGTTTTTGACTATTTTGAACCGTATGAGCCAATAAAATATGACGTGTAAAATTTGCCGAAATCGCGAATCAGCGTCAGCCCATATGGAAAGGTCAGTGGTGGTCAGTGGTGGTCACCGGTGACCACCACGGCGGTCAATGTGTTAACACACATAAACTCTAAATGATAGTGAAAATTGCATCAAAATTTAAAGTACGTTCATTAGTTAGTCATATACAAGACACGAAAAAAGACTTAAATTTATAAAATGTATACATAGATATGTGTTTAGGTATAGGACTAGTAGCAACGTATAATACTTGCGTTTCTAGGAGGAGGTTCTCTACTCTACAGAACAAGGTTATTAACATCTTCCCAGAAACCTTCCAATATACCGATTGAATCATAAAACATTGAGACAATGGAAATCCAAGACTTGTAGCTAGTTATTGCACCCAAGAGATAGACCTTTAAATCTTTTATAATTCGAAACTGCAAAGCTCTATAAAAGTTTTGTAATGTGGCCGTGAAATATGTGGAGTCTGCCTTCAACTTTGCCCGGGAAGTTTCCACCGCATCTGTCCCGGACACCGTTGTCACGATTCACAAGACGCAATCCTTATTGCTTCAATAACTTCAATTCTGTTTCGAATACATGCACACCCTACTTTCCTGACTCCTCTAACGTGCTTGGAGAGCTACCCCTGTTTATTATTATTGGATTTTCTTTACTTTATTGGAGCTTTAGTTTTTTTACGATGTCACCAGTCGTTAGCACAATAAAAATGTTTGTGCCTTGTTCAGTGGACCGTTACCTGACGCTTTGTCTTAACAACCTATGTCCGTTGTATATTTTGATGTGGGTATGACAGTTTTAGCTATATATTCTGTGTCAAAAGTATTTGATGAAAGTGTAAACAAACCATGATCAGGGTAAATTCTTACGGAATAAGTAAAGCATTCATCTGTATTTAGAAAGTTTCAACTTTATATGTCACCACTTTTTCCAACATTACTCGCTTGACTAACATAACTAAACTATATTTAATTGACGTTATTAACAGCAATTGTCAAATGTAAAGTATTTTAAGGTGACTTTATATTAAAATTCCGGGTTCGAGTTTAAAAATAATAAAATGAAATCCATTTATTTACATTTTCATTACATACTTTTGGAACACACTACATTTACATAAATAGATACATATTATACAGGGTTAATTGTAATTCGACGTATATCCGTCAGGAGCTGCTAGGGGGGCCAAAATGCAAGAAATCGAAGCCGCCATATGTATGGCCGAAATTCAATAGTTTTCGAGATGTTTGCATTTAAGGGTTTTTTTGATGTAATTCCAAATAAATAAAATCTACATACTGAATGGGTACCATTGGAAATGATATTGTAGCTGGCACTTTAATTAATCTATGAATATAATTAAAAGTACTTAATTCAACAAAATAATTTAAATGATGAGCGGCTTAAGAATAATATCTTAACAATATTTTCATTTTACGCTTCAAAAATGTTCTAATATCTCTAAAACTGTTTCATTTTGGCCAGCCAAGCAGCTCCTGACGGATATACGTCGAATTACAAGTAACCCTGTATAATATGTATCTATTTATATACTAATATAGTGTGTAAGTATAAGCCTATAATGTTCCCAACGCTGGGGTCCAAGCGTTTATACTCAAGTTGTTGTTTAAATGGAGCATTACCAAAAGACTGACATGGTAAATATGCGCAGCAATATGTAGTTAAGTAAATGGAAATTTAATAAAGTTATGTTAGTTATATTCCAGTTATATTAATTAGGTAGCTGCTGTAAAAAATATATACCTATTTCAGAATTTTATAAGGAAACTTCGACATTTAAAAATGGACAGCTATGTGGCCAGATATTCGCAACAATATTAATTAAAACACCACAGATCGGCAAAATTTAAATTATAGGTCAAGTCACTTTTTGCATTTTCGTTGAACGTCAGCAAGTCCCTGATATAAAATACAGTTTTCCCTCTCCCGAATGCCAAATGAGTTGAAACATGGGTCAACACTGCACATAATGCCGCGCTTACACTTTCTATATTGGCTGCAGAACCATCAAATAATTCAAACGAAGTTGCGAGAACAGAGAACTTCAGGAAAAAACCCATTCTGTGGAATCTACAGTTAAGCCTGTTTGAATTAAAATAAACATAGTTTATCTTAGAATGGCGTTAACATGCAGGGCGTAGACAGTTCCATATATTTTCTCTACGTAGGTATTTTTTTTTTCACTATTCTATGATACAGTTTTTATTTTTATAAATGACAAAAAATTCAACGTATCGGAGCTTAGAATCATGTACTGAACCATGATAATAAGTTGTGCGTGGATGTCTATGCCACCTTGTATTACGCAAAACGAAAAATATTATGAAATACTTTGATAATTACAGCTTGCAATTATCACAACTCCTAATTGACTCCTACGTGGTCGGTAAAATGTGCTGTCCAAACATTCTCTGTTGTTCTTTCATTTGCTCAACAACACTGTAATTAAGTTCTCTCATATTATATTTAATATCCCCTAAAAATACCTCCAGCATTCCAGAAAATTCCTTTCATATACTTATTAACAATTCAACGAACTTGTAACCTCATTAACATGCTGGAGTTGATCAATTACTTGCTGCCTTTGTATGTTTCTAAGTAATTTAATAGTTGTAGCAAATCCTAAACCAATCAAGTCGGCTCAAAGTCCTCTACGAAAGACGTAGTGTGTTATAATGTCCAATCTGTCCTTAGGATTGAGGGTAAATTTTACGTCAAGTCCATTCCAAGTGTCCCCGACGATTTTTTATTATTGGCTGAACGAATTTAGTATCTGGGGAGATATAAAAGGAAATGAAGCTAAGCCCTTCGGAAATCTCAGAAATTGGTCTTTTTCTCAGAGTGCGTATGAGGACAATGGTACGACTCGGATCCAATGAAACAGAGTTACTTTCGTTACTCTGGGGAACAGTTTTTACGATCGACTGCGAGATTTACGCTTCAATAGCATTTCGAATACTTGAATATTTTAATAAGTTAATAATACCGTTTTCTGGTTCTGAAACGATTGGCATTTTTAGCAAACGTTTTTCGAACGTCCCTACTCAATGAATAGCTTTTCATCTTCAAAGGTATCGTGACCTTTGAAGATGAAACCTTTGAAGATGACATTTTTGTTTATAAAAATATGCTACCAGTCGTTTCGATTCCGTTGAGAATCGGTAATGAGTGTTAGAAAGCTCTTCAACCAGTTAATTTTAGTGAAATTCGTCTCTAGCGAAGCTTGACACAGGTCTGAGCGCAGGTATTAACACAAGTATAAGTATAGTTGATCGCACCCGCGGGTCCCATTGCAAGTTTACCAGTGGAAGTGGGGCTTCTAATAAAGCGACAGGCGAGATGAAACTCAAACAACAGGCGCTGCCAGGATGGAAGCCTGTAAAAGAAAAACACGTAATTGCTTACCTTGGTAAAAAACGCTGCAGGTTTTTCTCGGTACGACAACAAAATAACATAAAGCCAGAGTTCACCTCAATAAATTAGCTCACGCATGATAGTATCGTACTACTGACCCATTTAACCCCTCCATTGTTCAAATTAAATGTTATTAATAAGCTGACAATACGGGTAAACAATCTGCTACATAATAGCGAACTTCGCTGACTTCGGAGCCTTCACTAAAGTCTCTGTTGGAAACAGTGGCTCTATATATTTTGCGGCATATTAGAAACTGGCGCTCACCTATGCTAAAATATGGAAGTTTACGCCGCGAACATGCTCCGTTAATTGTAAAATTTGGAGTTTGATAACTTCACCTGAAACTTTTACATTGCCGGGTTGAATTTAGTGCGGCAGGTAAAGTTCTGACAATAACTGGTCACTTCTGTGTATACTGTGAAATCTGCGACTTTTCTCTTCATTAAATAATATAACTACCTGCGAGAGGGAACTAGGACACTGCTTTTGAGTTCTGACGCATGTATCTTAATTTACAAAAAAAACTAAACTCATATTTTAAAACTGCTGCGTCAACGGCTATTTTTAACTTTTAATAATATAACAAAATTGAAATATTTCATTTAACAAAATGTCACAGGATTTTGAAAGTTTCAATTTAACTTCAGTAGCGGACAAAACTTTCTAAGAACCTTAAATAATGAAACCTGATAGCTAAAATTCCACTCAACCCGCGATTTGAGTCCAAAGAACCTTCCAATCTTCGCAATTAGTTATTAATTTAACCTTTATAAATTTTAGCATAAATAATTATAATTTTAAGGGCTTGTAGTTCAGCTGAAATTAATATTTTGCCCCCACTTCCCCGTTCCATGTATCATTCTATCCCGCTCGCACTGTCAAACTGATTCAGTAAGGGTGAACTACACTGTTGATGGACGTAGGCTTGGTAATAAATGAATAAGTTATGATTATATTATAATTGTCTGTTGAAGGGCCGATGGCCGGTAGAGCAGACGAGTCCTGGAGTGGAGACCGCGTTTCAGCAAACGTAGTGTGGGACGCCCCCCAGCTAGATGGACGGACGACCTAAAGAAGGTGGCTGGGGTAGACTGGATGCGGAAGACGGAGGACAGGGTGTTGTGGCGTAGTCTCGGAGAGGCCTATGTCCAGCAGTGGACTGCGATAGGCTGAGTTGATTGATTGATTGATTGATATTATATCCGAAATATATATACGAAATCGACGTCTTCTGAATAGAATAAAATGGAAATATTTTGAAAGCTCAGCTAGCTAATTTATAATGTACTAATGAACAATTTAGCTAATTTACCAAGGTAACCTACGTACAGATGTCCAACAAAAAATAGGCGCTTTGGAAATCATCGTCTATCTTGTAAAATACGAACGCGCGATGATGAGATCTAATATAGAGTTGTAACAACTCTCAAATTGGTCGATCAGCTGACAACTCTCAAATTGGTTGTCAAATAGACAAGTACTTCTATAAGTACCTACTTGTTTATTTTGTATTACTATGGTTAGAAAGTACGGGCCCATTTCAATTCTTAGTAACGTATGCATGTATTTATTTATAAGTGGTTTTCCGGCATCGTCACGAATCTTCTAGTGCGAAGTTTCATGACCTAATTTGAAAATTTTCATTGACTATTTTCCATTTACGACTATTTTCCGTTGACGGCACGGTTGGCGCAGTGGTTAAGCGATTGACTGCTGCGCTGCGTGTCGCGGGTTCGATTCCCGCACGGAACAAATATTTGTATGACCTACATGTATTTGTTCCGAGTCTGGGTGTTTTTCTATCTATAATATGTATGTATTTACAAAAAAAAAAAAAATTGTATATAAGTAGTTTATCAGCCATCTTGTTACCATAACACAAGCATTAGGTTGCTTAGCTTGGGACAAATGGTGCTGTGTGAAATGTCCAGGGATTTATTATTATTATTTATTATTTATTTTACGGTTTTGAGGTAACTTTGAGATTTCTTTGTGTCGAGAAAATTGTATACAGTGGTGTATAGGCAACAAATAACTCTTAGCAGTAGTCTTAACCCTTAAATGCATGATTTATTTTATCGTATTGCTAAAAATGCTATTGTATAGGTATTAATCTATAGAATTTAGATAATGAATATATAATAATTATACAATAATATTAATATTCATAGAGTATACATATTGTTTTGACAAAAAGAGGTGCGTTCAGAAACTCACAGCTATCACATTCTTAAAAAAATTAAATGACGTACTTTGTTGCCAAATGGCAACATTATGCATTTAAGGGTTAATCTAAAGATGAAGACTACCTCCAGCCGGTCGATTCTGGAAAAAATCTCACCGTGATAACTAAGGTGAAGTGAGCTTAGAGTGAGCTGTGAGTCATGCTGATGCTAGGGATTGACACTATTGACGACTCACTCCACGCTCACTTCACCCAAGTTTTCACGTTGAGATGGTTACAGAATCGCACGGCTGTACTGTATTCACTTTGTAGTTAATATACAGTAAGCTGTATAATAACTACGAAGTGAATACTGCAGTACTGTTGAAACTATAGCCATTAATACTCAGACAATTTTCGCATCCCGAGGTAGTGCAGGCCCTTAGTAAAATTGATAGTTAGTTACCTACTAAAAATAGAATAGAATAGAACAGAGTAGAATACTCTTTATTATGTACACCATATAGATTACAGACATAAATATAGAAATTTTACAAAGGGTGACACAATGGGCGGTCTTTTAAAGACAACCTTTGGATGGATTGAAAAGGGAAGGAGAAACAAATATTGTAGGTAGTCTGTGGTGTACTATTTACACGATAGAATAAATACATACATAAATTATATTATACCAATCTAAATAAATATATACATATAACAATAGACATGAAACAGGAGTAAAGAAAATATAATGGTGCTGCTTAAGGAGAGAGGAAGTGATTTAAAAATAATGTCTTTTAGTTCTTAGAAAGACTATGATCACCAAAGATTCAAATTACTGAAAGATCTCTTAGCGGTCGGCCATTGACATTGACATTTAGGTACAGGAGGGTAATTGTAATACTATCAGTAACAATGGGTTTCATTTTGACAGTTCAACAACATTCATTGCGTTATTTACGTTGTTGAGCAGACACATTTTTCGAACATATGGAGCAATGGATTAGCAATATGCTTCAAAATGATTCAAATTGAGAGTAATGTTGTGTTACGTAATTAGGGTGCAGGATATGGAATCGCAAATCTACCTACATATACACGTATAATACGAAACGGGTCCATCTATGTCACCTTTTCAGAGCAAATAGATACAACTACCGGTTAAACCGAAAGGTAGCCCCAATCGAACAGTTCATACGCTCATTTGTGCGATCAATATAGGTCGTCTCATACATCAGGGTGGCAGATTGTGGTGACATCGATCAGAATAGTTTGCTTGCAAATTTGGCAGCTGCTAACCAAACGGGATTATGTGATACCAGTGCACGCGAGGATTCGGCTGTAATCTGATTTATGTACCATGTGTTATGCACTGTACCAGGCATATACATGCACACTACATATATGTCTAGCCATAAATTAGTTCATATTATGTGTTCAAAAGATCTAAAAACAATTTTTGTGACATTTAAGTTAATACAATTTTCAATGTCCAGTGTCCACACAAAGAGAATGCCTATGGCTATTATGGTCAAGATTTTTTTAATATTGTCACAAATTCTTTTATCTTTGATATTTATTTAAGTTGAAACCTACGCGTGTTTGCTTTGATTTAACTTTTTGTTTGCATAAATTAAAATATGGTTTATGAGGATACAGCTCGTGTAGTTCCGGGTCACAAATGGCACCCGTAGGACGTGACCCCTCCACGTGGTCGTTGGGAGATGACTAATAGGCGGTAGGGGATGGACAGCGTCCACTGACAGTTTCATTGTACACTCACAAAATCAACATTATGATATAAATTTTCATTCTCTCTGTAGACAGTCCATGATATATCAAGAAATATGAATCCATACTTACTAATATTGTAAATGGGAAACTAACTCTGTCTGTCTGTCTTTCTGTCTGTTTGTTACCTTTTCACGCCTAAGCTACCTACAGGTTTGTAACAGACAGAAATGCAGCAGACAGATTTACTTTCTGTATGTTCTAGTAGGTACGCAGACGAAGCGCAGATAACAGTTAGTCTGCCTATATGTAACTTTGTCAATTTTACTGGATAAAGTTTTAAATTCTTCACAAGGACTCTTTTGATTAAAATCTTTTCCCTATACCAGAAATAAACGTTTTATAGATAATCCCGCTTTACGCGGAATCTTTCATTCGCTATTCACTTGTTCGATTTTAAAATATTCAAACATACCGTGTATTGAAAATTTAAAATTATATTCTGAAATATTTCGCATGCAACCCATTCGAATGGTCTGATAACGTGCGACCCGATATTCAAGAAGAAAAAAACCTACACTAGACTAGCATTTTAATAACAATATTGTTGGAGTATTTTATGAAATTAGTGCACCTCCGAGAACTATGTAGGTAGAAAATTACATCTTTGTTCAATATACTACTATATTGAGTCAAGATTAAATTTAGTCCGATAATAGAACATTAGTTTTCCATTTTGTTACTTGATTGGAATTTTGTTTCTTACGAAAGTTATTTGAAACCATCGTTGAATTATCGGAGCCTCAGCTTATAAATATTAAAATGATATTTAAAGCGGTGCGGAAACTAAACCTTGTAAAATAGAACATGCCCATACTGTCCCACTGCTGGTCACAGAACTTCCCCAAAAATTCTTCCATGTGTTCCCAGACTGAGCTTCCTCAAAACAGCATCTTACATGCAGCATATGTAAAATTTTGAACCCTAATGGGTTCAAAATTTTACAAGTGCGTGCAATGAGGCTTTTGCGATTTCATAAGGACCTACTTTCAAAACTAATTTGGGAACTGACTAATAGTCTAGAACAATAAAGCGTAAAGAAGCCTAGTCTGAAATTAGCAACTCGCACTGACCATCGGGATCATCGATGGTCACCCCTATCGAGAGAAGGACCATTGCCCTGCACTCTAATATCATTAGAACTAACTTCAAGAACCTATAATTAGAAAAACTATATGAAACACATTAAACACATAAATTGTATCTCAACAAATAAAATATGACGTCCCTCAAAATTGCAAAGTTTGCAGTGGTGAAGCATTTCTGCACTTAGTAAGCAGCTCTTCTCAACGTCGGCAACAAAGCAAGATTAATTACTTACTTCATCACAAATTCTTCAGAAGTGTTCGTTTTCACACTTGCGAAAACCAAGAGTTTTCTACGATATTATGAGATATGTGTGGATTCTATAATAAACCACAATGCTCGCTTTGTATTGATAAATTGTTGCTTACTTTGTAATTAAAATTGTTTTGTTCTGCTGGAAATGAATCGAGTTTTAAATTATTTGTTTAGAATTTAAAGGAACCACTACCCACACGGTGTAAAGCCGGCCGCATTGAGGAACATTTTGTATCAACACAAATGGTCTTGTTACAACATTTTAAATCGTATTTGCGGCTACTCGCAGAGAAAAAAAAGTGTTTCAGATACATAAAAGCTTATAGTGTTGTTATGTCAGATGATACGCAGCATGAGAAAAAGTCTGGTCTACTTTTTGTTCTTTTGAACGACTCTTGTCTCGTCTTCTGAGAATGCACATTCCTATGAAATGTTCCTTTATTTTATTTTCGATGTCGCACTGTCCCTGAGTTATCGTGTTTTCTGCAAGCTTAAATTGTAGTAGATTTATTCTTTTATTTATCCGGCTGACAAAGAAAGTTGCCTTTGTATGATTTTCTTGGAATATAAATACGAAAGGTAATGATAGCTTTGTTTCAAAATGATAACAGCCGCTCGGGTCGAAAGTTAAGCTACGCTTATCGCAGTCGGTTTATAATTAATTTATTTGTGAAACCAGCTAAATATAGTGCCTGTTTGGATGTATTTAGAAATGCACCTTTACATACAACATCATAGAGAGGAAATACGATCAAATAGGAGCGTTCATATATCAAACGGCCCAAACATGTAATTGAATATTACAAGTGTATTTTGCAAACCAAATATAAGGTCGATTGGATAGAAACCGCCGCCACAGAGGGTGTCCATTTCCCAAATCCGCAGTGAGGCAATAAAGTGGTAGGCAATAAATAACTGATACAACACCGAAGCCTGGAAGTGGTCTGTGCAGTTCGCCATGCATTGCGTTCGGTACATTGTTTCTGATTCAAACTGGTATATTGTCCCCTTTTTTTCGAACACTTCCTTATTGTCATTTGTAGATTTTGTCGTTGGTAAAACATTTTTTTACTGGGAATGCAAGACAGGTCGATAACAAATTACTTACAGAAACAAGTGAGGATAAAACAAGTTGGAACTTGAGGAGGGGAAGCAAAAGAGCGTTGAATAGAAAAAAGATGGGTACAACAACGACTAGTATCTGGTATAAGTATTGTATATTTTCAAGAGAACCGGGAGATGGCAAAATAACGGGTGTAAAAAGACACTTAAAGAAGCTGAGAGTCACTTGTACTTTCCGTCATTGTGATCATTTTTTTGGAGTATACTACAGCTGGGAACCTTCTGGTTACGGAGATGCTTAGGGTCAAAACTCCATCCGTTTCTTTTTTACGAAAACAGGTTTTAATGTTATAACGCAAGTATTTGTAGTAACATTAAACCATGGATTTCGCCCGGACTTGTTCGCTGTATCAGACATAGAGATAAACTTCACCAACAATCGAAAAATGCACCGGACAATGAACTACTTTCAGTTGTTTACAAACGATATAGGAATTTCTGTAATAATGTGTTAAAAAAGCTAAAAAAACAATATGATAAAAGTCAACTACAGAAAGCAGGGAAAAACAATAAACTTATATGGAAATTCATAAAAACTAATACATTTAGGTCGAAAAATATTGAACCTGCGCTTGATCTTTTATCTACTGAGCTTAGCCCAACCGAAGCAGTAAATAAAGCTAACAGCTTTTTTATTAACGTCGGAAAAAACTTAGCAGAGAAAACTATATCATATAATAGATGTTTTTCTATTCAAAGCCAAACTAAGACTTATGCAACCCGAAACTCTTTTGTTTTATTAGATACGGATGTTAATGAGGTAGTTAGTATAATAGATGGGTTAAAGGAAATCTGTGCCGTAGGATGTGATGACATACCTAATAGCATACTTAAAAGATTTAAATACGTCATTGCCCCTCCCTTGACTCACATCCTTCAATTATGCCTAACAAAAGGTATATTTCCTAAATTACTTAAGAAAGCTTTAGTCACTCCTGTGTTTAAAACAGGAAACAAAAATTGTGTAAGTAACTATAGACCAATATCAGTTTTAACGGGCCTCTCAAAGATTTTTGAAAAAATTATAAACAGTAGATTAGTAAATTATCTTGAAAGTAATAAATTACTCTCTGATCATCAATTTGGTTTTAGGCCTAAAAGATCAACAAGCCAGGCTGTTCACCGGCTGATAAATGGTATAACCACCAACCTGGATAACGGCATGCACACCATAGGGATATTTTTAGACCTGGCCAAGGCTTTTGATACAATTTCTTGTCCTTTGCTCTTATACAAGCTTGAAAGGTTGGGAATTCGGGGAGTACAATTGCAACTTTTATCTGATTACCTCAGCGACCGCCATCAGTGTGTAAAAATAGGTCAGTATATGAGTTCCGATCTAATGAATAGCTGCTATGGAATCCCACAAGGCAGTATTTTGGGCCCTACTTTATTTTTAATTTATATAAATGACCTATGCAATTTGACACTTCAAAAGGGTGCAATTGTGTCATATGCGGATGACACAGCTCTACTGTTCACAGCTAAAACAAAAACTGAGGTCTATGAGGTAGCACAGAATGGCTTTAATACTGTGTCTAATTGGCTTCATGAAAATCTCTTAACATTAAATACAGATAAAACCAAGTACCTATTATTTACAATGAGAAACAGTAATCCAACGCTTACTAACCTAAACATCCAAGCGCATAAAAATTGTAATTTACATTATGCTGACATTGCATGCACTTGTCCCACTTTAGCTAAAACCGACCATATCAAATATCTAGGCGTCACGATTGACACAAATCTGAATTTCCGCAAACATATAGATTTATTATGCAATAGAGTGCGTAAACTAATATACATTTTTAAAAATTTACGTAACATAGCCGACTTTAAATTAATTAAGCAAGTTTATTTGGCTTTGTGTCAATCTATTATTACCTACTGCATAACGTCCTGGGGTGGTGCCGCTAAGTCAATTTTACTGCACCTAGAACGTGCTCAAAGAGCAGTTCTAAAGGTTGCTACTTTTCGTCCATTCAGATTTCCTACACACCAGCTTTACACGGCTTGTGAGGTGCTAACAATACGTCAATTATTTGTTTTGAATGTAGTTTTACTCCAACACACTGAGCTTGATTTTAAGCCAGTACCTTCAGATAGGAGAAGAAAAGATTTGGTTTGTGCTAACTCTCAGACTAAACACGCTTTCGCTAATCGATTTTACTTCTTTTTGGGACCCTACTTGTATAATCAGCTCAACAGAGTGCTAAAGATTTATAGTTTAACATATAATAGGTGTAATTTACTAGTACAGGAATATTTGGGAAAACTCAATTACTCAGACACGGAAAAACTGCTGGAAATTATAAAATAAGCTTAATATTAGTCTTTACCTTATCTACTTTCATATTATTCGTTAATTTATTTATACATATTATATCTTACAAAAATTTTAGTTTTAGAATGTTTACTATTTTAGTCATTATATTCTTTTTAATTTAGCTTCAAATAAATTTATTGTTGTCTTGTTTTTCAATGTTTGTTGTAAAGTGATGGCCTGAAACACAGGTTTTCATAAACCTAGATCAGGCAGGTCGCTACATTACAGTTAGAATTAAATTTAACCTCGCATGTAATTAATGTGAATCTTTATCTTTTACTTCATTCTTGAATAAATTTTATTATTATTATTATTATTATTTAAATACCCAAACAACCCCATGTTTTGCGTGCCATACATTGCGCATTACCGGAAACAGCAATGTTTCACGCCAAAAATAAAAGTCGTTTCCCAGCAATTATTTTTCTGCAATATTACACAGTTTGATGAACAGAATGATGATGACGGCTATGTGATGTTTGTTTTTACATGTACCTGTATAGTGAACGGGATATTTTATAATGGTGTCTCACCTAGAGCCTGTCATGACTTTGTCCGTCATTTATTTCAGATTGTCAACAAGTATAAACTACCTAAACCACTACATTCATTTGCACAAACTCCCAACTTCATGAAGTCTTTATTGTTTTTGAGAATTACACTCATTTCATTTGATGAATGGGTTGTACATCAAGTCATGAGAGGCAGTTTAAGATGAAGTATAGTGTAAGAGGGAACATAGTTATCTTCGTAAGTCCCTGCGAGTCTGGCTCCCGGCCAGCGGACGACGGAATCTGCGAAATAAGACAAATTTTGGCAAATGCTATTTCTACTTGAGACTTTGTGATTGTCTTTATTATGTACCTTTGATTTTCAGTGACTGTGTACAACAAAGCGATGCAGAAATGGACGTGTATGCCCAACACTGGGATGGGAGAGGCTGAATTTATTCATTTATTTAAAACTTTTCGCACAAAAGGTAGGGGGAAGTCCCCTAGTGGCGGACACCTAAGGTTTTCAGGAAATAAAATAAAAACTGTTTCGAAAAATGTAATTTTATTTATTAATTAGTTAAGTTGACTAACTGTAGAATGAACACAAATTAACAAAAGTGCAACTTCTGCATAATCTTATTCAAAAACAAAAATTAAACATTGGTGTAAAAAAATGCAATTGCTTGAAGTGGCACCTAGTACCGGACGGACTTCAGTTCGAATTCCTAGCACCGGACGGTTTTAAAATATGTGGCATCGATCACATATGTAGTCGTCTGAAGACTCAGGAATGGCTGCACATTCTTCATAAGCCCACCCATGGCAGCTGGAGCACTGTATCCAGTAATTTACGTGAATCACTAAAACTTGTTCGTACTCGGGTGAGAAGGTGTTAGTGAATCTACCGATCTTTGGTTGCAACGTCACTTCTTCTCCACGTTTCAATGCCGATACCTTATCATGTAGAGTACTTCTTGGGATGTTGTAACGCAATGAAGCTACTCCCAAACTACTGAGTTTGGGAGTAGCTTCATTGCGTTACAACATCCCAAGAAGAAAAACTGCGATAGATAAAATTTTGTCAAAAGAACTGTCTTTTGACAAAATTTTATCTATCGCAGTTTGTAAACTTTTTTGGTCCCATTTTCCTTTCTTTTTCTTCTCCTCCATTGCAACGTTTCTCTGTTCTTTTATCCTCTGAAATAACGTACAAAAATTACTACTCACAATAAATCCAATTATTTACGAGAAAAATACATTTTTTCATTGTTCGACGTTAAGGGACAACTTTTTGTCCGGTACCAGGGGACAGGATAGCACCACAATTACGTAATCTATATGTAATCCGTTTTGAAAATCAACAAATAAAAATATAGAATACGAATAGTAATGGAACTGTATCTTAATTAACAAATACCATAAAGACTTAAAACACCAAAATGTAGCTGTAACACTCACCTTGATCTTATATGACGCAGTATTTTTCCGCCAAAAGAAAAACCGACCGCTCCCGCTGTTGCCTACAGCGTCATTAACAAAATGCGTCATGTGACTCTGTACCGGTATGCCCCTCCGCGCCTCTTTCACACATGTTTGAATCGTTCACATTCTAACTTGTCGAGATAATAAGAGTGTCCGGCGTTAGGTGCCGTCCGGCGTTACGGGACTTCCCCCTACAAAGGCGGACTTAATGCCTTAGGCATTCTCTACCATTCAACCAAGGGTGGTGAAGAGATTAGATGGCAGGTGCTTTGGTTGACACGACGATGATAAAAAAAAAAAAAAAAAAAACTAGACAAATAGATAAATAGTTTATAAACACATACATACGATTTACTATAATATATGTTTATAATATATATTTATAACATATAAATATTTAAGTTTATATGTATAAATATGTATATACAAATTCAAAGAAGAGAGGTGTTGAGATGACTCTACGCTATTTATTTTGAAAATATCTCTGCAATTTCCGCTTAAACGCATACCGACTGGTGGCCGTCCTGATATCAAGAGGAAGCGCATTCTAAAGAAGAATAATAATAATAATTATAATATTCCACAACTTTCACACAACGCCATCTAGTCCCAAACTAAGCAGAGCTTGTGCTATGAGTACTAGACAACTGATAAACATACATATATATTTCTAAATACATACATATTATATATAAATTACACTGGAATGGACTGACATGAAAGGAAGAACGAACAAAGGCAGAAGTATGAGAAGGACAAAGTAGGGGAAGGTTAGGTGGTAGGTTGTATTTATTTAATCCTTTATTTCAGGCAACTAAGACATAGAAAAAATACATACTACTAAAAACATACTTATAAACTAATACATACAAAATGATCACAAATACAATACTATAAAATAATAAATAAAAAATAATTTGATGTTGATGCTAAATTGTCGGTTGGTTCTAAGCATTGTAAGTATCTGACACTTGAAACATAATGCTCAGCACTGTTGCATGTTGTATTGAAATATATAGCGAGGCTATTGTCGATCGTTACTCTCAGATTTCTCTATCGAGCATATTTTTTTTTATTATTGCCGAATGGGCCCGCTCTTGACCCGATCACGCCAAATCAAAGCAAATCTGAGAGTAACGTTTTGCCGGAACTGGCAAAGGTATTCAGTGGTTTGTTGTTTTGATATAACTAAAAAACTGTCAGTAAGTTGATGCGAAATTAATTGCATGTAAGTATCTACTGTGTTACAACTTGCTAGCTTGCTTTTGATAACTCGTGTTGAAAAATCCTGGTTTTTACCTACTAACAGGAATTGGGATAAGCTATTGTTTATAATCCATTATCTAGTTGAAGGAATCACTATACATTACAGCCAGTTTTTGTACAATTTAAGCTTCAGAATTTATGCCAGCGAATCTCACCTTTCTTTGTATAACATTAGTAATATTAAACTTTTCCATAGTTAAAGTGAAACTAATTTAACTTTATAATAGCGCTATTTGTTAAACTAGTGTGTTTTTCCGCGCGCAATCTAATAAAGCATTTATTATAGCCCCTTGAAGTTTCAAAACTTGGTGTTATTATGAACTATTAGAAAAACTTCTTAAGTAATCACTTACACTTAGTTATTAGTACTAAGGATTAACTAAGCATTCTCACGTAGAAGCGGTAAATATTTCAAGTTGCTCATTTAACTAACTTATAAGTTCGTAAATGACCATGTGTTATTTAAGCACGTGCATTTTGTCAACACAGTAATGTATGTTACGCTATTAATTGTACGTTATGTAATTATTTTTATAATATTTTTTAGGTACAGCAGTGTGGAGTTTAAGAATATGTCTATTTTGTGAAAGACTGCCACCCTAGCAGAAGTTGCGGACAAACGAGACAGAACACACGAAAATGGGCAGAAAATTCCCTCTTCCCGGTTCGGTGGAATTACCAACTGGGATTTTCCTCCGTAAGGAAAATTCAAAAGACGAAAACTCAGAAAAGAAGAAGAAAGGTAGGCCTCATATTTTATGTCCCAAAAAAAAATCTTAAGCTAGAACGAGACTACATTCCTTTTAGGTATACTCATAATTCATAATCTGCATTAAGCCTATTCACGAAACCATATTTGCTAAATCACTTTCACTCCATGTTTTGGGAATTCGTTTTGGGAGTTTACGAGCACAGAATCAATACATATGATACTGTGTATCTAGTGTCAAATCACCCACAAACTATATTACTCAATAAATTATTTTTGCTTATAAAAACCAAAACAGATATTGCTTTAATAAAAACTCGATATTGCCGCAGGCGATCTTTTTTCTTTTGTCATTGTGGTCCTATTAAAGAGGGGTAAATTAGCTTATTATACAAACTTTTTCTTTTTACGCTAACTGCTATCGTCGATTGTTTAATACTTTCCAGTCATTGTTTAATTAAACTCGGTCACCGACAATGTGTGGTGGCTTTTACGTAATATTTTAATAAACGAAACCAGTATAAAATTTATCGCCGCTTCTGGTAATACATGCCTATTTATTTAAAATTAATTGAGACTGGTGTTGAATTAACGGTACGTGATTTAAATGATCTACTAACTCTTTTATGCCATTTGAAATGGAAAATTATAATTTATAATATAAAAAATAAATGAAATATTCGCTTTATAATTTTTCAAAACGATTTATTTTATTTTTGATATTGATGACATGTAGAATAATACACTTGCCTACTGTATTGGTGAAAAAGTTAATTTATAGAATTCGTTTTTATATTTAAGTTGTTGCTTATTTAGGTACACTAGCCAGTTAAAGAAATATTTAACTTAAACACAAACCTTACTCATCATCATTTATCATTAAAGTTGTACGTTTTGCAGACTTCCCTCCCATTAGAGCCAACCACTCAAAACCGTGAACGAAAAATAACAAAATGAAAAACCATTACATTTTGAAAACATATTGCGAAAGAATTTTCTTAATTGGCTCCGGAAATTTCTGGTACAAGGAAAGCGAAATAGGCGACGATCGAACCCTGCTTTATAGAGCATACACCGCCCTGCTGTTTTTCCTATACGGTTTCATGACGATATTTGAAATAATGGCTGCCACGATAGGCGAATATCCCGAGGACGAAAAACGTGACTCCGTAAGCTTCGCCGTCAGTCATACAATAGTTATGATCAAAATATTCTCGGTTGTAACCAACAAATCGTTGATAAAAGGCCTGAATCATAAAATGGTGTCAGTTTGTGAGAGTTACGAAGAGAACGCGTTAATGGCGAAGAAATATAAGATCATGAAAATAAATGTCGTTGCTTACGTTGCGACCGTTTATGGCTCATGCTTTTTCTTTGTTTTTGAAGGATTAAGGAAGATGTTTACAGGTAAGTTAATTTCCTTTTATCAAAGTACAAAACGCATTACGTAAAACTAAATTTTAAAAGTCAGTTCGCATCCGTACATTTTATTGTCTTGTAAATGCGTATACTTACCCAAGTATATGGGTAACTGTGCGCAGTAGTGCGGGTAAGTGTACGCAACATATAACATACAAAAATTTGAGTGAGACTCATACAATAAACTAGAAAATCAACATCCCTAACCTAATTATAAATCAGTGAGATCAATACCTTAATTGGATTTTTTCTCAAATTCTCTCTTAAAATGAAACAAGGAAATAAAAGCGAACTTTAAGGATCAATGAAAAAGCATTTTAAAATTGTGTGTTTCGGTTGATTGTAAGATTGTGTTACTGAATAGAAATTCAAGTGTATACATGTGATGTTCATTTTATGTTTTTTTTTTTATGTTTACCTACCTTAATTTAACTTCTGCTGTACTTTTCTTATTAATAACTAAGGCATTTTACTGTTATAATAAATATTAGGTCATCCCACTTCCAATGTCATATTTTTTATTTCCAATATTTATGTATTGCGCAATGGTATGCAATAGTTAATACATGTGTTGTCTTGTACAATCATGTTAGTTTAATTTGGTGTGTTGTATTGTCAAGACGTGCATTGATTTAAAAAGAAGATTTAAAAAAATCTATTAATGTAGTGGAGCAACGTATATTTCTAAAGTTTTGTGCTTTACTCAACTACTCTGGAGGAGTTGCGCACGACTTACTGGTAAAGTGTGTTGGTTGTAACGCCTTAAATAAAAGAACCGTACAGCGATGGCTTGAAATGTACAAACAAGGAAGAACCACAGCTGAAGATGAGCCGCGAGCACCTCGATCATTATCATCGACTTGATTAGAAGCAAGGGACAAAATCAAGGAAGCACTTCGTCAGTCACGTAGGGTCAGTGTCAGTGATCTCTCCACTCAACTTAACATTCCTCATTCCACTATACATAGAGTACTCACGGAGGATTTATGTCTGGTCAATAAAAGTGCAGTGTGGGTGCCCCACACTCTGAACACGGATCAGAAGGAGTTTCGTTATGAAACTGCGCGTAGCCATTTATCGTGGTATCGCCGTAAGAAAAATATACTTAATAGATTCATATGCCTTGATGAAACTTGGGTCGAATTTTATACTCCTCGTCAAAGACATCAGTCACGATGTTGGGTGGAACCGGGCACTTCAGCTGAACATTTACCACGTGCAGAGCTACATGAACGAAAAATACTACTAATAGTAGCTATGGATGTCAGAGGCATTGCTTTTTGGAGAACTTATGATGAAAATACAACTATGACTGGAGAGCGATATAAGTCATTTTTAGAAGAAAATATTCCTATTTGGGCAGACGAACATCATATAACGAGTCCTATAATTTTACATGATAACGCCAGACCGCACAAATCAAAAATAGTTCAGAATTTAATTGAAGATAAAGGATGGATTGAAATTATTCAGCCGCCATATTCCCCGGATATGAATCCTTGTGATTTCAATTGTTTTGGCCATGTGAAGAGGAAATTGTCGGGTACTCGATACAATAGCAAAAAGGAGTTAGAAATTAAACTAAAGAGCATTATTGATGAATTAAATGAAAGTGGTACTTTAAATGATGTTCAAGATTTGCCAGCAGTCTGGGAGCGAGTGATTAATAGTGGTGGAGATTATTGATTAGTGTCACAAGGTTATATAGTATAGTAGTCAGTTTTTGTAAAATAATAATAATAAAAAAATATGACACTGGAAGTGGGATGACCTAATATTTTGTCTCAAGTCTGTTACTATAAGTACATTTAACAGAGATGAGGAAAACTGTTCCACCCTAATGCTGTTTATTCTAGTACCGGGAACAGTGAATCAGTTCCCTGTTAACGTACGAAAATACATTATAATTAGGTGTAGTATGTGTAGTAATGCCAAACAAAAATTGTACCTAGCTTTACTGCTTATTTGCATCTTACCTACTACGAGTACTGTTAGATTGCATCCATGACTTCCAGTTCTTTCGATCCAGGCCTGAAGTGGATCACTGCTCATTTATTTTCTCTAGCTCGTCTCGACATCTTATACAGGGTCTGCCGCGACTGTTTCTAGCTGTATCAGGGCTCCATGTAGTTATTATGGCCCACAGCTCATGCGGCAAATAAAATATTTTATTTTTCTTGAGTTTCTTGCCGGCTTTCCGGGTTTCTTCTCTATGGGAAACGACCAATTGAAATCGTGCACCTAATGCCAATGTAGGTTTATGTGAAATAAAATATATATGTATTTTTTTTTCAGGATCTCATTTCGTAACAGTGGTGACGTATTACCCTACATTTGAAGACGATTCAATGCTAGCAACCTTGGTCCGAGTATTCACCACAGTAGTCCTCTACATTATGATGATGAGTATGATATTATCAGTGGACACCTTCACCATGATCTACCTTATCATGTACAAGTATAAATTTATGACCTTAAAACAATACTTCGAGAAACTGAGAGAAGAATTCTTTGCGTTGAATGACAGAGGGGAATACGATATGGCGACGAAAAAACTGGCTAGCGGGCTTGTGGAAGGAATAAAAATGCACAATACTCTCATTGGGTACGATTTTTAAGAACATAAATTCTGTTAGAAAACCACACTCGTATCCAACTGAACCTTAGATAAAAGGCAAAAGCAAGCCTAGATTGTAGTGAAACGGGTAGACTTAGATATACATATACAGTATATGTAACACAATTAACGCAATACCTCATATACCTCAATTAGAGTATTGAGTTAAAAGTATAATACAATGACCAAAACCATTTTTTTTAAAGATAACTATTATTAATATCTATATAAACGTTAGCATCACTTTATGCATTTAAAATTGAGTCTTATCACCTTGAAATAAGATTTAATTTTCTTTGAGTCAATCGGCGGTCAGTACGGAAAAATAGATATTTTTTTAAAACAAAAAAATACTCATATAAAAGTTACTGAAATCGATTCAGTAGTAAATTATGAACAAACTACTTTCAGGAATTGCGTTGCGTGTGTTACATCTTATTAGTTGATTTCAATAATTCTGAGGAACATCGCCCTTACATTTTGACTCTTATTTGATAGTCAATAGTCAATAGTCATTTATTCATTTGCAAACATGGGTAATTGTACATGTACAGGTATTAAATTTATGATGAAATTGTGATAGCAAAATGACAAGGGTGCTTACTACAATGTCAAAAGTATCTAAAAGAAACAAAAGACATAGAAAGAGCAAATTAATTTAAATCTAAGCTCCTTTGTGAAGAAATGTTTTAATTTCAAAGAAACTAGCTTCACGAGGCAGACATTCATCAAGGTCTATCCAATATCAAACGGAGCATAATTCTTTTTATCTCATCAGGTTATCGGGCGACATCGACAAAGCGTTTGGAACGGTGATGGCGCTACAAGTTTGTCAAAGCTCGGGGTCGGCCGTCTCTCTCCTGCTTCAAATTGCCGTAAGTAATCGCATTGTTGTACCCCAGTACATTTGACTGCTCGGGAATCTTGCAAAACTGCGTATTATTTGTCTTGATTACGCATTCATCGTGTTACTGTTGCTGAAATTCTGTTTGATGAGATTTTTGAAGAATAGTAGAGGTTTTATTAAGTTTTTGTATTTGTGGAATTATTTTGTTTTTGTTGTGTCTTATTCTTTTAGTATATAATAGGTATTGTTTATTGTTGCTGCAGTTGGTTACCAAGGAAGGAAGGAAGGTTTTTTTGGTGGCCATCTACAATAATTACATATTTTTGAAGTACACATATGTGGAACGCATTATTTTTTACTAAGGCTTCAAAGTTGAGAGCAGTTTGGGTTCGGAGATTTATTATTATATATATTTGGAAGCGGATCGAAAAATAAGATCGTTGTATATCTTTGCTGTCAAATTCAATACAGCGTTGTTGCTATACAAGTAAATAATTCTAGTACTGCTACCATTTCAATAAAATATAATTAATTCCTGGCCGCCGACTTTTTATTTTCATTTTGAAGTCGCCGAACAATTTAAGCTCTCCTTTGATCGAAATTAAAAAAAGTATCTCTACAACATACCTCTAAGGAGTCTAGGGTGTACAATAATATCGCTTGTATCAATATTTTTGAGAAATTTGACAGAAAAAATTATGTTTCCTTCTTCCTGGCCTAATTGATTCCGTAATTGCCACGTTTCAAAGATTGAGACAAATCTGCCTCAATCTTTGACAAATGACGCAATCACGTCAGTTATTTTTAATTTTCTGCTTATAGTAGTTATGTAACATTTTAATTAATTTTCCAGCTTTCAGAACAACAGACGTTCATCGCAAGTATGAAGTTGATATTCTTTGTAGTGGCTCTATTCTTTCTTCTGGGCCTCTTTTTATGCAACGCCGGGGAAATAACGTATCAGGTATGATTTTATCATGTTTTCGAGATGTGTTTGACAGGAATACGTTGATACTATTTCCCTATGGGGAAACAGAGCTGTTGTGTGACCTTGTTCCCGTGGGGATCAGTTCGAGTATCGACTTGCTATTGCGTACTGCGTCACTGTGTCTCAGTAATTCATTCATGGTTTCTGTATTCCTGGTAAAGACCACACAGTATTAAATTGTTTTAGTTGTTCGGGCAAAACTAATGAAATACGGGGGGAGAAACTGTGACAGATGTTTTCCTATTTCCTAAAACTCAAACGCAGCGCCACCTACCGGGTCCAATTGGAAATCTGAACCATCCAGGGATCCACTCAAACACACAAAAAAAAAACATCAAAATCGGTCCAGCAGCTTAGGAAGAGTTGAGTGTTATACACACAAAAGAACTATACAGATAGTGAAAGAATTCTGAATAATACATACTGCAAAGGCACATTTAAATTGAGAGAAATAAACAATGACTTACAGTAAATGCGTCAGAAATCATTAGTTTCAGTCTCCGGAGTGTTATGTCAAGATAATCCACACTCAACTGTATCCGGTTGACACAATACAATTTTGGAAACAAAAATATGTTACGGGCATTACGGCCAAATGTGACATCCGCTAACATCCACAGAAATTGTGGAGTCGGATATAAAAATAAGTTACGACATAAGGTCAGATACGGGCCATCAACATAAATCACAGCTTGTGTACCTAAGCCCTTGTTATGTATATTTACCAAGTAAAGAATGATGTTACAATGTTTTCTAGACCTATTTTTGTGAACATCTAGCTGGGCAAAAAATATCCAACAGGGTAACCGCATAACAGACTAACAGTAGGTATGGAAAACCATACCTACTGTTAATCTGTTACGTGATTACCCCGTGAATGAAATGAAAACATTTTCACAGTTCAACCACATTCATTGCGTTATTTACATTGTTGAACAGACAAATTTTTCGAACATACAGTGACACGGGGTGAATAGGAAATGCAGGGGTGAATCGGAACGAAACTATTAAATGTAAAGTGTTATTTTACGTTTTTATAATAATAATAATAATAATAAAAAAATTATTTCGGAACAATAACACAAGAATAAGTACAACAAGTAAAATGATGATAGCTGCCAAAGTATAAGCTGCAGCGCAGCTAACAACGCCCTTCTGCAGATACAGAATGGAATGATGTTCCATCAAAAAAAAAAGTAAAAAATGGAAAAAAGGGGGGCAGACCGGGCTTCTTCAATAAGGCTCGAAATCCGGTCTTACAAAGTTTGATGTTCGTTTTTACAATATTTTTGAAAGTCACGCACACACGGTTAGGGTTCAACGATATTATTATTACACACTCGCGCTCGGACTCGGGCGGATCAGTCCGATCGTATCGATGGCGCGCGCGCTTCCTCAGTGGAACAACAGATGACGTAGCTATCTATTGCTTCATAACTGTTGCGCCAACACTTATAAAACAATGGATTAATTAGCAATTTCCTTCAAAATGTTTCAGATTGTGATTGGTAGCACAAACGCAATATTTTTATTTTTATTATTTGATGGGCCTGCTCTTGACCTCGATCACGCATTAATTAGGGTGCATGTATGATTTTAGCTAGCGAATAGCTTATATTATAATACTTATTTAAAATCTTTGCTGTTATTTAGAAATGGCTTGAGTTTTAATCGAGAACCGATAAATCGATTGGATTTAAAAGTTTTGCTATTCGTTCGTTCGGGAGCTCTTCAACTCTGTCCTGTTCTCTGGGAGAACTCCAGAAGCATGGCGAAGGAGCGTGGTTATTATGTTCATAAAGGTTGATAAAACCCTTCTAAAGAACTACAGACCCATTTCGCTCCTTAGTCACGTATATAAGTTGTTTTGAAGCGTCGTCACGAATCATCTAGGGGGAAGACTCGACGAGTATTAGCCACCGGAGCAAGCCGGAGGATGTAGCACCGTAGACAACATCCACACTGTGCGACAAATTATACAGAAGTCTGAGGATTATAATCGGCCCCTAGGTCTTGCCTTTGTGGACCAAGAGAAAGCTTTTGACTCTATCGAGACCTGCCGGTCGATTCTGGAAAAATCTCACCGTGATAAGTAAGGTGAAGTGAGCTTAGAGAGAGCAGCCGGTCAATTCTGTAAAAATCACACCGTGATATTATAAGTGAAGTGAGCGCTTAATCCCTAGCGAATGACAGCTCACTCCACGCTCACTTCACTCAAGCTTTCACGGTGATATGGTTACAGAATCGCACGGCTGTGAGTCATGCTGATGTTAGGGATTGACACTATTGACGACTCACTCCACGCTCACTTCACCCAAGTTTTCACGGTGAGATGGTTACAGAATCGCACGGCTGGTCTGTTTTGGAGTCTCTGCAGCGATGCCAAGGCGACTGGCGATACATTCAAGCTGAGATAATAAAATATATGGATCTCAACCACTTTCTTCAACTTCATATTTTAATGCGAATGTTTAATGGTTACCTTCTATCATTTTTATTATTTATGTATACTCAATAAAATACATAGGGATATGACATAACTATAACTTGAGTACAAAGGTACTGCCTATTTCTTAAGAAATTTCTTCCAGCAGACCTGTGAAAGGATATGTGAAAAAGAAATGTAGACAATAGTGTGTAAGAATAAGAAGAGAAAAATATGAGTATATGAAGTCATAAACGAAAATATTAAATATACCAACACATACAATGCAAAAAATGAATATGATCATATTTATAATAATTACGTGTGTGCATTTCACAGGCATCTGAAGTATCGGACGCCATTTTCTACTGTGGCTGGCAGTCCTGCTCCCCGCGCCCTAAATCCAGGCCTCGCCATAACATAAGGCAGCTGGTTCTTCTGGCAATCATGCAGGCGCAGCGCCCTCTGGTGATGAAGGCCTTTAAGATGCTGGAGCTTACCTACGGGACCTTCATTCTGGTTAGACTTTCATATTTATAAAACTCGCGATTTCCGTCTGCGTGGAAGTCATCAAGTATACACTAAAACAAAGACTATGAGGCTCGGCAATGTAGCTTTCTATCAGTAAACTATTTTTTGTTATGGGGTCAGTACTTACCTCTTATAAACAAACACAGAGTTTCACCTCTTTCAAATATTACAGTTTAGAACTGGCTGTCCCCGCGACTTCGTTCACGTGTCGGATAACACATTGGATTTCATGGGTTTTAATATTTTTTTGCGTGGTAGCCTGATTATTTTTCTAAAATAAAAGTAGTCATAACATCAGCTATCTGCCAGTGAAAGTCCCGTCAAATTCGGTCCAACAGTTTCGTACAAAAAATAAAAGTTTTTTTTTTTTGGAATTTGTACCGTATATATTTTTATTTTTATTGAGAGGAACAGCAAACAGTTACATTATAAGAACTTACAACTAGTTTAACAAAATAGCAATTTGGCTATAAAGTAACCCACAACGCTGTCCACAAGTAAGCATAGAAGTTTAAATAAACAAAAGAGCTAATCGCTAGGAACATTAATAGCAGTACGTGTGGCAAATTCATTATTAAAAGTTAAATGATAAAAATAAAAAATAAATAATAGAGACTGAAAACAGACATAGCTGATATACTTTCATATGCATTTAGTAAATAGCTGTTATTTTGATATTACAAACAGACTTGATTCTTATAGATAACAAAAAGTTATCTGTCGGATCGTGTTCTAGATTTGTCCCTGTTTGATCTCAATGATCGCAGGACGACTTCGTACTCGGATGGATTTCGTGGGTACACCTCCACCTACTCCTTTGAGGAATACAGACGTGCTGTTAAGTATGTAAATAAAAGGGAAATATTCTATTTTTAACTGACTTCAAAAAGGAGGATGTTATCAATTCGGATGTTTATGTACTCGTATATATAGTATATTTTATGTATGTTCGGGCATAACTCCGTCATATATGAACGGATTTGCAAAATTCTTTTTTGGTTCGATAGAGGTTCATTCCGAAATGGTCACATTTAAATTTCGTAAAGATTTGGTGATGAGCTTCGGAGACAGACAACGGAACTCTTCAATAAATACCAGTAAAACAACCGCGATTGCTGCTATCGCATATGTATGCATTGTTTACGCAATCACACAACATAACATTACGTCTTGGGGTAGGTATAACTAAAAAGTGAAAAATAAAGACTTTTTAATAAATAAAAAAAACCGTTTTGAGACCAGTGTTGATGAAATAATTTACACAAAGTAAACCGCCTGTCTGGGTTCGAACTTACGACCTACAACTCGTAAGTCGCGGCCATTTGGCACTTGGCCACCGCTGCTCTTGCATACGAAAAGGAAGACAGGGAAGAAGGAAGAAGAAGAAGGAAGGGAAGACACTTTTATATTGCGTAAGAAGGGACTTTTTGCGTATTGCGATTAGTTTTTCTTCGAAATTGGTTTCATTTAAATGTCAAGAAACTATTTTAAGAAACCGTACTAAACAAACTTTCTTGTTCGGGAAATATGACAGCAATTGGTTTCTTTAACTTGAATTAACATCAAAGTTGTAATTAAAAGATCGTAAATGTCGTGTTTCAAGCTCCTTTTGATGTTAAGTCATTTACTTAAGTACCTTTTAAGTGATATTGCCAGTCGACCATATTATTAAACTGAAACGTTGCTCTCCGAGTAATTCATCCACTCGTCCTATAAACCACTTTATTTTTTCTGTGGGTGACGTATAGAGGCGATATTCGGGAGTATGAAAGAAAATAAGCACCAAAGTGATGATTTTGCTGCTTATTTTCTTTCATACTCGCTATATTTAGCGCAGAGGATGCTTTGCACTAAATGTAGTTAGTTATTGCGATTACTTACTCGCTAAAGCTACACTTTCCTCGAAGAGCAGTGGCTGTACTTAACGGTCATAGTGACGGCTCTCATAAAAACGATGAGACAAAGATTTACATCGTAAGATTCATCCTACCTCGTCGAAAGATAGACGTTTCGTTTTGACATTTCTGACACGCAATGACGCAGGGACTTGACTTGATTGTCATGGAAACGATATTTAATAATGTTCATTCTACTCATGTATGCTCACTCTTAATAAATAATGCTCGCTCTTCTCAGTATGGACAGTTTTTCACGTGACTAAGTACGGTGAGAGCAAATCTAGCGATTTAAATCTGTTGGTTTGTTGTTGGTCTGTTGGTCTGTTGGTTTTAATCTGTTGTTGTTGTGTCTGTTGTTGTCTGTTTGACTTAATGTCAAATGCGGGTGTAAATGACAGATTTTCATAACGGCCGTTATAATATGACGGAACCACTTTCCTAGAAAACCAAAACTTTAGTTATGACATAGACACCCTTGCAAACTTTTGTTGGAGCGACAGTGAGGGTTCACGAAAAATGAACAGATTTATGTCTTTAATAAAGTGTGTGTATTCTGTAAAAAAAGACTTTTCCAGATTCAGCTCCGTATCATTGTATGACTCGAAGGTCATAAGTTTAATGCGAACGAAGTCACACGAGCAGCTAGTATTGCATAACATAAGTAACATCACGCCTGAATTCCCAGCAGGGTTAGGTGGGCACTCCTACTTAACCTATAGTACAACCACATTTAACCACGCTTAAGTCCCATGTAATAGGGGGCGAGTGTATTTTATTGAGTATTGACTCCGAGCTGCTACTGAGACATTTCAGATAGAAAACGTCAAAAGTCAAAGCACATTATACTGGCACTGCAACTGGACAGCTGCAGCACGGCGTCGCCTTGAATTTAGACTACGGCTAGCCGCCAGCGCGCTAACTACGCATTGTCCGTGAGGTGCAAGCTCGCAGTCTGCGCGACGGCTGCGAGGTGCAAGCTAGCAGTCCACGTGCCGGCCGCGAGGTGCAAGCTCGCAGTCCGCGCGCCGGCCGCGAGGTGCAAGCTCGCAGTCTGCGCGCCCGCGAGGTGCAAGCTCGCTGTCCGCGCGCCGGCCGCGAGGTGCAAGCTCGCAGTCTGCGCGCCCGCGAGGTGCAAGCTCGCAGTCCGCGCGCCGGCCGCGAGGTGCAAGCTCGCAGTCTGCGCGCCCGCGAGGTGCAAGCTCGCTGTCCGCGCGCCGGCGCGAGTTGCGAACTCGCAGTCCGCGCGCCGGCGCAAGGTGCGAGCTCGCAGTCCGCGCGCTGGCCGCGAGGTGCAAGCTTGTTGTCACCGCGAACACAATTGTTATATGGCATTTGTGATTGAACACGCCTAGGAATTGCACGTTTTCATAATGTCGTTGGCGACTCGGAGTCGGCATGCAGTAAGCACGCTGTCGGCGCGCTGTAAGCACGCGGTCCGTTCTCTTGCAGCGCCCAGGCTGCGAGTCGAGTTGTACATTATGAAATATATTATACGACACAAAATTTAATGCTCTAATTTGATTGACAAGTTAATTGCTGGGTTGGAGCGGTGCCGGTATATTGTGCCATGACCTTTACACTTTGCCCGACCCGGGAATCAAACCCCACTCGCAAGTAGCGCTTGTGACCGGTTGACCAGTGAGGCAGCTAGTATGGCAGTAGGGAGTACTTTTGCAACCCGATAAAATATATTCACTCGGTATGTTAAAATTAAAACAGTAATCCTGTGATTACTGTTTTAATTTGAACATACCGAGTGGATACAAAAGACTCATTAATCGATAATCGCAGTAAGCTTTTAAGTTCCAAAAGTACTGTGTATGCGTTCAGCGAAATGTGCAAAACCTATGTAAATTTAATTGATTATTTCTGGTCATTGGACAATTGTTTTTTTTTTTAATTGACTGCTTATCGTTTCAGGTGGTGCGTTCGACGTACTCCGTTTTCGCCTTGTTTCATGCACAAAATACGTAGATTCTTAATGTTTTTTTTTTTTTTAAGTTCTTGTATGTCCAAAATATAGAAAAAAAAAATTGTAAAAAAATAACTCATTTTTCTTAGTTATGAATAAAATATAGTAACTAAATAACTACTAAATTACAACGCATAATTAGACAAACGATGATTGACGAAGACTCAACAAGCTGAACTCCATAAAACGTAAATAAAGTATGTTTTTACTTGAATAGACATCTCTTTTGCTCGCAGAAGTCCGTACGTAGTTCGCTTATATTTTATTGTATTTCTTGAAGAGTTAGTTCAAAGAAATAAAACGCTCTGTTACTTTAACGAGTCTCTTAAGACGTATTATGGGCTAGTAACGTACAAAGAACATGATATTATGTGTTTTTCTGCAGTTGGTTTGAGGCCAAGTTAAACGGAAATTGAATAATAAATATATCTGGGTTTGTATTTCAGAACAATTCCCTGAAATAAGATTTAGTTTTTGTTAGGCAATGTCCATAAGCAGAGGATTCAGGTATGACAACTGAAAGACAAAAGGACATTGCTCTGCGCCCATACATTGTTCGCCCTGGAACCAAGAGCGTCGGAAAATTTTTTGTTGTGTTGTCGGTCCTTAGTAAACTCCTATAAGGTCTTATTTGTCTATTTTTATTGCATAATTCAATGATTAATGTTAAATAATAAACTTGATTGTAAGTAATATAATTCTGTCACCTATTGCTGCATAAAACTTGCCCAATTGGAAACAAAATGGAAGCAGTCACTGGCTCCTGAAATACAGGTACTCTAACCTAGCTCTGGAGCCAGGGTCTCAATTTTTTCTGTAACCTGTTTTTATGGCAATAAAGAAATTTATTCTTATTATTATTTTTTAACTTCCTGATTAAGGAAGTTATAGTAATCACCCCGATTTTCGAAATCGATTTTTTTATAGCGGACTAGCTGCAGAATACAATTTAAAAAAAAGTATCAGATTTTGAGGTTATAATCGAACCATAAGATATAGTTTTTCATAGCTCCGAGTGACTTAAGAAACTGAAAACAATATCATAATACATTTAGGCATTTTTCGTACCTACCTATTTAGGTATTAGTTCCTTAATCAATTTCGGCACGACTTGACGTTTGGCAAAGATGGCGGCGATTAATGTTATTAGTCGCGTAAAATTCTTTATAATGTTCATTTTGGCATGCAGCTAGTCCGTGTTACAAAAGTATTTGCAACTAACATAATAACATAGACAATTCATTATCGTATATGTCCGATACTTGTGTTGCACAGGGCGATTCTGGACAGTGTCCTTTCAAAGAAGGCAGCCATTCATGACTTCAACAAGAAACAAGGATGATACTACATTTGTATACGGTCACCAAAGGAAGTAAGTAACCAGTGTCGTCGGATATATTTGAAGTTTCGTAAGAAACTGATGGATGTCTTCGAATAAAATATAATTAAATTAATAGGAAACAAACAGTTCATTTATCAAATTAAATCACTACATAGTATAAAACAAAGTCGCTTCCCTGTCTGTCTGTCCCTATATATGTATGCTTAGATCTTTAAAACTCCGCAACGGATTTTGATGCGGTTTTTTAATAGATAGAGTGATTTAAGAGGAAGGTTTATATGTATAATACATGCATAATATAGTAGAGAAACACTGATAATTTTAGAGGTTTATAATGTGATGTCGTAAATAAACACATTTTTTGCGTTTACATTGCAAACGCTGGCTGAATCCTATGAGATAGATCAAAATAATGTACTACAGTATTGTACGCCTTAAAAAGGTCTACAAAAAAATCTACAATGGTATATGTCTATCTCATGGGATAACCCACAATAACGATTTTTTATGCTATACTTTTTACGAGAAATAATGGCTCTAAAATTATGAGTGTTTCTCTACTATATTATGCATGTATTATACATATAAATTAATATATCTATAAAAAAAACCGCATCAAAATCCGTAGCGTAGTTTTCAAGATCTAAGCATACATAGAGACTGGCTGACAGCGGGAAGCGATTTTGTTTTATACTATGTAGTGATCAGCATTGCACCCGTGCGAAGCCGGGGCGGGTCGCTAGTTTATTATAATTCGAAAACATCCACCGATTTCTTGCTATACTTCAATTACATATATACGACGACTCCGGTTACTTATCTCTTTTGGTGATTGTACAGACGCCAGCACATCAAGCTACCCGAATTTTCAAATTTTCCCAATCAACTTTGAACCTTATTCTTTAGCGATAAAGTTGAAAATCTATTAAAGAAATTTGACAGATTGTGGTAGCTTGATGTGCTGACGTCTGTACATATACAGTGTGTCCGGACATGGACTAGCGATATTCTAAATACTTAAATATAAGCTATTTTAAAGTACTATTACACTATAGGCTTGGGTCCAATACACTTCCCCGCTATGTGGCAGCCATTTTGTTTTTTTTGTTGAAATATGCTCTATGCGAGTACAAAAAAAATCATATATCTCAAAGTTTTAGTCATACTGAGATAAAAATAGGCTTATTCGGAAGGCAATAATATTGTCTACCGTCTGCATTACAAAGCAATGTGTTCACAATTCCATAACTTTTGAAAAAAAATGTGAAAGTCGAAAAAAAAATCAAAAAATTATGCAATTCAACCAATAATGGTTAATTACTACAAAAACAACCCCGAGAACTTTTTTATTTTTTATACTAGATCGACAGTTTTTGAGCTACGCTACAATGCAACATAAAATTCACAACTGTATGTTTAATACTTTAAGAGTTATTGTTGTTTGAACATAGCGTATGCGCAAGCACAAAACGTCTTTGTTAACCGCCAGAGTGTCATTTATGGCATTCACTGTATTCCATCTGAGAGCAGGCAGGGTTTATAATGCAATGTAATGCTGTTTAATAATAAATAAATAAATAATAATAATAATAGGCGAGAAATACTGTTCGTTACTACCGTGAGTAAGCGAGATAGAACGTATTAGTCCACTACCTGAAACAAAATCAGTTTTAAGGACAAATTATTAGTTGGGTTAGTTTAGTTGTCCCTCGCCCTGCGTTGTGATCGCTATCGCTACTTTCACTTACCGTCCGTGCTGTTTACGTGCTGCGTTAGTGTTTTGTATTTAAAAGTGTGATAAAGTATGGCACAGCGTCAATATTCATCGCAACATATTGCTGACATACACTTTGTGTATGGCTTTTGCAATGGAAGTGCAAATTTGGCTGTACAAGAATATCGACGAAGGTACCCTAACAGGCCTACACCGAGTCGCCAAACTTTTATCGACGTGCATTCAAGATTAGCGGAAAGAGGTATTCAAAGAGCTGTTAATGAACGCAATCGCTTGGTATCGCCCGAAGATGAAGAAGAAGTGCTTAGACTAATAACCAATGATCCTAGACTAAGCGTTAGACGGATTTCAGTGCAACTTCGAATGTCTAAGTGGCATGTATGGAGAATTTTGAAAAGAGAAGGGTTACACCCTTATCATTTTCGACGGGTTCAAGACGTGATCGAACCAGATTTTGCTGCGAGATCTGTGTTTTGTTCGTGGATAAATAGAAATTTGAGACAGAACCGTAATTTTTTACAAAGAATACTGTGGACTGATGAAGCCAAATTTACAAGAGCTGGGATTACAAACCACAGAAACGACCATCTCTGGTGCTCCGCAAATCCAAGGGCGGTGCGCCCAAGCTCATTTCAACATGAATTCTCAGTAAATGTGTGGGCCGGCATAATCAACGATAGGCTGATAGGGCCATTGGAATTGCCACCTACATTAAACGGCGCTAGATTTTTAGAATTCTTACAGACACAGTTTGCGGACAGCCTCATGGACCTACCTCTATCATACCGTCGGCGTATGTGGTTCCAGCTCGATGGTGCACCCGCGCATTTTTCTCGAGCAGTGAGAGAATATTTAAATAATAATCTACAGCCGTGGATCGGTCGTGGTGGTGTAGTAGCGTGGCCGCCTCGCTCACCCGATTTGACACCCTTGGATTATTTTTTGTGGGGTCATATGAAACAAAAAGTATACGCTACAGTTCCAAATACCAGGGAAGAACTCGTCGCAAAAATTATGGCAGCCGCCGAAGAAATTAGATCCGATTTGGATTTAATTAGGCGCTCATCAACCCAGGTGGCACAGAGAGCCGTAGTGTGTCTACAAGCTGGAGGTGGCCACTTTGAGCAACTGCTTTAGATATTTTAATCTTCATTTAATATTGGAAAAAACATTAAATAAAATTCAATATGAATGTTATGTTTTTTTAATGATTTCCTGTTTAGGGTTCCGACAAAGGCCTTTTGTGCTTGCGCATACGCTATGTTCATACAACAATAACTCTTAAAGTATTAGACATACAGTTGTGAATTTTATGTTGTATTGTAGCTTAGCTCAAAAACTGTCGATCTAGTATAAAAAATAAAAAAGCTCTCGGGGTTGTTTTTGTAGTAATTAACAATTATTGGTTGAATTGCATAATTTTTTGTTTTTTTTTTCGACTTTCACATTTTTTTTCAAAAGTTATGGAATTGTGAACATATTGCTTTGTAGTGCAGACGGTAGACAATATTATTGCCTTTCGAATAAGCCTATTTTTATCTCAGTATGACTAAAACTTTGAGATATATGATTTTTTTTGTACTCGCATAGAGCATACTTCAACAAAAAAAACAAAATGGCTGCCACATAGCGGGGAAGTATATTGGACCTAAGCCTATAGTGTAATTGTACTTTAAAATAGCTTATATTTAAGTATTTAGAATATCGCTAGTCCATGTCCGGACACACTGTAGATGTGAATGTTGGATGACGACAGTAGCAGAAATAATTTAGGATCTAAAAGTATGTTTAATGTGAAAAAAAAAAAAACATTTAAAGATAACGTTTCCTATGATGAGAAATGTAGAAAAAAGAAATATCTGACTTAACAACAATCTTTAATAGCAGTAATGAAAAGAGAGAAATAAATCAATTCTACATATAAAGCACAGATATCTTTACGAGTATGTACCGATGTTCCGTCGTAACGTGCACAACTTACTAAGTCACGCACTCATAAAAACAAGATGGCAAACCCCGATAAATCTGTTATCGTTAAGATTTCTGTATCACATACATATGCAAATACAGAATATTTCAATGTTACGCATTGCGTGTTAGGAATAAGTTCATGAATAAATAAAATGCTGGAAGACTTACCTATGCTTAGAGATACGCGTAATACTCGCATTTACGTAACAACGAAACAAGTATTAATACTTGCAAATCGACGAATATTCTAGAAGTATGTGCACAATAAAACAGTACGCTATATTTGGCTTTTATTCCTCACATATAACTTGTACCTACCTTGTGTTAATATTTCGAGGTTATAATAACAAACGAGTCCGAACTAAACGTAGGTATGTTTCGTTTACGTACGGAAACTTGGAAGGGGTTAGATTAAAGTTTTGCCTCCGTGATATATTACGTGCCGCGTGTCGCATATTCGTTATTCGGGGTCCGGTTTACTATTACTCTCACTTTCTAAGCCCAAATAAATTTTCCTCAGAAGCGGAAATATAAGGAAACGCATGGAAAAACCTCGAGAGCAAGAAATATCGTTTTACTGAACAACATTTTGCCAACTTATTCTTTAATCCCCTGTCCTTGCAGTACAACATTAAGAGGCTCGTGGCTAAGTAACAATAACCGCATGGATCCATCGATCAGGTTAACCTACGTTTGCCGCAGTTAGTCTGTGGATGGGTGATCATGTTTACATACCGAGACCCCTCCGTGCCTCGGAAAGCACGTTAAGCCCTCACTGTTCTCATTCGTGGATCTTCGAGAGTCGTTACAGGTTGTCAGAAGCCAGAAAATATGATAACCAGTCTTACCAAGAATAAAATACTGGTATTGAGCTGCATCCGGCTAGACTGGAAGCCGACCTCAAGATAGTTGGGAAAAGGCTAGGCAGATGATGACTGAAAGTCCGAGTACAACATTTATTGTCGGCATTCAAATTCGGTACTGAGCGGTAAACGTCAAGGAGAATGTATGAAGACTAGTTTAGCTGCGTTGAATGATATTCCGCTGAATGGTATGCCAGTTGGATAACGATGTTAATATCACTCATTCCATCAGAATATTTGCTGACTTCCATTTGATCAAACATTTTTATTTTGATCTATTTGCGCAGGTTGATTGATATCAAACTTTTTTCAGAAAATTGAATAGATATATTGACATATACATATGGTACTGTTACTACATATTTTCTTTTGATATCTGATACTCTTAGTACTTTTATTGCTATTGTGCTGTGATGCCAGATCAAACTGTATACGGTATTATCAAAGTAGAAATCGACCCTAAAGGTCTCCAGATATTGATTTCATTTCGGTGAAGTATTTACATGACATGTAGGCACCTTTTTATTTATTATTTATTCATTTATTTAATACTTCAAGCACATAAATGTACAGAGGCGGACTTAATGCCATAGGCATTTTCTACCAGTCAACCTTTGGGTGATGCAGAGACAAACAGTACTAGGTGCAAGTGTAGGTGTAGGTGTTATATTGTACTAGCTGTGAATACCCGCTTCGCTGAGTCATTTTTAATTGTATAGTAATTTGTTAATGTTAATAATCTATCACTACTTACTTCATATTTTTTTCATATATACTAAACATTTTTATTAATGATAATCACACATTTTTAGAAATCATCCCCGTATCTTCTACACCCTTATAGGTATCAACTTGCAACCACCATAGTGCACGATGGGAGCCTTGTACCTATTGCGACATACAAACACTATGCGTCTGCGACGTGCAGTTTTAGCTGCAATGTGAAATATAGGGACACACACCTCTATTTTTATATATACCACATTATTTTTAGTATATGGAAAATCCGAAACACATGTCTAGTATTTTTATGTAAAGAGTCTATGTACAAAATTTCAAAACTGTATCATGGAAAATCACGAAGTTATAAGCTTGGTATGTTACCTGATTGTCCATACAAAAAGTTGGTTAACTCTTAACACGCGCCGCCGGCCGGCCGGCTGTTACCTGTGTTGTGCGCATAATATGCTTGCGGAAATGTACTTAGTATCGCTCGGTGTTCAACTTGTTACCATTTTTAAATATTTTTGGGACAAAATATAACATGGTGTAAAAACTATTGGAATCGATTCAATTACTTATTCTGAACAAATTATATTCAGGTTTGCAGTATACTAAACATGATGCTGTAAATATAGATTTGTTGATACTCAGGGCAGAGCAAAGTTTTTAATGGAAATCGGTAATAATATTTCCTTATGTGATATAGACTTGACTTTATAATGTATCATCACTCTCCTGACCTTGTACCAATTTATTTGGGGTCGACGCAACATGTCCTTTTCTTCCATACTTCTCTATAAGTCACCATTTCAGTGGTCACCGCCTTTCTAACCGTAACATCATTCACACAGTCCATCCATCGTTTCTTTACCGTTATAATGTACTAGCGATCCGCCCCGGCTTCGCACGGGTGCAATGCTGATCACTATCACTACATAGTATAAAACAAAGTCGCTTCCCGCTGTCTGTCTGTCTCTATGTATGCTTCGAACTTTAAAAATAAGCAACGGATTTTGATGCGGTTTTTTTTTAATAGATAGAGTGATTCAAGAGGAAGTTTTATATGCATATAAAATATACATTTTATACACTGATAATTTTAGAGAAAAAGTATAGGATAAAAATGGTTATTGTGGGCTATCCCTAAGAGATAGACATATGCCATTGCGGATTTTTTGTAGACCTTTTTAAGGTGTACAATACTGCAGTACATTATTTTGATCTATCTCGTAGGGTTAAGCCAGCGTTTGCAATGTAAGCGCAAAAAAATGTGTTTATTTACGACATCACATTAGAAACCCCTAAAATGATCAGTGTTTCTCTACTATAATGCATGTATTATACATATAAACCTTCCTCTTGAATTATTCTATCTATTAAAAAAACCGCATCAAAATCCGTTGCGTAGTTTCAAAGATTTAAGCATACATAGGGACAGACAGCGGTAAGCGACTTTGTTTTATACTATGTAGTGATAGTGATGTAGGCAACAAATAACAAGTTGCTTGAGTGCCGGTTAAAAGTTGCGTTCAAAGTGAAGGTAATTTGAATGTTATATGTTATAAATCTTACAACATACCCAAACGAGTAGGCAGCTACGAAAATCCCGAAATATGATTGTGAATTTGTTAACTTATTGCTAACGTCTACTTGCGACTTCGTCCAGTGGCGTACCTAATTGTGTAACACACTATCAGTAGCAATGGGTTTCATTTTGACAGTTCAACAACATTCATTGCGTTATTTACGTTGTTGAGCAGACACACTTTTCGAACATATGGAGCAATTGATTAGCAATGCTTCAAAATGATTCAAATTGAGAATAATAGTGTGTTACACAATTAGGGTGCGGGTGTTTCTTGTTTCCCCGACCCATCCCGTCGCATCGCATCGCCTGCCCGGCACTATCACTTCGATTTCGCTTAACGTTCTTTCTGACTTTTTTTTTTCCTTTTTGCTCGGCTCCTAAGGATTCTAGCGTGTTGTGTGTATGTTAAATAGCCTATGACTGTCCTCAAGAGTTAGTTTATCAAATGCAAGAATAACTTATCAAATCCGACTGGTGGTTTCAGAGATGAACGCGTTCAAACAAACTGAACCACTTTTTAATATAGGTCACATTTTTCAAAATATCTTCATTAAAAACGTTGCCGTGTCCATTTATTAATAGGTCAAGCAAGCAACCCAATGTCAGCGCGGCGCAGCGGCCCGGTGACGACTCCTCGCTCGATAAAGCGTCGTCGCAGACGCAAGAAACGATCAGAATGGCCAGTAAAACTAAAACAGCACATAAAACCTTAACAATTTGTTTAATGACTTATTTTCTTGTGTGAAATAGGTCAATTGAATTAAAAATCAGTTGGGGTGTCTGAGGTTTTGCGCATTTAACGTTACACGTTGTATAGATTTACATATTCGCATATAGGGCGTTGGGTGTACGAAATAATATATAAGTATATCATTTTACCATACTTCCTTAAAAGTATCACAATATTTACGCAATAAAACCTTAGATACTCCCGATAGGATGGATCCGTGATGAAATCGGACGGACTACTAATGTTTTCATTCCTCATCTCGGTATTCATAGTTATTCAAGTATGCGGATCACATGTTGGAGGGCGCGCGGTACGCGAATCTTTTTTTTTTCTGCCGCGAATAAAAAAACTTTCGCCCCCATAAAAGTATATGAGTTCGTCCCAATACTGCGCCGATGACTTCCAATCTCTCTGGTAGCGTCCCGACCCAACCCTGAAGATTACTTTTTCTCCTTCATCCAGTAAATTGAATTAAAATGAGAAGCAAACGGGTAAAGAAAAGGGTGTACGTCGATTTTCACAAGAGTTTCGCGTTTAACGTCCAGTACCTACGTGCTCTGTGTTTTCTCATTGTCTTTTCTTTGTGAATGCACTGCAGTGTGAGTTTCGACCATAGAGGATATACCTAAATCATGAAAAACACAATAATAAAATGTAGAAAATAGTAGAAATTCGTATCGGTGTGTTTCACGGGTACGTCCTATATTAATGCAAGTAAGTAAAAACCACATATTTTATATCATGTTTATTGTCCAGTAGTGAATTAAGACATTTTATTATGGCACGTACGACACCTTTGTGTGGAACTTGTAGATTTTTTGAGTCCTTGTAACTATTTCTGCTCACTTATTCTCTAATTTTTTTTGTTTCAAATCAAATCAAAAGTCATTTATTCAAACTAGGCTGAGAATCAGCACTTTTCGAACGTCAAAATTACAAAAGACAGTCCCCCAAAACGCCCGCCCTTCACCACTTCCTAGTGCTTTCGCTGGGAAGAAGAAGTGGCGCAACAAACTCCCCAAGACAGAAATTAAGACAGCGACTAATCCCAGCTGCTTCCATCAATCCCAGTACCGACTAAAGTAAACAAAAATACATAATTTAAGAGATAATTTAGTAAAGTCAGCACTTTGAGCACAGCTGTGTAGTTAGAAATATTTGCAATGAGCACAAACATTTCGGACTAAGCGAAAACAATAAGTTGACCCGGAAACGCGTCACATTGTTTTACGACATTGTATAGCAGGAAGGTATCTGGAACTGGGATTGCGAGAGTTTCTACTTGTAGTGTACAGTGGGACAAAGAAATAAGTGTGCAGGCAGTTGAATTGGTACCAATTTTAAATTATTGACCTGCTTTGAACCCCCGGGGTAACGCAACAATCCATATCCATCATCGTCTTCCTGTCCTTGTCCTATGTTACTTGGGGTCGGCGTAACACGTTTTCTTCTTCCATTCTCCCCTGTAAACCGTCACGCTATCATTCAGTCCCATTTCTTTCATATCATTCCTCACATAATCCATTCATCTTTTCTTTGGCCTTTTTCTCCCTCTCCAACCATCAACATTTATATTCATCACTCTTTTAGTCACATGCGTTTCATCCCTCCGCAACACAAACAATTTCCTTTCCATAGTAATATATAGTATATATATAGTATCTCTGTCTCTCGATCTATCTTACCTTTTCACACCTTAACAGTTGAACGAATTTGGATGAAATTGGCACATAGATAGACTATTACCTACCTGAGTAAGGACATAGGATACTTTTATCCCGTTAGTACGTTCCCATAGGAGAACTTCCACCGAAATCAACGCAGGCTTAACCGCGGGGGTAAGACTAAAGCGAATAGTTTATATATCGTGGCGCTTATGTATTGTGTCGCTTGAGACAAGGTTTAAGAAGGTAACAACAGAATGTTTTGGGTTTGCTAAACAACAAGTCTTTTACATTTCACTTTTATTTGTATCTTATATAAATATTCGCAATCTATGATGAAAGATGAATATTTTTATAGAATAATAACTCTTTTGTTGACTGTACTTCTTGTTTCGTATATGAAACAAAAGTAGGTATGGATGGTACTGTTTTTTTTAAGGGAAATAGAGCCGTGGGTTGCGTTATTAGGTGTGGTTGGAAAAAACAACTGACCCCCATAAAATGTTTTTGTTTTTTTTTTACCCAAAAGAGAACGTCTAATCTGGCCCTGTCTTAACTAATAATATAAGATAATTTTATAATGAGAAAATAATTGATGTTTTGTATGTTTGTTTGTTACGCTTTTACACTAAAATGGCTGAACGGGATTTGGCACATAGGCACCTGGATTAGGACATAGGCCAATTTTTATCTCGATATTCCCACGGGATCGAGACTTATGCCGGTGAAACCGCGAGACGCAGCTAATATTACATTAAACTCCTGTACTCTTGTCAAACTACAAAGCCATTTTTTTTGTTTGCCTACAGTGTGTCGCACAGTCAGAATTATAAATAGAATACATTTCGCCGAATTCGGTTCTAAACCGAAGTCAGATTTAAAAGTTCCTCTATTTTATAGCCGAAAAGCCAAGTTACATCCCTAGCATAAAATAACTTCACAATTTAGTTGTACAGATATTTTAAAACATTAATAAACACTGCAGGGAAACAACGCGTGTTTGTTTTGCGACCGCAAAAGTTGTGCGAGCGAGTTCATGCACGCTTTTACGCTGATCTGCCAGTAAACGACAAAACATAGACGCATCAGCTGCTCGTCAGCATCGTTAAAGAGTGGAGTGAACTGTGGTAATGTAGAAGATAGTTGATGGGTAAGAAAATGTAGTTAAGTATTAAGTTTGAGACGGTATAACTTAACTATCCTGCAAACTAAACAGAATTTAATATTATAATAACACTGATAATATACATCACAGAGTGTGTTGTTTGTTTGCTTGTTAAAATTATTGTTTCAATAAGGAACAGTATGTTTACATCAACTTCCTGAAAGCTAAATAAATCGAGGCGAGCGGATTAATTTATCTGCTACAACAGTGTAGCTGGCGTAGCTCCGACGATAGCTACGTCGTAGCACCGTAGCACTTGCGTAGCTTTTCATTCTTAACACGATCACCGTCTAAATAAAAAATAATTCAGTGAAGCACTCACGTCATTTATGTTTTGAAAGGACAAAAAAGAGAATGAAGGCTGATTTGTGACGCAGAGTAAGTTCCCCGTGTGAAGCTTCACGCACCATATACGTCGAACGTAAGAAATTACCTACCCTAAGTCGAATAACTCTTTCTATCTCATTTACGTGATATCCCCGTAACTCAGCGGTGGAATCTCACCAAGTAAACGACGTCGTCGTATTTTAAGTTGCACGACAATTTGGTTTCGGCAAACAAATAGACACAATGTTATTTTTGTGGCCTACAATTTTGTGATAGAATTTCTAAATCGAATGTAAACTTTTTTGACATGTTATCCAGATCAGAGATTCAGGCTTTGTTTTCTTTCGATATTTTTAATCGTACTCAAGGCAGTTGTATGTACTTTTCGATCAAACAATTTTAATAGAAATACAGATGTACAGACGCCAGCACGTCAAGCTACCCGAAACTGTCAGATTTTCCCAATCCACTTTGAACCTTATGCTTTAGCGATAAAGTTGAAAATCTATTAAAGAAATCTGACAGATTGTAGTAGCTTGATGTGATTGTGATGTGAATCAAAAATAACGTACAGACAGATTACACCTCTTTAGAGGGACTATGAAGATTAAATAGTTGGAAGGCCTTTTGTTCAGCAGAGGCTTGAAGTTAGGGGCTAAACAGATATATAGATACATGAATCAAATAATTTAATTCACTTTTTGCTTAGTGGTATCCGTAGTGTCCTTCGCAGAAATGTCGAAGGGTACACGATACCCTTTGACCAGAAATTCTTCGAAGAACTTCTCGGATATCTTAGTATCACAAACAACTTGAAATTGGTGCCTCTCAGAAGCTGTTTGGTTTTGCACCATTCATAGAATGGCATAGATAGAGTAGAATAGAATACTCTCCATATAAATTATAGACATAAATATAGAAATTTTACAACAGGTGACACAATCCACCTTTGGATGGATTGAAAAGGGAAGGAGAGACAAATACTGTAGGTAGTCTGTGGTGTACCATTTACACGATACAATGAATACATACATAAAGTATATTATACTAATCTAAATAAAGATATACATATAAGAATAGACATGAAACAGGAGTAAAGAAAATATAATGACGCTGAGGAGAGGGGAAGTGCTGTTTTATCATAATATTAAAAGTGTACAAAGATTGAGCACGCCTTACCGACACGGGCAAGTTATTCCATAACCGTACTGCTTGAACAGTAAAAGATTTGACATACAAACTGGTGAAACGCATCGGCATCTCTAGCCTCAGGTTTTCCGATGACCTCTGATATCTTTTATGTATGTCATGAAGGAACTTGAAACGTTCTTTAAGATAAGAGGGGGCAGATAGATAGATGAACCATTTATTTGGCGCACACAAAAGACAGCACAACACACAAAAGTACAATAAACGGGAGAGTGTTGCGGATCATAGCAGCAACTCGAGTGCCCCTTTTTTCTATAAACTTTTTATCCACCATGAGTTTTAGAGTATCGTCTACAGTAAAACGAATGTGAGCGATGACTACCGAAAGCTCGCACGCATGAAATAACCCTACCTATTAAACTGACCTAAATCAGCTTATTAGCAGAAACAGCTTAACCAATTTAGCTCAAAAACAGAATTCAAACTACCGACGAACCTGCGACGAACCTTTTGTGATTTGACAGATGACAGGAGAGCGCGCCAACGACTGGACCACAGATAACATTTGTGTTTTTTTATGATGAAGCCTTCAAGCTTAAACAATGTGATCAGCGAGTTGTGCAAGAGTGCAAACTAAACAAACTTAATACGATAAATAATCAAGAAATCGGTAATTAGAGTACGTTACAATTCCGATGGAGCACATTATAACCGAAGCTGATCGAGCTAACCCGTCAGCAACACTCGAATGGCGGCAATTAATAGTTGAGACCAGTTTTATTAACAAACTTTTCCGGATTGTTTGGCAACACTAATTAGTGTTGTACTCGATACCAACTTATCAGGGCGCTGTCCTACTGCTTTGTTTTATCAACATATACTGTGTTTTCCTTTGACTCATTTACTACATATAAAAAGTATTCGCTTGTTTCTGTTATGAGTTTGTTTCGTTGGATACATGGATGTTCGTAATTTTTGTTGTGTGCTTTTGAGTGAGCGACACCTACTTTGAGAGATCTGTATTTAGTCTGTGTTAAATACATTTCTTTTCTTTCTTTCTTCCTTGTTTTATTGAATAGTTTGAGGAGTTCTTTTTATGTCTTCGTTCAGTTTTTGATGCACTTGCAAGTGTAGTTAAAACTTACTAAAATTATTCCTACAACTGAAATTCAGAATTAACTAAGATTTCTGTAGATGACTAATAGTAATTTGGACCTATGACAAAGAAACTGTTCAGTTATCATTGCATTTTTTATTTGGGTAATTTTACCTTCCTAGACATATAAATTCATCTAATTTGGTTGTATACGAACGTAAAAAATCAATCAGCCAAACCTTTTTCGAACTCTGTTGGGGTCGGCTTCCAGCCTAAACGGATGCAGCTAAGTACCAGCATTTTACATGGAGCGACCCAGTAACTGGGTAACGCGATACTCTTTGGTAAGACTGGTTGTCAGACATTTGACCTTTGAACTACCCGTAACGACTGTCAAAGATCTTCGGATGACAACCGGAACTAACGGCTTAACGTGTTTTCCGAGGCACGGAGGGGAGTCAATACGTAATGGATGCCCATCCCTTCATGACCTTCGATAGACCCATGCCCCACCTGAAGTGCTAATCGAAAAAACAAGACCTGACTTTCTGAGAACGATACCAATTAAAAATAAATACATCGTACCAAAATTCAATAATATGTACGGGATGAGGGTTGCAGAATATTTAGTACCTTTTTATCTTAATAAACTTCCAGAAGACTTGCAAACGTTATACAAAACGAGTTCGAAAAGTTATAAGTACAAATTAAAGCGTTTCCTTACACAAAATTTCTCCTAATATGTATGATATGTTTGTATTAATGTACAGACGCCAGCACATCAAGCTACTACAATCTGTCAGATTTCTTCAATAGATTTTCAACTTTAGCGCTAAAGCGTAAGGTTCAAAGTTGATTGGGAAAATCTGACAGTTTCGGGTAGCTTGATATGCTGGCGTCTGTACCTATCAATTATTAGCATTGTAAAAAAAAAATGTATGAACGACTCGCCAACATGCAAGCAAACCCTTAGATAATAATAATAATAATATTCCACAACTTTCACACAACGCCATGTAGTCCCAAACTAAGCAAAGCTTGTGCTCTGAGTACTAGACAACTGATAAACATACATATATATTTCTAAATACATACATATTATAGATAAATTACACCCGAGATATTTTCGTTGTGTGGCTAAAACTGAATGTGTATTGTTTTAGGAAAAAAAAAAAACGCAGCTTTTATTATTGAACCACGAGTCCCTTTGGTACGCAAAACTTAACATAATAATGTAAGTACATAGTAACAAGGTTTAATAAGTTTGTTTATAATTCCATCGTTGTTTCAATGAAGGAAATAAAATAAAAATGTCAGCTTTATGTTATCCTTCAATAAGCTGACAGAGGATTGAACGAAAGTGAACATGAGTTTGTACACATAGCGATCTCGTGAGAGGACACTTCTTTGTTATATGGTCGCTTGGAATATTCCCTTTTTCTCGTGAATTATGTTTTTCAATTTTACTGCGTCGGTAGACCAGATTATTGTATATGACGGCGCGAGCGTGGGCGTAGCGATAACAGGGCCATCGTCATCATTTCTTGGTACGGGTTCCATGAGGAAGGTGGGTACTCGGGCAAACCAGTAAAACGTAGTTTGAAGCACAAATCACATTAACGTTTATTCGGTAATTTACAATCACTTTATGAGTAGTAAGAAACAAAGGTTTGTACGGTGAACATGACAGTTCCGATTGTTTGCTCTCAACTCAACCATCAGGCGTCCGCTCCGCCAATCGAATGCGGCCCGCTTCCAATAGACTCTGTCCACGTGTAGAAAATGGCGCGAAGTTATAGCGCCACCTCACGGCGTTCACTGTACTAACCGATCAACCAATGAGAATTAAGTTCCGGTTTGACCAATATTATGAAATCAACCGGAAGTAGTATTTTGATTATGTTGACGTCTTGATATTGCTTGCGACGACATATTATATAATCACCGCGTGTTATTTTTCTATCTACAGCTCGTAAGTCGGGACCGATAAAGTTGGGCCGCCACTGCTGGACCCGTGTGGCAGTTTATAGCCCACTCCTCCTCGAAGAGGGGCGGCCTGTGTCCCAGCAGTGGGAACATTATTTTTTATTTAATTTAATAATTTATGTACTCACATATACAGCGTGTAACAGAAGGGGGGTATCAACCCTGAAGGAGGTGAATGTGCTCATGAAACTCAACAACATTCCCCAAAGAACATAGGTCGAAATATGAAAAAAAAATTTGGCCCTCCCTTACAAAACAGACTACCAGCTGATTGATTTACTATGGGAGGGCCAAATTTTTTTTTCATATTTCGACCTATGTTCTTTGGGGAAAGTTGTTGAGTTTCATGAGCACATTCACCTCCTTCAGGGTTGATACCCCCCTTCTGTTACACGCTGTATATAAACAGTCAAGAAAAAAAGATCAGAAAAATAAGTACAAAGGTGATACTTATTCCTAAAGAAATCTCTTCCAGCAACATTATAGTCATTATCACAAGGGAACAGCATTTTTGTTGCATAAAATATTATGACTAATATTATACATTTTTGGGGTGCTGATTTTAGATTTGAAGTCAGATTTTTTTATTTTTGAAGAAAAATAGTTCACTGTTCACCAAGGGAGCAAACTAGTAAATTATTGCTGGGTGTAAAATTGACCCCCGAGCCGTAGGCGAGGGTGGCAAACACTCAGTTAAAGAAGTACTACATTGTTCTCGTACTATTTTTGTGTACCATCGCTGAAAATTGAAAATTTAAACATTTCAGGCTACGTTTAGAGGATTCAATAAATAAACGCCATTCATTTGGATTATATTTATGTATACCCCTTGCTTTCAATAAACTAGGAATATCTGAACAATAAACAAAGTCATCATCTTCAGACAAGAATGAAAGCAAATCGATCTCTCTGTTACAATAGTACGAAATTCTTGTTTCTTGGGTTAAAAGACTTATTTGCTTTAATTGAGATGCTACAATCTTTGATTCTTTTTTAGAAAGGCCAAGGTCTTTGACTAATGCGCTGAGCTCTTCTTGATTCAAGGGCCGGTGCTCAGAAGAAATATCTGGATTAAACTCAGTCATTTGATAAATAGTTTTTCTCTTCTAAGTCATTTTGAGTAGATGAAGATACTTGTGGTACTGACGCATCGCCAGAGTACAGGCCTGGTCGAGTAACAGATAACAAGTTAGGGTAAAACCATTTGGACCGGTTTCTTTTGTTAATCCCGTCTATATCAATCACGCAGAAATAACAATCATCCGGATGATTTGAAGGTTCCCGCCAGATCATTGGTGCTTGATACTTGAAATGGGATCTTTTCTTATTCGCCTATAATCTTAAAGACTCCACGCATGTTTTACATACCATATAAGGCACCTAGTACTTGTCGAGGGTGTCCAAAGGAAATCTAAAGTAATCAAAATACACCCGTTTTACGAACTCCGACACACTTAGTCTACAATTTTTGAATGTAATTCACCACATCATCATCGTCTGCTTAGCCTTTCCCCAACTATGTTGGGCTTGGCTTCCAGTCTAACTGGACGCAGCTGAATACCAGTATTTTGTGAATGTAATTCACCACAGATGTTACAGAAATATTGAGATCGTTTTTAAAGATATATTCTCGACGTGAACATTGTAAAAAAAAAAAAAAACTTTAAAAAGAAACAGCTCGGGATTATGAAAGCTAAATGTAACTGGTACAAAAATATGGCTAATAGCTGTACATATCTCAAAAATTAGAGCTAATAAAGAAAAATTGAGGGTAGATTTGAAACCAGCGACCTCGAATTAATAAACAAGAGCCATAAAATAAATACAAAAAAAAAATAAAAACAAAAAAAATGTCCAATTTTGTTCAATTGTGTTATAATTTTACTATACAAATTAAAATAGATTGGTGCATGATCAGTCAATGACACAGCTGTGTACCTAGCCTAATGGGATAAAATATTAGATAATAATATTAGGTTTGTATACTGTAAAAAATCTGTAATTTGTTGAGCATTGATACAGAACCTTGCCTCGGGCTCAGAAACCAGGATCTTATTATCTTTTTACACTTCTTATATGAATATAAAGGCTATCTATTTATTTATTTATATACGTACTATAAGTCAAGTATTATTGAGATTTCGCACTAAAGTCGAAAAGTTGACCTTCGTTTAACATTGAAAAAAGCTGATTCCAAAAGCTTACATGGCCTCACAGACTAATTTATACGAAATTCGTTCCCAATTTTCTTAAATCAGTACGAAAAACATTAAACTGAAAACGTCGCCGCCAATAAACAATTCAAATTGCTTCATTAATTTTCATAGTTTTACTTAACCCATCTTGGAAAACAAACATTGGTCGGTTTGTGAGCAAATGAGATGTAAAACAAGGAATCTGGGGATGTTTTAAGACAATCTCTTAGTTTCCCGACGCAAACAAACAAATTGCCTGAATGTTCTCTTTAGTCCGCCTAGGAGAACAACACATTGCGCCGCTCTGGTGCAAAATAAGCTTTAAACTATTCCGTAAAAGTGGCCGTTTTTTGTTTTAGAAACAACGCAGTTGAAATATAGGTGCATGTGAGTATAGATAGATGAGGCACATTATTTGTTTTGGATTGTTTCGATTCTAATGCTTAATCTGTTTTTGGAACGAACTTCTTTAACGCAGCTTACAGTATGAGAAACCTGGTAGAGAACATCACGTAACGAAAAAGCGTTCTGCCATGCCCCATGTGGCTTTTTATTATATACATATGTATATTACAATTCTTGACTGGTAGAAAATGCCTCGGGCATTAAGTCTGCCTTTGTACAGTACTTTTTATACTTGTGCAAAAAGGTTTAATAAATAAATAATAGAAGGAGACAGAGAGAGAGCGATAGTTTTCATGGTTTTCAAAGGTGCTGAAGCCGATAGTCAAAATATATATACAGCGTGTAACGGAAAGGGGGTATCAACCCTGAAGGAGGTGTATGTGCTCATGAAACTCAACAACTTTCCCCAAAGAACATAGGTCGAAATATGAAAAAAAAAATTTGGCCCTCCCATAGTAAATCAATCAGCTGGTAGTCAGTTTTGTAAGGGAGGGCCAAATTTTTTTTTCATATTTGACCTATGTTCTTTGGGGAAAGTTGTTGAGTTTCATTAGCACATTCACCTCCTTCAGGGTTGATACCCCCCTTCCGTTACACGCTGTAGACATATGTCAAAACTAAAATCCAAGGTGGCAACTGCATTTTTTTTTTTTTTTTCATCATCACACAATTTTGAAAAATATCGCAGCCGCCATCTTGTATTGAACTTCGTTCCTGCCGGGAGTCCCCCGACCCCACACGTATTTTTTTAATATTCCGTTCAAAAAGTGCATTTTATAGTCATTTCTTCACTGAGTTCTTTATTTTCAGTTCGTGATGTTTGAATCAAGTTTATGGCTTTCAAAATCACCAATATTTTTAAGAACGGATAAAACTTCGTTTAAGATTTCAGTAAGAATGATGATGCGTCATAACTTCAGTTCTAAGCGCGAAGAAAATATAAATCTCAAAATCACTGAATCACGTTTTACGTGATATTAAAAGAAGAAGCTAAATAGTTTAATTTTGAAGAAAGTATAACGTCACTTTTAAAGTGGTTTGGAGGTATAAAACTTCACGCTTTACCGGCAGAGCGCAGGGAAACATAAAAGTGCCGAAAGTCGAATCATTCGGAAATTGGTTTCGAGCGAATTCGTGGAAAATTACTTACTTTCGAGATATAAAGAAATAGTATACCAAGTTTTATTCGCCAGTTTAAGTAAATTGAAAGTTCGTTATTTTATTAGTGCGGTATCTCTTCTTGGGATCGGAGCACTGTTGACAATATATATATTTTTTTTATAAATAACCGATTTAAAAGAAAAATATATATTGGCTAAATTCGTTAAGAGTATTTCATTTCGCCCGAATTTCACTTGTGCTGCGATCTTAGTTATTTTTATTATTGTGTACGTAGGTATATGAAGACCACAGCCGCTTTCAAAATTAAAATGATGCAAATTAAACCAGGAAAGCAGTGTCGTCTTACGAGTTGTCGTAAGTTGAAACCGAGATCGGTGCTTTACTTTGTGTACATTATTTCATCACCATTGCTCACAAAATGGTGAAGGAAAATATCGTGAAGAAACCGGCATGTCCTAGAACCAAAAAAATTAAGACATGTGACATTTGCCAACCCGCACTGGGCCCGCGTGGTGGATTATGGTCCACTCCTTTTCACCTAGAGGACGCCTGTGTCCCAGCAGTGGGAACATTAAAGAAGAAAGAAAGAAAATACATTTGACTGATTATGCTAAATTCAACCATGACATACATTTTAATAACGGGCCCAATCGGGGCTAATCTTGCAGTCTTAACGTATAGTTTATTGAATAGCTTGAGAATGAAACACGATGTAATAGGTAGTAATCTGGTGCGTCGTTAAAAGTTTTACGAGCGATCACTGCCCCGCCCCACTCGATTTATCAGCTCCCGAATCATTACTGACGAAGTTTCCGATTTCTTTCCATGGCCATCATTAAGCGAATTGTTAAATGGAAAAATGCGCAATTTAAATAAACTGCACATTGATTTCGTATCAGCAGTCGGCAATTGCAATTCGATACTGTTCACGCTATTTCAAAATTGTTGTAAAGTATTTCGGGTAGCTTGTGAGTTTTAAATGTAATAGTAGTGCTGTTATATTGCTTGTTGCAGAAGTCGTTTGTAGGCAATAATTTTTGTTTAAGGCGAATGCGTCAGGGCAACCCACGAATTTTTTTTTTTTTTTTTAAAGAAAAGAAAAGAAAAACATTTATTTAGCACAGACTGTAGGATACACAGTACACCTGAGACATACATCAGATAAAAAACAAATAAAAATCAAATAACAAAGTGTAAAGTCCGTAAGAAATTAAACTGGAAAGTGTGCCTCACGGCTGTGCCAAAAAGGCCCAGTTCAGCAAAAATGCCAGACAACTGGTGCCTGACGCTGGTTTTCAACTGGACTTACGTTTTTTGCAATTTGCAGGACAGTATCAGGTTGTATGTTGATCTAAATATGATTCGCGACCGTAACAAATATTTATTTATAGAATTATAATAATAAAAATCATCAATAAAACTTTCTAAGTTCATATTACCGTATTGAATGACTATTTCATGACATCATGACATTTGAGGCCAATTCTAACTCAAGGATTTGTTTTGCTGATTGTAATGGCGCATTACTCACTATTGCGCAACCCCCTTAACACTTTCACTGCCAAGTACATAGATTACTTGCTTACTTTTTCTTATTTTTGGCAACCCTAGTAACCTGATTTGCACCCGGTAGGCGGGTGCTGGGCATGGTCACATGCCACATATATCTATTTATACGTACGATGCGGGAGGCGAGTTCTGGGCACGCGAACGAATTATCTTGCTACCCGGGAGCCGGGTGCTGGGCACTGAAAGTGTTAAAAATAACTGTAATTCTGTAAAGCTATATTTGTTTCGGTCGCGAATCATATTTTGATCAACATACAACCTGAATTTGACATGCCGATTTGCAAAAAACGTGAGTAAATTTGAATTTTGAGGGCTACCTTAACGCATCATCAACTCAGCCTATCGCAGTCCACTGCTGAACATAGGCCTCTCCCAGACTGCGCCACAACACCCTGTCCTCCGCCTTCCGCGTCCAGTCTACCCCAGCCACCTTCTTTAGGTCGTCCGTCCATCTAGCTGGGGGCGTCCCACACTGCGTTTGCTGATACGCGGTCTCCACTCCAGGACTCGTCTGCTCCACCGACCATCGGCTCTTCGACAGACAATTATAATATAATCATAACTTATTAATTTATTACCAAGCCTACGTCCATCAACAGTGTAGTTCACCCTTACTGAATCAGTTTGACAGTGCGAGCGGGATAGAAAGATACATGGAACGACAGACATGGCCAGCCCACTGCCACTTCAATTTGCTTACTCTGCAAGCTATGTCGGTAACTCCGGTTCTTTTCCGGATAATTTCCTTCCTGATTGCTTAACGCACGCCCTTTCTCAGTGGCCCAAGTCTGACTACCAGACTTACCAAGGGGTATCGTGTAACCCAGTAATCACACTGTGAAGGTCATAAGGCAGTCGGTTACACTGGAAGACGACCCCAGCACAGTTGGGAAAAGGCTAGGCAGATTGATAGACTTTTTCTGTGAAACAAACGGTTTATGCCATTTACGGTGAAGTTTGACAAGGGGCTAATAGAAAACATGCAGCCTGATTAATCGATCTAGCTTTAGAAATCCACGGATTTTTTTCAAACCATTTCACAGCAGGCCTGGGATCTAACAATGGCGCAGATTCCCTTGTTCACGAACTAAACTAAATTTAAGTTCAGTGCATCTTTTTCTTTCTATTTAATTAAGAAAAGGACAGAAGATCAATATTAGTTTAGTCCTGTCAAATTAGTCAGCACCTGACGTAAATTGACGTATTTTTATAGCCAATTATTTAATCACGTCTAAACTTGTCTATGAAGTATCTAAATTTGACAGGACTAAACTAATATTTCTGTCCTTTTCTTAAAGAAATAGAAAGAACAAGATGCACTGAACTTAAATTTAGTTTAGTTTGTGAACAAGGGATTCGGCGCCATTGACTATTTTTCCTAGGCTGCGATTGAAAACCTCAAATTCGTAGACGTTAACATCCCGTATGTATGAGACCTAACTACATAATTAATTTCAGAATGGATTGGTAGTTAACTGAAGCTTAGACGGTGTTAGATTTGCCACTCAAGTTACATTTAACGTAGACGGCTACCGGAAATGACGTGCATGTCTGAGAGCTTTCATGAGTGAGCTACATAAGCTGCTCAAAAAATTAAACATAATTACATAATACTTTAATGGTATAGCTTCAAATAGGTAGGTAATTTAAGGTCCTGACCGTAGTAACACACAAGATATTGTTACCAGAAAGCCAATCCCGTATTTAAAAACATTCATCATCTCACCGAAAATCAATGTAATAAACTTGTCAAGTAGGTATGTACAGTGCTATATGTCTAGTTATATTGGCATGCAGCCAAAATCGGAACTAACTCCATCATCTTGTTTTTTGAATACTTACATTTCAAGTGACATTTTACAAAATAATGTTAACCAACAACGTCCCCCTGTCAACGTCATTTGAGCGTTAAATAATCCTTTTAGCTAAATTAAAAGTATAGTATTTTTGACAGTTTGAGATAAGAATGTTCTTAAGAATACGAGAATCACCCCTCAGACCAGTACCTAAGCAACATTATGCAGTATTGAAATATTCCCATTTAGGGTCCCATTTAGATTGAAATGGAAAAATATATCTATTCTTATAAAAGTTTGAGAACCTTCATAAGAATAGAACTTTTCCAAAGCTGCAGTGCAATAATAGATCATTGTACAGTGAGCCACTTAGCAACTTAGCACGGGTGGGTTTTGGTCAGTAAAAGTATGATACAACCTACCGCTCCGCCCAGAGCGGGAGAAGTTATTTGATAATTTCCCATCCAAAAAAAAATGAGTGGACTCCGATTTAGTCTAAGTGCTACAGGTGAAGCTTGTCTCTTCTGAAACTGTGCAATGAGAATAGGTTTTCGTTTGGCTTTATTTTTATTTATTTATTTTATTTATATAGATTCGGACAACAATATAGTCCGTTTTGTTAGTAAAAATATCTTATAACTAGTGTTAGTAGTAAAAAGCCAAGAAACAAAAAAAAATCTTATGAATTAAACACAAATTCAAATTCATTTATTTGCAAATATGGGTAAACAATATGCTGATGTTTTACATTCATGTGATACTTGTAAATCACGGTCTTAGTTTCACCACATTTTACCTTTCGGCATGCAAAGTAAGTACAGAACCCACAAAAAAAATAAAATTAAACCAAATAAAATTACGAAAGTGATCCATAAGATTTTTTTAAAAAGTAAGTATAAAAAGAAATCCTATATTTATCCTGCAAATATTCAGCTACACTGTAATATCTTTATTTATAAAAAATAAAAACTTTTAGTTGTTTTTCAACATTATCCTATTTTGAAAAAATGTAGATACTTTGTAGTTATACATTACAATCGCTCAATTTGTTGAACATCACAACTAAACTGGGTTGTTTAAGGGCAATAAATACGAATTGACGACCTTTTGAAATCAGAACAATGTTTTAATCTCTGCCTGCCCTGCAATCACTGCCTCACAAACAAAACTATTTTGTCTATATAGCACTATTAATTCGGACGTAATATTTCGTAAAACAAACACAAATTGACCTAGTTTAAAACTAAACTTAACTTGCCATCTGTGAAAAGGGAAATATTTATCTGATCCTCTGAAAACTTATTGACCTTCTAATGTAGAACGCTTTTTTAAATTAAAGAACCTCTAAATACTTTTTGGGCTTTTAATGATGCCCACTTTTTTTTTAAATAAACGATCTTCTTTTTAATTTTCTGACTTTATCTCACAGTTGGTCATTCACAGTTAGTAAGCTAGGGTATCCCGACCAAACGGGTTAAGTTATGTTAGAACTGTGACTAATCACACGCAAGCTGAATTAGTCTCAGTAATTAAGTTAGTGCACCCCGACCAAATGCGTAAGGTTAGGATAGAACTGTGCGGGCCAGCACCCGCGACCCCCGGCGTAGGTGAGAGAGGGAACACCGGGGTGGTTTTTAGTCAGTAAGAGTCTGACAGACCCCGCCACCCGTCCCAGGGCGGCGGACATCCATGAGGATTTTCCACCCCGAACCAAAAAAAAAAAAAAAAGGATAGAATCCAAGTTGGTGGCTGTTAAGTATTCTTAGGACCCCAATATGAGAATTATTTGACGTTCGATTAAAAACAAACGCCCTCTCGAAACTTTCAATATTAAAATCAAAATCAAAAGTAATTTATTCAAACTAGGCTGAAAATCAGTACTTTTCGAACGTCAAAATTACAAAAGACAGTCCCCCAAAACGCCAACCCATTAGTCACCTTTCTGACTGTGTCGTGATGATTTTTTTACCGTTGGACGAGTGTTGTTTCTCAGTGTTCCCAATGCGGGTCGTGTCGACAAAAAATAGAATGTAAAATGACAATCACAATCGCACAAATCATAAATAAGTCGTGATATAATGGCAGGTATTTAACTATTTACGTTGGTAAAAATGGGGAAGTAAGATCAAATAACTTAACCGTAGTTTTGATGTCATTTATAAACGCATTACTTGTGCTACAACACCTGAAACAGGAAGCCTACTTATACCGTCATTACAAAGTAGAAAAACTCACCTATTTCAAAGGATATTTTACTAGACCAAAATGGAAGGCTGGAGATAGCCTGCTAATTATAAGGTGCGAGAACTGAATTTTTATTAAACGGCCTTGATGCCAAATAGTTCTCTAAAAGCTTTGAAAAGTGTTCATTTACATAATGTCTTATTCAAATGGTGGGAAGTTAAGTACTTCGTAAACGTTTTTTGTCATGCCATTCTACAGTCAAATTGTTTTAGATAAATATTCAGGAACCTTACTTTCGTACATTAGAGTGCCAATTTTTTTTCGTCCACTTTTCTTGATGTTAAGTCAAAAAAACGAAGTTTATGAGCTTCATTTGTTTTTCTTACATTTAATAGATTAACTTCCAGTATGTTTTTACTTGAGGTCTATGTCCAGCAGTGGACGTCTTTCAGCTGAAAAAAAATGATTGAATGTTTCTACTCCTGAATATTTGTATGCATATATTATTTATATGAATATTTAAACCACTGGCCATTGGTCTGTCAATGTTATTGTGGCAATATAATTGATTGTTTGAGTGCAAGGATGATTTAAATTCAAATGTTGTTGATTACTGTTTATGTATCATATTTTATACAAAATAATAGTATGTCTGACGAAATAATATTTTAATAATACTTATTTGAGTAGCTGTTATAAGTACAACGAAATAGTATTTTCCCTCCATGCGTTCCTAGAACTTAATAAACCTAGTTAGATTCAATATTTCAGTCTTATTTACATCAATCCAAACGATTTTATTCCATTTTAAATTAATTTAAATTTCTTAAAAGTGTACTTTACGTTTTGCGAAAATTCAAGTGGCTACACTTTTGAACTAGGCATTATTAAACCGTCGGGGAACTTTTATTCCTGGCGAGAAAATTAAAACTGGGATTTGTTGGCATTAGATGTAAGTACTGATACTCGGTCCCTTTTATTCAGTGTTTTTGGTGTAAATGTGAGCACGTTCCGTCGAATTGAACATTTTGACGAGAACGGTGAATTATCGCCTGTTTAGCCCCATATCCCTAATTAAATCTGGTTTGCACATGACATGCCGCTCGAATGGAATGCCCGTTGCGTTGCGTATGAAAACTGGACTGCTGGTAACTGCTATTTTCACTTGGATTGTTAAAATAGGACGTTTATATCAACAATGTTATTACAGCTTAGTGTTAAATCGCATTTAACACGGTTTTTTTTTACAAAAATGTAACCAACAAGCGGGACCATTCGATAATGTTCCAATAATACACTTATTAATCACATAATCGAAATGACCACGTATTCATCGGGGCATCAAAACATATTTAAATTTGAATCCACCAATTGTTACGCTGTTGCAACTTAATTGAAACGTAGGTACTGGATTTTGATTCATGGACAAGTTGTTTCCATTGAATGATTATAATGAAATGGGTTCTGATTGATGAGTACTGTGGCAGAAATTATTGTACCGTCCGCGGTAAATAACTTAAGAAATTGTTTTGAAACTTTTCATACTAGCAGAAGTGGTTCTGTTGAACCCATTAATTGCTCCCATTATGCTTATTCCTAGAATGAAGAATATACCTACTAGGAGGTGGCATCTCCAAAAGACCGTAGCGTCTAGGGACCTTCAAAGGCTCGGAGTTTCTCCACAAAGTCTGTAGAATTGAATTTTTCGACGCCCATAATCCCGTAGCTCTAGAAATTAACAAACGTTGTGTTGAACGGTGACTGCAAACCGTAAAAAACTGAGAGAACTAGGTATTTACTACCTTAGTTGCAAGAACTGCTGTTGGTACAGTAAAGTATGAAATAATAAGAAACGCGACAGAAAAATCAAAACATCTTTGTTAAATATTTAATAATAATAATAAAATTTAAAATTTAAATAATATTTAATATTATAATATCCGGAAAAACAAGTAAGCAAGTAGGTAGAAGAGGTAAAAAATCACCGATATTGAATTTGTCACTTGGAATGGCAGACTGATCGTCATAATCCAGACAATAATGAGACCAAAATTAGATAAGAAAAAATTCTGAATTAAATAATTCTTCTGTTGAAAAATTCCACTGTAGAAAAATAAAAATAATCAAGTGTTAAAAGACTACCCAGAGACTCTCACGCGATGTTTTGTCTAATTCTCACATGTTTTTTTAAACAGCCGCCATTGTAGTTGGTTCAAAGTGCGCCTTTCCGCTGCCTTGTACTGTACTGATGGTATCCGGAACACCGGACGCCGGCAGAGGTAATAAATATACAGGCCCAGGCCGCGAATTTTGTGTCTTGCATAGATAAAAAATAATATCTTTATCGTGGCTAAAATGTTATTTTAAAGTTGTTTTTGCATATTTAAGCCATTATGGAAGTGGTATTTTTGTGAAAGTTAACTACAACGTAGTATTGGTACAGGATCCTGGCTGAAAATGATATATCGAGCATCTTTAGAAAGATACTTTCCCATAGGTATGAGTGAGAGAGAGGACGCTCTGCAAACCCGAACATTTTCTAAAACTCAATGTGCTTTATTAATGACCGGATGCTTTAGGCAGATGTTCAGATGAATACTAGGCTGAGTCGTTAAGATGGTTCTTTTATTTCCAATTGAACTAGGTGACATACTTTTTCATTCCAAGAAATCGTGCGTTTTTTTTTCTAATTTTTTTAACCTTAGGCGGGCCCTAAACGTTCAACTAACTATATTGCAGAATATCATGAATTGCGCAATGTTTTTGATCGTTTAGGGTTAATATTGAAGATTGCGCAATGATTGAACAAAAGTTTGAGCGGGTTTAATTTTTATGGTACCATATTTTAATTGCACCGTGTAGGATAAAGAGTATTGAGCAGATCTTGCTTATGCAAAAACATTGAAACTGTTATGGCCGCCGCTGTTATTGCGAGAAAATAATGGATCGTTTGAACGCAGTCTGATACAATCGCTAACTTATTGTACGTGTAAGGGCCGCCTTAGGTTCATTTTGCAGGAAAATTAGGTCACCTACTAGCAGAAATGTAGGTGACCTAATATATAATATTATAAATGTGACAATTTATGAAGATGTTCGGATGTTAGTTACTTTATCACGCAAAAGCTTTTGAACGGATTTGGATAAAATTTGGTACACAGATAGTTTATAACCAGGATTAACATATAGACTTTTTATGCCGATATGGGAATATCGGCATAAAAAGTCTATGTGTTATCCCATGGGAATGGTTTCGAAACTTACGCGGGTGAAACCGCAGGGCACTGCTAGTTAGTAATACTTTTCTGATTACTTTTTTAAGCGATATATTTTCTGAACCCAATAATAATGAAATATTTACAACTATCGTGTCAACACAAGTTAAGCAATCAGCCATGGTAGAAGCGGCACTAACAGCTCAGTTGCACCGGTAGTAGGTACTTAAGAAATATCGTCCCAAGTGATCGCTCACTAAACGCCCCTAAAAAATACAGCGCTGCACGAAACCGTCATCTGCCGTCAACTTAAAATTAACTCATAAAAATAGACGCTTGTTTATGAAAGAGGTCAGTGTTCTATGGCGTGTTTAGGAAGTGTTAACAGCGGGGCGTGCCTGTGCTATCTAGTATCTCGCGTAGGGCAATTGCACTTGTCAGCCGGGGTTCGGCGCTTCCTTACTCGCGTACCGCACTGCACCCTAGTTCTCTACCCTAGCCGCGCCGCGCCGCGCCCGTACATAATACTGCTGCGTTGCGCTTCCCGACGAGTGGTGTATTTCCTCCACTTAAACGTTTAAGCCCCAGTCGAGTGATATATTAGGTACATATTACGTGAGAATTTTTGCTTAGGCAGTCGTTTTTTGTTGCGCTGAATAGGTACTTGTAAGTTTTAAAAACGGAATAGATTTCAGTTTTAATATTAACTCTTTTGTTCTTATTGCTTTGGTGAGAGGCTTGTGGCTAAGTTATAACAGCGACACGGATCGATTGATCAGGTAAAACTACGCTTGCCGCGTTTGGTCTGTGGACGGGTGACCCTTTTACATTACAAGACTCCTCCGTGCCTCGGATAGCACGCTAAGCCGTTGGTCCCGGCCGTCTTTCTTGTATCTTTGGCAGTCGTTACGGGTTGACAGAAGCCCGAAAATCTGACAACCAGTATCGTATTACTCAGTAACTCGGTTGTGGAGGTCAGATAGGCAGTTGTTCCATGTAAAATACTGGTATTCAGCTGGATCTGGTTAGACTGGAAGCCGACCCCAACGTAGTTGGGAAAAGGCTAGGCAGATGATGATGTTTTTATTGCTTGGTAAATGTACTTTTAATCTCAGTACATAAACACCCTATAATGTTCCCCCTGCTCGGACGCAGCCATCCTCTCTGGGAGAGCAAGTTGACCATAATCCACCACGCGGGCCCAGTGCGTGTTGGTAGATGTCACAAGTCTAGAACATGCCAGTTTCCTCACGATGTTTGCCTTCACCGTTTTGAGAGCAGTAGTGACAAAATAATTTACACAAAATAAGCGCCTGTCAGGGTTCGAACCCACGACCAACAACTCGTAATTCGCTGCCGTTTCCACTGGGTCACCAGTGTTGTAACCTCAGTACTCAATACTTACTCATTTTAATTTGATACTTGTAGCGGATTGGTATACGGCAAGCAGACAGACGGCTACAAAATAATCCTGCCGTGCGATTCTGTAACCATCTCACCGTGAAAGCTTGGGTGAAGTGAGCATGGAATGAGCTGTCATTCGCTAGGGACTAACACTATTAAGTGCTCACTTCACTTATGATTTCACGGTAAGATTTTTACAAAATCGACCGGCTGTAATCTAATCAGCGTACGTCAGAATGCACGCCGTCATGTGTGAATCAAATTGAAGCGGTCCGTCTCAACACTATGCGTGATACGTAACCACAAAGTAACTGCATAAATTCTTCTACGATGGGCTGCCTGAAAATGTAAATTATAAAACAGTTACTTGCGATACTGAAGTAAGTTTTATAGAATCTCAGCTAATTTGCTTTTTGTTGGAGAAATTTAATGCTTCAAGAGCATTAAATTGTATTTCTACTAAAACCTGAACAAACAATTCCGATTGAGTAGGTACCTAGTTTATATCGAGCTTATTCTGCCTTTTATGCAAACGCTCAATTATGTAATAGGTACTGAGATTTCTTTGAATAAGCCAAAGCGGTGTGAGGATGATTGAATTGAGCGTATATATTGACTTAAATCGAGAGACGTACGCGTAAGTCAGAATACGACAGTCATCATACCTAATTTTCCGTATATATAAACGCTCATTTACAATAACTTCCGAAATTTCCAGCTTAAAGAACTCATCCCTTCGTGAAGCAAAAAGAAAAGTATCAAAGAATTTACAGACGTACGATAGTGCGAAGAATTTTCCAAGAAAGTTATGTTATCTGATATGTGATTATTGAGATATTTGTTTCCAAAACTGAAATAAAAATAAGCATTAAATCCTCTAAGTAGACCTATCTTGAGTTCTTATAATTAACCCAAGTAAACATTTTAGTAGAAATAATATCATTTACAGTAGTTTTTCATTGTGATATTCAGCACCCTAACTGCGTAACATACTGTTACCCTCAATTTGAATAATTTTGAAGCATATTGCTAATCCATTGCTCCATGTGTTTGAAAAATGTGTCTGCTTAACAACGTAAATAACGCAATGAATGTTGTTGAACTGTCAAAATGAAACCCATTGCTACTGATAGTGCGTTACGCTATCACCCCGCTGCTTAAAGCATGAATTGTAATTTCGTGGAAAAATCTTCCTGCAGTATAGACCTAGCCTAGTGCCAAAATGTTTTGGCTGCAATACATATTCGAAAAGAGTATTCTTTCCAATTATATTCTATTAGAATAGAAAGCTAAAAGCTAGAGCTTTTGAACGCGGCTCCGCCCGCTTGGATATCGGAAAATATCTCACGGGAACGTATTACTGGGATTAACATTGAAGGACACTGAACGAGACACAATAGAAGTTTTATTGTTATTACATCGAAGCGCGTTAAGTGTCCCGCAGTGTTAAAAGTACGCTATGTTATAACTCAGTAATTTATCAGTTTAGATTCGTTTGGCACACAGACAGTGTGCCAAACTAATCTAAACTGGAGTGAGTTCAGGGGAACTCACTCCATTTTAGGAATGTAATGTATGATATAAATGTACACCATACTCACATTCACACATAAATCATCATAAAACACAATACATATTCCTACATCAGCTCTTCGCTCTAACACTCTACAGTCTTTTGCTTTTGTGACAACTAATGGGAGAAGACACTGCCTCCTGTAACACAGGTCTTTGAACCTAGCTCAGTCAGTAGAGTAGAGTAGAGTCAGGGACTTCATAGGTCTTATGTATTTTCTTATGTGAATAAATTATTATTAAACTTCATCCAAATCTGTTACGACGTTTTTGCGCCAATCCGGAATATACATGCAGACAAACCGACAAACGGACAGTAATTTTTCGTTACTATTTTATTATAGGTATGTATATTTATGTAATCTCTTAACTAACTACTCGTATTTGCACTAGGTACTAAATTAAAATATTAAGTAACTAACTATATAAATAAATACAAATACAAAAGGATATTTAGGCGTCGATCTACTCGTCCGCATCGCTGTCATCCGAAATCGTGCCCAGAAGACTGGCAGCATTGCCACGTTGAATGGCAATGCTAATTCTTTGGCCAAAGAACGACCCAGCCCCCTGGTCACGTTAAGTGTCGATCAGCCGGCGAGATATTTCCTTAAAACAGAGACGCGCACTCGGGCCCCATGACCCGAGCGTTTCGACCCCAAACGGCTCAAAGCTTACAGTATTAATTATTTTAACCCATACGGTTACAGTATTTGCGCCGCTTGAGGGTATCAGCAACTGCAGCACCGGCACCAGCACGGCCCGCCGTGCTAGGAACATCACATGGCGCAAGGGTATCGACACAAGTTGCGTCTCACACCAGAGGCCTACCCACCATTGAAGGAAGTCTTTTAATGCCGTCTTTTAATAAATCATGTAGGATAATTCTAATCTGACATTACTAAATATGCTAGATACACCATCTTATCAGTATTTTACAGAGAGCCTCATCTGACCAAAGCAGCTAAACTAGGTCGGTCTCGATACTGGGCAATACTAACAGCCGGTCGATTCTGTAAAAATCTCACCGTGAAATCATAAGTGAAGTGAGCACTTAATAGTGTTAATCCCTAGCGAATGACAACTCACTCCACGCTCACTTCACCCAAGATTTCACGGTGAGATGGCTACAGAATCGTACGGCTGGTATCTTTTGGTAACACCGATTATTTCGACTTTTGAGCTTCCAACTACTTGTAATGAATGACGTTTTCGAGCCACGGATGCGTCTGAATGTCGAAAGAAACGATTCACGGAATGGAAAAAACAGCTTAACATCATAGATCGACCCATTCACGTATGCTTTGGAGGAATGGTGGCCCAGTGGCAGCGGCCCCGACTTACGAGTCATGGATTCTAACCAAGACAGACGCTTTACTTGCTCTCAAAACGGGGAAGGAAAACATCGTGCGGAAACTGTCATGTCCTAGAACCAAAAAATCTGAAACATGTGACATCTACGAACCCGCACTGGGCCCGTGTGCTAGGTTACGCCCACTCCTTTTCAGTGCGAGGAGGCCTATGTCCCAGCAGTGGGAACATTTTAGGCTAATTATGTTACGTATACTTTTGTAATTAAAAGTTCCTGATAATATCAGGAGCTTTAAAATTGATTTCAATTTTCCTCTTAAATAGAATAGTGAATCACCGTAATTCTTCAACATAATATATATAGGATGACTGGTAATTAGTGACCGATACTTAAACACATGATTCTACTCATGAAAACAAACAACTTTTACTATCGGACCAAATCCGAAATCGCGAAAAAAAAATCAGATGTGCCCTACATTTATGTTCGTACGAGTCGTCAAAATGTAGGGAACAGCTGATTTTTTTTCGATCTGCATCGAACCCGATTACCGGCTGACTTAAATAAATCATTATTCCGATTTTACAAGAGGTTCATTGTTCAATAATAAAGTAACAAAGTGGTAATTCATGTTGAATGCTGTAGTTTGAATATCAGATAGGGGGTTGATCGATGGTCAGGCGGATGGCGTGTCCGACCGTGCCTAAGTGTGAGTTAGTCTGTCTTATTGGGATTCCGTGGAAAAATTGATGAAACGCAGCACTTTACGCATCACTCGATGTCTATAAAGTAGTATAAATAGGTCGGTATGTACATATGAGTACATACATGGGTACGACTGGCACACTGAGCAGCCTGGCCTTATTTTATTAGCACCTTATTACACTTTTATTTCCTTAGTACAAGACAAGACTTCCTACAAGAGACTAGAGAAGAGTCTGTGTTGACACGGACTTTCTAAAAATAGTCGCGGTTATTATTTGAATTTTAGCGCTGATTTAGCGTGGGAATGTGGGAATAAACGTCAAAAACTTAACTACATATAAAGTTGAATTACGATTAATTAAGATTAAAAAGAAATAGTGAAATTTATTACGGTAGGGAACCCTGAATACACGAGTAAACACACTTGCGCTTGGCTGGTATTTTTTATCTGGAAGTGTTGGAACTATCGTGTTCATTATGAATAGTAGCGTGTTTCTGCTGATATTATTAAGGTGCTCAGTTTACTTTGTTGACAGGACAAGATTAGGTTTTGACTTAAGGCTGTTGCACTTAGCTACCGTAAGGGCGTTTGTCAACCGCCACCGTCAACAGGATGTCAACGAGAACGAGATGACGGCGCCGAAGTAGCGATACTAAATTTACTTAGGTCGCGTGTTCACGGCACGTCCATCACCCGAGCGCAGGGATTCCGACCCCGAATGTTTGAGTAGTTCGATGCAATTGCTAGGACTCCGCTCGAAATTATGACAGGCCAATGTACCGACAATACAAAACACGTTTGATCTTGTCCACACACTGCCGTCGCCCTGACACCATTCGCCGGGTATTTGCTTTGTCTATGAACCGCCGAATTTGGTCGCGTTGGACAAACGATCGTCGATAACGGTTCGAATAATCTCGTTTCTCGGTAACGTCCCGATGACAGCTGCGGTGTACAAACGCACGTATTGTTAGTTATCTAAATCCGACAGGAATAAACGAAGAGTTCCACCGTAGTCAATCCTGAGGGCCTAGACAAGTGGCCATCGCTTTCAAAGCGTTTGATATTTCTACTAGGAACCCCTTTAGGCCCGTTCCACCACTACAAGTCCGACAAACACATAGTATAGTGACGACTAACCTAAAAATCACCAAGGCAATGGAAATCAGTAAAATCCAAAGAAATGATTCAACTGTCTTAATTTCCGAATTAAAATAATATTATGCTTTTTAAAATGTAGGAAGTAGACATAAATACAAATAAATAAACTTGAAATGTGTTTGTTATATCAAAAAAAAAACAGCTTTTTACACAAAAAAAGTGAGTTGAAAGTGTAATTATAACAAAAAAACAATTTCAAATTTTTTTCTTGTCTGTCTGTTTGTTCCAGATAATCTCCGAAACCGCTGGATCGATTTTGACCGGACTTTCACTGGTATATAGCAAAATATTATAAGGAATAATATATGCTACTATTATTATTACACATTATAGTTTTCCGACATCGTCGCGGCTACCGCTAGTAGTCATTATAATTAATCCTTTGCTCTTGTTAAATTCAACACAACCTTTATTAAACCTGTTCATGTTAACCCAAATACTATTGTGCACTGTCCCGCATCTCAGAAGTTGACCTGAACTTACTATTGTATCAACAAAGCGCTAGACACAGTCTCGATCACTGCTAGGTAAACTTTCAGAGACAAGACAGATTATGTCAGACATGACAGATTATCTGTATTTGTCCTGTGAATTCCTGCACAGACTAATCTCTATATGGGCTCTGTTTCTGTAGAAAACCAAGACGTGAGGTCATACAATATACATACGTATGTAAGTATGGCGTTTACAAATTCGTTAATCAACGATAGTAAAGATAGAAAACATTATCTTATTGCTGTATGTATAGTCGTCTATACAGAGTTATAGTTAGCGAAATTCACATACTTATTTTTTTTTTTTTTTTTTTTTTACTTCAAGCACATAAATGTACAGAGCCGGACTTAATGTCGTAGGCATTTTCTACCAGTCAAGTTTTGGGTGATGCAGAGACAAACAGTAGTAGGTGCAATCATGAAAATTGAGGAACAAATATTTTAAATATAAAGATACGCATATACCTATTAAAACTATAAATATAATATATACCTAATTACATATAAATATAAGCACAAATACATATACATAATACATGAATATACTAAAAAGAAATAAGACAAACAATGAGATTGCGAATGATGATATCTCGAATAAGTCGTGTCCCAGCAATTATTTTTGCACAAAGTTATTTAGTTTATAAAATTTATATAGTATACAAGTATGGAAACCACATAAATATGGTCGCGAAAAAAAATCAGCTGTTCCCTACATTTCGCTCATCCAATAGAACAACGACGTAATTACGAAAATGTTTTTTTAACAGTTCTTGAGTTTTCTCATGAAATTATTACAAATTATTATTGATAGTAAAGTAACATACATAAAAATATTAAATATTTTAGCATAATCATTGGATTAAAAGTTTGAAATAGAAAATATGATATATCATATTTTCAATTTCAAACTTTTAAAACGTTCTCCTGAAAAATAGCTAATACGTAATTACGTCATTGTTCTATTGGATGAGCGATTTGTGTTCGCATTATAACTCGTCAAAATGTAGGGAACAGCTGATTTTTTTTCGCGACTTATTTCGTTCACTTTTTGTAGGTATATCGTCAGAAAAGGCGATAACAAGTATGTGGTATAATTTATTGCATATATGTGGTTTCTATACTGTATGTATACAGCATGCGTAGACAACTCACGGAGGCTTCGTGGAGGGTATTTTTACAACCTGTATACAGGGTGGCAGTAACAACTGTAACCATGAATTCAGCCCATAACTCCAGACCCCTTAGCGGAGAAATTTTTGGTCGCTTATCAAAAAGAAATCAGCTGTTTTAATACATCATTTTTAGATCATTTTTAATAGATCATTTAAGAAATCATGACTGTTGTGTCTCTGCTAGGTACACGTATGTAATTTTTGTAGGATGGCAAAGGCCATTTAAATAAAAAGGCAGTAAAGTAAACAGGTTACACGTCTTAAAAAAAAAAAACAGCTGAACGATTATTACGTCATTAAATCGATAATTTGTGCCATTAAAATTCTATAAATAACTGCCCTCTATTCAACAGATTTTTACTACGTAAATGACTAGATATCCAAATCCAAGGGCAGAACTCGATAAGGTTGGACCGATCCTTGCTTGAATAATGTCTGGCAGACACGGGACAGTATTAATTAAACGCGTTGCTGAGTCATTTGACCTCGGCGGGTTTGGCTATGTTCACAATTTGACATTGACAACACCTTTATGTCGTAGCAGTAAGGATGGTTTCCGTGGCCCAAATACTAGGAGGAATCCGCTAATGACTCAATGTAAAGCTATCAACTACAAGCTTGAACGGTCATTAATGAATATTTATGTTGGAATTATTCACAAAAATTATTGGATTTGTTTGAGTATAACCTGACAATATCCTTAGTGGGTATGAATTTGTATAAAAATGTCATCAGGAATTCCAGAATCAATTCCAGATTTTATTGGGTTATAGCTATCGATATCGATTATTTTCCTGAACTACATAATTGAAATAGTAAGAAAACAATTGTGAGCCTCTGATACTCAAACTGAGGAACTACTTTTAAACCTATAGTGTTGTTGGGTCACCGTTCCGACTTGTTGCGATAGGTACACCGTTGGTATTGACCGGCTTCACGCTTTTTCTTGCGTCATTAGCGATTCCTCATTAACTAGGCAACTCAGTGAATATTTTAAAATATTCCCGCTACCTAATTTGGTTGCAGCGCACCTCGATTACAAGACAAAAGGTTAATGAACTACAATCCGCAAGAAGTGGAAGGTAAATATTAATCAGAATATTCCAGAAACATGCTCTAATGAAGCCAAGCCCGCGCCGGAGGGCACGGCAAACATTTTTAATCCGCGGCGCATCTCATAAATTTCAACCCGGGGATAAAGTCGCCTTTGTTTTTCTTCACGAAAGAAATATTTTTCGCTAAATTTACAACGCTAACTTGTGGCGTGTCGCCGGCATGAGCCGAGACCTCGTCAGGCTTCTCTTTTATTGACCACTCTCATTACAATTGAGAAGATGTTCGGACTTTTGAAAAGACAGTGTTGATATATAGCTGGAAAAACAACAGTTTTTTCATGAGAAAGATTTTTATACTAAAGCATCTTCTGCAATGCACATTCTGCAAGCTATGAACTAAACAACACTATTCCTACATCGATTTCTAAAGTCGAAAGCTCACACATGTCTAACTACACGAAATTTAATTAAATTAAACTGTAAACTTGCATATTTCACGACAGCAATGTTTTGTACGAGGCGGAAGCCTACTAAAACTATCCGTAATTGACGAGAAATGTTTCAAGTGTAATGAAATATGGGGGGAATTAATATTTCAGGTGCCTAGCTAGCCGAAAACTTTGCCAATAATTTTGATTTATTGGAGCCTCACCGCCTCCCATATCTACTACTCAAACTTTTGCTATTTAAACAATCACTTTGGCGCTGGCCTACCATCCTATACTAAAGATACTAGGACGTTTGCTTCAATAGGCTTTCAAGGAGTTCTCTCAGGGATCTAGATTTCTAATTGCAATGCTAAGATCTCTGTATAAATTCCAAAGACGTCTTGGTTGGAATAAATATTGACGTAGGTAGTCCTTTGTACCTATTTAGAATCAAACAATACATGATACGAATGACAAATTGTACCTATTTTCTTATTTATTTACTTATTAACCATGGATGACTTACAGATAAAACAAACATAACAAAAAATAGTACGTGAGACTGACAGCCAATTAAATGTCATCTCTTCTAAAAACAGATTGGAAAGAAAGAGTGTGAACAACACAACACAAGTACCAAAAAAGAAAGAGAAAAAAAAAACAGTATAACATACGAGGTTAAACTAAATTCACATTTCATATTCAATACAAGAATAAAAACCTGAACATGCAAAATCTTAATTAAAAAAGCCAAGGTTCAGGCACTTTCTGGCCGAGGACACACCTGTTAAGAAAGTTTCAAAATCATTCTGTTTACACATGTTATTAAAGTTTTTACTTGCACGCACTATAAATGAATTTTGCCTGTAATTAGTAGAGGTAAATTGAACACGCGTATAAACCTCTCAATAAGGCAGTCTTTGAGAATAAGTAAACAATACTAAAAGTATGTTAACATTTGGATCATGGACAATTTCATTCGGTAAGTACGCAATGAAATCGGTCGGAAAAGCACTTGTGTATCTCTGCGAGGAACGAACGATACCTCGCCGACTGTTCGATCTATTTCAATAGTCTTTAAGCAACTTACCAACAGTTTCTACGGCTTTTACTCGGTAGCGATAAAAGTTTGAAAATCGCAGTTTTTATTGCAGTTTGGATACTGATATATCCGTAACAACAGTAGATTTAAGACTCCTAGGAAATTAGTTTATATTGCTTAAACGAGTTTATACAACGTGTAACGTTAAATGCGCAAAACCTGAAAATAGTTTGATCAGAATAACGAGCAGAATTAATTGAACCACTTTTTAATATAGGTCACATTTTTCAAAAAATCTTCATTAAAAACGTTGCCGTGTCTATTTATTACGAGTAATAGGTCAAGCAAGCCAATGTCAGCGCGGTGCAGCGGCCCAGTGACGGCTCTTTGACTCGATAAAGCGTCGTCGCAGACGCAAGAAACGATCAGAATGGCCAATAACACTAAAACAGCACATAAAACCTTTACAATTTTTTTAATGACTTATTTTCTCTTTGAAATAGGTCAATTAAATTAAAAATCAGTTGGGGTGTCTCAGGTTTTGCGCATTTAACGTTACACGTTGTATATGTATGCCTTGGCATTTCGACCTACTACAAATATTTTTGCTTATAAGACAAGTAATATTTGCACAATAATTCTGCTTTTAATAACAACCCCAACGCCCACTCAATAAGGCTGGTCGTACATCTGACGGAAGATGCGTCGCGTATCTTTGGTTGCGTAACGTCAGAATGGACTACTAGATAGTAAAACATTCAACCGCATACACACAAGTGATGATGCATTACTGCGTCGAACAACGAAGTTGTGCCCAAAGTACATATCTTCCATCAGATGAGCGACCATCCTAAATCCAGTTCATGCAGGTGATAAAACAAAAGAAACCAATCAAATCACAATCATAAATACAACAATATTATCTCCGGAATTGTCTGCTACAGTGTTTTGTTTGACATGTCTACTCGGTCATAATACAATGATATTGCCAAGGAAATAACAAAATATTCCAATCAGACACACCTCATAACAACACCATAAAAATCTCGTAATGTCAACACAATAAATCACTGTTATTCGTTTTATCAGGAAAACTAGTCGGCGAGTTTGGTAACATTAGTTGCGAGCAAACGAGCGACAAAATTTCTTTGTATCGACAAAGTAACTGGCGACCAGAATTCCCATTTTCACGATAACGATCATGTCCCACCTTGTGGCCATTAAGGGTCAGGCGATGGTCAGATAGGGGGCAATTTATGCACTGTACACTCAACTCAAGAGCTTCGTTGTATTTACTTAGTTTTTACGAGGCGAGATCTTTATCCGTTCCGTGCAAAATGTTTCGTTTTTAAGCTTAACGCGGGTCCCTTTTGTGGTTCTGATGCGGTTATTGTGTAAGTCCCGTCTAATAAATAGTTGTTTTAGCCTGGATTTGCTGCGGCGCATTCGATTTTTGTTTGTTTTGATATTTTTTCTTTGCTTTCATGTGGGGCATGCCTGACTTGTCAAAGTCAAAGCATTTATTACAAATAGGCACTTATAAGGCACTTTTGAACGTCAAAATGTATAATAAAAAACGAATTGTTTCTAGTCGCCTCTTCCAAAAGGAAGTTTTCGTATGGAGAAGAATATGCAAGAAACTTCGCCGTTGCTCTTTTAAAATGTAGTACAGACGCCAGTACATCAAGCTACTACAATCTGTCAGATTTCTTTAATAGATTTTCAACTTTATCGCTAAAGCATAAGGTTCAAAGTTGATTGGGAAAATCTGACAGTTTCGGGTAGCTTGATGTGCTGGCGTCTGTACAATATTTTGTTTAATGAACTATGGATTTACTAGAACCGTAAAGTGCTTCAGTAAGTAACTGCCTTTGATTTATTTATTGTTATTTTGATGCCATCAGAGTACAGCAGTAGTCTCTTTATGGCACTGAACTACTTACTATATAAAATTTTGTCTAATTGTACTACAAAGGAAACCTCTACATTTTTACAACGTATAGTAGATAATTATTCATTAATAACTTTTTCATCAAGTTTGTGTAAACTTTCCGTACTTTCCTTCTGCCTGGGGTAATTAATCCTGACTGCTAGCAGGATCCTACTTCCGGCTTAATCTTTACTTTGTCTTGTCTTCGCCACCCTCAATCAAAAGTTTGCTTTAATGTCTCTGCAATGAGTTCGTTTCCTCATTAACTATCAGTTTAATTTGTAGTGGGACATACAGTGGCTCACGTGCAGTAGTAGACTTTTACGGTCAACGTAATTTATTACTTTTAAGGCCAATTTGACTTGGATTCATTTTTTTTAACTGGCCGTTGTCTGCGGTTTAATTTCTAGTCTTGGAGATCTTCTACATGCACTCCGATAAAGAGTAGTCTACGTTTAAATAAGAAGACAAGAATATCGTCTATCTGTGTCACACTTTGCATTCAAATCGGTTCATCCGTTTATGCGTGATCAAGGGACAAACATACAAAATCTAAGTCCGTCATCTTCACTTACGAAAAGCTTATAAATAAAGGTATAATTCATGTTATGATGATCATTTATAAGTAGAGTTGCTTCCTAGAAACAGTTTCCAGGCTCTAGTATTGAAACATAAAGGAATATCTTCCTATATTTAGAAGCCATGTCGAGGAGCACTAGTCTATATCAGAGCATAGCCCAGTCGTCTAACGAGAGCCTCTCGACGTGTTTATCGAAGCTCTTAGCTTTTAGGCTATTGCCCGTAACGATTATCGGTGCAATGATTGCAGTCTACATTCCACATGTCGACAGTTCGGTAAAACTGTCTGTATTGATACTATAACCGATCTATCACTTTAATCGCTTTATCGATTACAGTGTTGTATCTGTGATGATTTGTTGATCACAATAAAACGTGAATTTTATATTCATTTTATGTAAAAATAATCCAATGTTTTGGAAATGAAATAGTCAGAAACAATTTACATGCTATGATTGAAAAAAGTACTAAAAATTCCCTTATCCTCTACGAGTAAACGTATAATTATAGTTCCTATTACAACTCTAATTTGTTGATGAACTATTCAGTTCTATATTTTAAAGAAACAGGAACTCTCCACCTACATTTAAAATACTTGTCTAGAATCTCAGCGACATAAAAGGAGTTTTATTGCGTTAAACTTCGACGGAGAAAGGCAAGAGACACGATGCTATTGACGTATCACCTTCCACGTAATGGGTTGCTGATGCTGATAAATATAGAAGGACGCGAGGCACCTGCCAATTACGTCTAGCGCTGATACGATACACTTCGACGACTTTACAGGAGGAGGAGGAGGGATTCTTTATTGGGAGGAGAGGATTCTTAATTTGGTAGTAGTATTCTTAATTTGGTAAAGGGTGACTTTTAGCAGAGAACACCGCAGCACATAAATAGAACAAAGAAATTCAAATGGAGAATTTTAAGCGGATTTAAAATACGACTTTTGCGCCGTCCTCAAATAAATTGGTATAAGGAGAAGGAAATGATAATTTAAAATACAACGAAAAATCTAGCTGTCAGTCAACATACGATTATATACCAACACAGACTTAAATGCACTTTTCATTCGCCTAAATATTTTAAATCGTATTCTAACAAATAATTTCATCTCTTCCGCATAAGTGCGCATTTATGGCTTTGATACAGTTGCGAATGCGATACGATTTTCAAACGATTACCAAGACGAGGTCTGAAGCAAAGCTTTGCAGTCTCGATACAAATGTTGCCGATGTAGAATTATCGTATGTGCGCTTTACGATTTAATCGAGTCGTAAAAATCGATGTACCTAATCGAGAAGCTTTATGTTCATCCCATAAATAAGCCAATACGAGTAGGGATAACATTTTTAAATTATGTAGGTACCTTGTATGTTTGCGGAGATAAGAATTTTAAATTATGTAGCTAATATGTTTGCAGAAGATAAGATTTTCCAATACTTGGGCTAATAACGTAGAGTTTGTATAATTAGTTAAACGAGAATTGCTATGAAAATATTATTTATTTTGATTTTCTGCAACTCGCCCTAAATGGGCCGTAGGCATCTAGGACGAGTTGATGAATTACTCAGTGCTTGTTTACAACGTTTCAACTTTCCTTGGCGTGTTGTTTGCTTTTGTATTCTTGAATTACATGTTACTATGCAGCCAGCTTACAAATAATAATTTTCAGAGTTTAATGAACAAGTAACTAACAATTGAGTAACACTGAACACTCAGGAGTAGGCACCGCACATATTCGAATATAAACTGATATCTTGCTCTTCCGGTACGCGGTCGACACTCCACACCTTCCCACAAGGGGCACCGATTACCTTGTGAAGGCCGCAGGAATTCGCTGGATGCGAGAAACACAGGACAGCAGTGGACGACTTTCGGCTGCAATGAAGGTGGTCATGCTTTTTAAATAAAATAACATGGAAGTAATAAAATGTTCATGTTATTTTCCCACAGTTTCAGTGGATTCAAAATATATAAAGACACACAAACAAAAATGTATATAAAGGCACTGTTGAGTAAGATCAATGTATATATTTGCATGAAGGAAGTACGTATGCATGTGTGTGTGTCGCCATAACATCAACAACAATTTTTCATTTAAGCAGTCGAAAATAAACCAGCATAGTGCAAACACGTATTTTTATTATAAAGAATTCCAACAAGCAAAAGTGAACCTTAAATCTATAACAGGCACATTTTCTTAAAAATGGTGTTCACCTTCCATGAGTAGTGGGTACCTAATCACAACTTAACATTTAACCGACTCTTTCAACGCGAAAAACGATCAGGCTATTTCTCTCGTAACTCTCACTTCTTACTCTAAATGTACATATATCACACATTCACAACCACTCAATGCCAAGATATAAGTGGGTATGTATGTAGGTACATACTCGTATATACATAGTGTAACTTAAAGCACTAGCTAGTTATACATGTGGGTGTTGGGTTCAATTTCCGGCTGAGAAGTGTTTGTATTTACGCACCATTACCTACGACCTACAAAGTGAAGACTTATTTAAGGTGGAGCCACGGTTTTCCTATGTTTGGCATTTTGACCCGGATAATCCGTAGGATATATGAGTGTAAGTGCTGCGATTTCAGTTTAAGCTTCTTTTCATTAACTTGTTAACAAAGAAGCGGGTTGGTAATATGAATTGCAATTGTTTACCTGTTTAATTTACCTGTAGCATAATATGCTGTCCAGAATTTCAAAATACTGTAATATTGAAGCTAATGAAAATATTGCTGAAGTTAGTGGAAATTACATAGCAGAGTCCAATAAAAACACACCGCCGTATTCTGAATCATGTTGCATTATGAACGGAGAACAGTACGCTTGCTAATGAGCGTGAACTCAAAAGCAGTCCCTGACAAATAGCTAGCAAAACTTTTTGCCAAAAAATACCTTGTCTGAGAACAATCAACCTAATGATGCATGCTATTCCATTCTTGCTGCAGGAGCATAAAATATGATGCTGTGAGCAAAATATATCGAAAACAACTTGATAAACAGTATTGAGATCGCGCATGCATATTATATACAACATTATTTTTAGTATATGGCAAACCCGAAACACGTGTCTAGTATTTATATGTAAAGGATCTAAGTACAACATTTCAAAACTGTATCATGGAAAATCACGAAGTTATAAGCTTGGTATGTTACCTGATTGTCCGTACAAAAAGTTGGTTACCACTTACCACGCGCCGCCGGCCGACCAGCTGTGACCTGTGTTGTGCACATATGATTGCGGATATGTACTTAGTGTCGCTCGGTGTCCAACTTGTTAGCTTTTTAAATATTTTTGGGACAAAATATAACATGGTGTAAAAATTATTGGAATCGATTCAGTTACTCATTCTGAACAAACTATATTCAGGTGTACAGGTCTAGCTACATCCATCACCATAAAATTGTTGACCCCATTCACGTATAGAGATATGAAGTTTATAACGGTGATGTTTTTCGTCGCTGCATTCGCGTTTCGCATTCGCGTTCGCGATCAGAGGAGTAATAGCGTCATTCTGTGTCATTACCGAACATTCGGCGTCGCCGGTGGCCGCTAATAAAACCTGAATATTTCACGTATCGTAGCACCGTACATTACCATAAACAATTTGCGATTCAGCATTTGCGTCGGTGATTCAATATTTTTGCTGGACGTTATTTTGTTAAGGCAATTCAATTTGTCGATTAATATCGGTCGCGTGGAGAAATGAGCGTACCGGTTCATTATGGACTTGATAAGTGGTTGGACATGGAGTTGTAATTTCTATGAAACGTGCATGACGAAAAGCTTATGTTAAGCTATGACTGGTAGGTAGGGATAACATAAACGTAAGCAAAACTATGACCAATAACAACTCAGATAATGCAAGCAATGAAAATAGTTTCCTCAAGAGACCAATTACCTCACGCGCGAGCCTTAATAATTGCCACACACACACTCCAATGCTTGCCTAATGCAGCAGCGATCCACATAATAGTCGAAAGCACTCCGTCACGTCATCATCTCGAATACCAAGCTTTGACAACATTAATAAAACATTGGCATGGAATCGTATTGACGCGTCTGGTGTTATTTTTAGTTCGATAGAAATGACGCCCATTTCCTTTAGAGCGACGGCTATGGAATAATATTTCCTGATTTGGACATCAGAAAAGGAAATCGGTCCGTGACACCGTTTTGCACGTTTCATTATAGGAGGAATGAGATTAACCGAGATTATTATTTGTATTTAATATGCTATATCGTTACTAATAGTAGACGCATTTGGTAGGACTGCGTAAAACGATGTTTCGGGACAACGATCATAATAAAAGTAGTATGGGTTGGAAAATAAATTTCGGCACGTTTTTAATTCACTGTGGTTTTTTTTTTAATCTTAGACTTTCATAGCCATCAAATGAAAGTCTATTATTAGTACAGTGTGTGTATTATTTGTTATTTTTGGGTAATATTATATTTCAACGCCCCCTCCCTGTTGACTCGTAATCACAGGGGACAAAGTTTCTGAAACACCATTTAGTTTAATAATTATAAAGGTTGTTGTACATTCTAATATATTCACAACAGTACTGATTCTGGCGACCAGTTTGAGGTGCTCCGGCTAACGCGTGCAATTACCAGAGACATTTATTATGTTACCTAATTTTGTGGGGCGATTAGCAGTCTAACGAACTAACAGCGTTTTAGCGATTAACTTGGAATGACTGTTGTAATCTATGTTTTACGTTTGCGTGTATCACCGTAGAACCGATTCGTTTTCGTAGTTTCTTTTCACGGTAAGTTTTTCTAAAGATAGTACTTATGTGGCACGCTATGCATTCCATTAAGATATGCTACTTTAGTGTTCTTATATTTTCAGCTGTCAAAATTGTTCTAATCCGCTTTGTGCTTGTTTTTAAACTGGGCAGGATTATTTTCTTTTTCGTCCGATTCTTATTCAATTTTCTATACCAATCGCTTGTGTTCAGAGTGAATTTCGTCTAACCTTCAAACGACCTGCGCAACCTTTAGGCAAACTAGATTTTTGTAGTTTGTTCTTATTAGGGTACGGTTGGAAGATGGTGGTAATATACCGCAAAAAGACTGACTACGCGGCCTAGAAAAGAAAAAACAATTGATATTTATTTTCATTTCACACAAACAACGATCCCAAGTTCACATTTTTATTTCGATATCCTCCAGCCCCGTGTAACTTAGATAGTACTAATATCAAATGCACCAGAAAATAAGAATCGGAAAATCCCCTTTTTCGTGCCATGTGTCGCATTTGACCATTCATTCAAAGTAGTGTGGATACACGGTACGGCACTTACACCTAATGGCATGCCATTAACTGTGGCAATGCTTTAAATATATTCTGTGCATGTAACACGCCTTTCCTCACCTCTAGAGATGTTAATGGTGACATAGTTGGGAATATTTCCGTAGGTTATGTCATATTTGTCGCGCGGTAGGGTTACAAATAGTTGTGACTGACTTGTAGATGTTATGAGAAAGTTCATCTGATGCTTCATTTAGCATCTGATGTAAATTACGCCAGTAAAAATAAAACATATACACCTTTCATACGACAAATGAGTAATAACGGTGTGTCACATTGTGTAATCCTTTTCAAACTTAAACTTTGTAACTGACATTTTATAAAACAATTTAGGATCGTATTAAATCGCGGAGGTCTGTAATTAAAAGGGTACGAGAATTACTTAAATCAAGTGAGATGAATGGACGTAGGTATCTGACATTTTCAGGCCAAAATGAGATACAAAACTCGAGTCCCGGTCAAAGACCTCGAAACACACTTTATGGATAAGTGTGTTTCGAGGTCTTTGACCGGGACTCGAATCATTGAATAGACAATGCAATGTATCTTGGTATAGTATTACTTAAATTGTTAAAATCATGTTATTGACCTTTTCTCAGTTAGTTCCAGTGAATAGGATGTTTGGTACGACGACCGGGCGATGTCTATAAAAATAATGTCAATAGACTAGAAAATTAATTTTCTTTTCAAGATATTTACGTCTCTACACCTTTTATTTCAGAATCGTCATATATTGTAATTAGGTAGGTTCTTATACCTAATATTAAACAAATTGGAATACAACCTTTTCTGTAAAACTGGAAGACTTGGCTTAGGAGAGAGTGTAACGTTTTCAAAATGTCCACGGTTATACTACCTACTTAGAATAGTCTCTATTTATGTATATACTCGGAAATGAACACAAAGACGCTTTCAGAACGGGTACCGAGCCTGTATCATACACGGGGTGTGTTGGATAATTCTGGAGAACTGCAGTGGTCTGAATACTCGTACGTGACTCAAATCGCAATAGATATTGAGAAGGCACCTTTTACGTCTACTGATGATGTGCATTTGTTTTGTCTTGTTCCGTATATAAGGAAGCCAAAATATTAAAACTAAAACTAAATAGTTGCAGGCACCACATGGAATCGTTACATACATAGAAGTATCTACTATTTTAAATAATAGTCATTAATTAATTTTCAGACAAAGTCCATTACATTAGATTAAAACATAAAATTGATGTAAAAATCACACATACATATCAAAACAAAATTAAAATATATACTGTCATTCGAAACTCATAAAATAAAACACATAACACAAAAGTATTACATAACACGAATGAGGACATAGGAGGAGCTACTATGAAGCTACTTCCACCTCTGCAACCGGGGGAGATCCCACCACTCGGACAATACCTTCAGGACGCTGTTTGAGCGGTTTTCTACGCGACTTAGTAGCGAAGCGCTCCGTTTCCTTATGATCGTGGAAAAATGATCAATCCGCGCTTCAGCAAACAAAGTCGAGGCACTAAAACACCGCGGAAACCCTAACAGCATCCTGAAAGCATAGTTGTACTGCACGCGTTGTGTAAAACACAATGTCTATTTGCCTGGTGGTGTCATTTTGATACACAATAAAGTACTAACATTCACGTATCCGTCCGTTAACGCGTATAAAATTAAAGAAACATTAATAATATTCCGTTCAGCAAATAATCCGACAAATATCTACACTTATAGAAAATTCACATTAAACATCGGAAATTACAATCTGAATTGCAGAATTAAATCGCTCTTCGGTTTGCATTCATATAGTTCGTTTATAATACGGCCTTTTGTAATTTACACAAACGTCAGTAACACGGTTCGAAGCCAACAGTTTGCAGCGCAAATCAATTTGTTTCTACGTAATGAAATAGCTTGCTAGTATTTTTAGTAGGTTGAATATTGATTGGTCTTACCTGTTTTTTTTTTTTAATAATAAAGAACGTTAATCTGAGAGTGGCTGTACTGGCACCAACTAGAACTAGAAAACCATCTATAATAAAGAATGGTGGACAGACGAAATTAATTAAAAACATTTTCACAAAAACTAACCGACTTCCAAAAAAAAACAGTACAAAGTGAAAAATGACTTTAATTTCGAATATCGGTGTCTTTTGTTTTACATTTTCGTTTGTTGCCACCGACTTCCGAAATTAAAGTAAATTTAAAGTTTGCAGTTTTGGAAGTCGGTTTTTATTTTTTACGTTTTAGTTGTGGAGGTAACTCGGTAACTCCACATAAAGTCTTATACCACATCGTAAATGACCCTGACAGGAAGTTATTATAATCTCATCAACAAACACTAAGTGGAAAAAATAGGTATTATTAAAGCTGACTCAGATACACTCATTAGAACCTGACAAAATTTATATGGGACCAATCTGGAAGTAGGGTTATAAATGACGGAGTTCTTTAAATTCTAAACCAATTAAAATTCAAACTCGATGCATTTATTTCAAATCAACCAATTACAGGCACTTTTAAATTCAAGTCAAGGGGTCGGTCAGACAGAAAGATGAACCCAGTTGCCCATTCCAAAGCGTAGTAGGTACCTATGGAGAAGAACGGGCAAGAAACTCCACGGACACTCTTTTAAATCAAAAAAATTATACATAATATTATTTACATCATTTATTAGCAAATATGGGTACACAATATGTAGATGTTATACATTCATATTATAACAATAGGATACCACAATCTTGGTATTACCATTTTTTCCTTTCTTTATTGAAAACAAGTGACATTAAATAGAGAAAATGGTGCAGGGACATAAAGTGGGGGAGACCATGAGGAGCCCTTGGGACCTAGTTGTAGACCCAGTTGGGTTGTGGAGGTCAGCTAGGCAATGGCTCCATGTAAAATACTGGTATTCAGCTGCTTCCAGTTAGACTGGAAGTCGACACCAAAATAGTTGGGAAAAGGCTAGGTAGATGATGATTTTAAACTTTACACCTGTAACTTGTACCTTCTTTCTATGCAAATAAAGAACTATTCTGTTCTATAGTGACTAAACTATTAGATATAATATTTGGTTATTTTTTTTGTACACCAACTGGAAACGTCATTTATCAACTTATGTTTAATAATAATAAAACCATTTAATCCCAAATAGTAGATTATTCACTAAGGGGATAAAGCAGTGTCTTAATGTCGCGGGCGCTACTTTGAATCCTGAACGCAACGAACGATTCTAGGGCTTCCAAGCGTAGCGAAGGAGCTCTGAGACTAGAATCCTGAGTGCAGTGAGGGATTCAAACTCGCCCATGACGAAGACACCTTTATGCCCGCGGAGAATACTGTACTTTTCGCACCTACTGCGTGGTAATAAAAACCAATTCGATTATCGAATTAGTAGTTTATGAAACTGTTAAATAACTGAGGAATACCTAGTTAGCAGTGTCATACACTATTTACCCGACTACGTGACAGGAGAGGGTTTTGTTTTTATGCGTACCTAACATTGTATCTTTGTAAGTGTGAATGGCGGATTTTAGACGACAACAATTAAAGTTTTATTTCATTGAATCACACTAATATTATAAAGGCGAAAGTTTGTGTGCGTGTGTGTGTGTGTGTTTGTTATTTCTTCACGCTCAAACGGCTGGACCAACTTTGATGAAATTTGGCAAACAGATAGTTTATAACCAGGATTAACACATAGAATTCTTTTCATCCCGATATTCCTATGGGATCGACACTTATGGGAGTGAAACTGCGGGGCGCTGCTAGTAATATAATAAAATCAATTATATCATTCGAAAGTTATTAGATAAATTATTGCCAGTTAAAAAGCAAATTATTATTAATATTTTTTTATTTTAAAAAATACATTTAATCAATTATATAGTCTCCCTCGTTATCAACAACAGTCAGCCATCTACTGGGCAAAATTTGAATACCCTTCTCCCAAAATGAGGCAGGCTGGGACTCGAGAAAATTTTCAAGTTCAATTTTAATACTTCCAGAATTTTCGATTTTTTTTCCTAGTAAATGAAATTTAAGAGCTCGAAATAAATGAAAGTCTGAAAGCGCAAGATCCGGGCTATACGGTGGACGTGGAACAGTCAGCCATCCTAGCTCTGCCAGCTGTTTATGTGTTAACTTGGCGCAATGAGGTCGTGCGTTGTCATGCAAAAGTTGGACTCCAAGTTGTTTTGGTCGCTTAATTTTTAACATCTCTGCTAGTTTGCGAAGCTGCTGCGTATACAGATTGGCGTTAATAGTCTGATGAGATTCGAGGAGTTCCCAGAAAATCATTCCTTGCCAATCCCAGAAAACAGACAACATAATCTTACGACCGTGTTCATTAAGTTTAGGCTGGGCTGGTGGCTTTTCCCCGCGAGGAATCCAATAGGCAAGACGCGTGTTAGTTTCATAATGTATCCAGCTCTCGTCACATGTAATAGTGTCCTTTAGAAAGTCTCGTCTGTGCGGACGAATTAACAAACTTTGACAAATGGCCACACGAACGGCCCGGTCATGGTCCGTTAACGCATGAGGTGTCCAACGTGACATCACTTTGCGATATCCCATCGATTTGAGATAACGATCTATAGTCGCGTGGGATTGCCCAAGTGCCTTCTCTAAATCGTGCGTACTATAGTCTGGATGTAGCTCAAGTTCGTGACGCAAAGCATCTTCATCGAAGCTGGTGGGTCGGCCTGGGCAAGGTTGATCTTCACAGCTTATATCACCGGTGTCAAAACACTTGTACCAGAAACGAACAGTCCGATCGCTAGTAGTACCCGGTCCAAATGCAGTGTTAATCTTTTTAGCCGTTTCTGTTGAAGAGACTTAAAGTCGATGCTCATATAGCATAATAGCTCGCAGTTGACGCTGATCCATTTTCACTAAAGACTAATTATAACGTTGCGTCCGCGCCTATTTATACCCTCACCATAAAAGATACTCATCCTTACTAGAAAGATCTAGAACTTTCTTGAATTCACTTTAGTTTAAATACGAGAAAATTCGAGAAAAATAAAATATGGCAAGAACTTATGAGACAACCTAATACAAAGCTTAATTTATTGTCTCCACCTTGTATAGTCACGTTTACAAAGTAAATGATAATTTGGCCCCAATTTTCCCGTGCTATTCAAATTTGTCCATGCAACGTTCCTTCCCCGTAGGCTACCTAATGAAGCGACCGCGTTGTATCGAGACGTGTTTACAGCCGGTCGATTCTGTAAAAATCTCACCGTGAAATCATAAGTGAAGTGAGCTTGAAGTGAGCAGTGTCAATGGTGTTAATCCCTAATGACAGCTCACTCCACGCTCACTTCACCCAAGTTTTCACGGTGAGATGGTTACAGAATCGCACGGCTGGTCCGGTTTACGTTAGTTCCGGTTTGTGGTTGCGGTAGTGTAAAATAGTTACCAGAGTTTCCTGTGAGTGCTACGGATTAGTTGCGTAACACACTCAGTAGCAATGGCTTTCATTTTGACAGTTCAACAACATTCATTGCGTTATTTACGTTGTTTAGCAGACAAATTGTTCGAGCATATGAAACAATGGATTAGCAATATCCTTCAAATCGAGATTGATAGTATGTTACGCAATTGGGGTGCTGCTGGTTTTGGGGTGAAATGATTGTGATAGAATCAGTTTTCAGGGCATAACATTGCTTGGAGATTATTTTTCTTTATGTGTCGATTGATTACAACTGTTTTCACTGACTGGTCGTCGTAGTCGGATGTCTAAAAAATTAGGCCCTTTGTACCAAAGACTATTATAACCACTCTCTATGCTTTGTACACACACGTGTTTTTCTTGCCGTGAAAAGCTACGGTTTATTGGCCGTGTGTAGGCACGGTCATCAGTGTTGTACGGATCACTAGGGGCGCTTGTTGACAGACACGTTTTAACCGACTTCAAAAAAGGAAGTTCTGTATTCGAGCCGTATGTATGTATGTTTGTATGTCCGCGATTTTCTTAAAAACGAATGAATCAATTTTGATGTTACTTTTATTAACGTGATCTACACACTTTTAGGGAGGATTTAATATGTAATATATTAAGTAATTATTCTTATGTACGAAGTTATATGCATAAATGTACTGCATTTTTGGCATTTCTATGCAAATTTTGATGATTCTTCTAGTCGGTGTCTTCAAATCTTCAATTCACCTGATAAATGATAAATGATTTATTTTCGGTACGTAGGTTTGTACAAACACTTTTACATGTCAATCATATTATTTTAAGCTAGATGAGGTCGGCGTTTCCTATCTGACTACTCTGAGAAGAAAGGCCGAAACAAACTCAGAGGTCACAGTCTCTTTTAAAGTCCAGACATAATCTTGGTCAGATCATGTGAAGACCATGTAGATTGGTATCTGAAATGGTCTTTTGAGTAAAGAACCACACAGATTGAGCGGACCTGTCGAGTCAGTGCACGCATTTGTCAAAAATCGTGCAGCTCAACTCAGAACTTGAGGAGCCTTACGATTCGACGAACAATACCAATGAAAGGACATTTGGGTAGGCCGCATAAATTACTGAAACTGCCAGATCATGATTAAAACTAACTAAGAAGGAAAACAGAAAAAGAAATGACCCACATAGTCTTCACACTCACAATAATAATAATAAAAAATAAGATACTTTACAAAGTAAACCTTTGCCTTAGCTTGGCACCGCTTGGCTGCAATTGTATATCTATGTATTGTTTTTAATGGATAAGTTATGCGTCAGGGGTGGTCCCATATAAATTTGAATAACATTGTCTTTCCATCCTGATAAACAAATTGGAAGCAGCGGGAATAAGAGGAACACCACTTAAATTCGCAAGAGACTATTTGTCGAACAGAAAACAACGAGTCAAGGTAGGAACATTCGTTAGTCGCGATGCTAATATCACGTTTGGTGTCCCCCAGGGAAGCGTGTTGGGTCCTACATTGTTTCTCCTATATATTAATGACCTCTGCAGCCTCAGGATCAGCAATGCTACAGTATTTTCCTATGCTGATGACACCGCTGTCGTTTTCACTGGGAAGACCTGGCATGATGTTGCTTTGAGTGCTGAGGCTGGTATGACCCAAGTGGCTAGATGGCTCAAAGATAACTTACTGACTTTTAACACAGCTAAAACCAACTATATCTGCTTTAGTATATCTAATCGTTCCCAGCCTAGCACAGAACTTAATTTGAGAGTACACACCTGTGATGACTCAAGTAATTGTTCATGTCCAACATTAGATAAGGTAACACAATCAAAATATCTAGGTGTTATGGTCGACCAAAACCTGTCCTGGTATCCTCACCTTGAACAGGTCAATAACAGGATAAGAAAATTAAGCTGGATTTTTAAGACCCTAAGGCATATTGTTCCAAAAGTTGTACCTACTAGTACGAATAACCCGAGACACCTCCTTAATGAAATCGACATAGCTTTGGTGCAATCTGTTTTGACGTACTGCATCCCCATTTGGGGTGGTGCAGCAAAAACTAAATTCATTGATCTTGAGCGGGGTCAACGTGCTCTAATTAAGATGATGTATTTTAAAAATATGAGATTTTCCACCCAACACCTCTACCAAATTAGCAACTTGTTATCGGTGAGAAAGCTATACATTATTAGAACTATAATTAAAAAACACAAATCCCTTCCTTATGACCCTAACTTAAATTTAAAAAGAAGAAAAGACTTAGTAGCAGATGTTCCCCAAACCAAAACTAAATTTGCTAGCATCCAATTTGAAAAACGGTCTGCTCAGCTTTATAACAAATGTAATAGGGAAACTTACCTATACAATAAAACACTAAATGAATGTAAAAAAATTTTAGCTCAATGGATAAAACCGCTTAATTATGAGGAAACAGAGGCATTATTGTTATAAATATAATATGCTAACAGTATCCTAAGGCTCAATCTCATTCGCTCATGATATAGGTACTCCCACCCACACACATAATGACATAACACACACATACCACACATTCAAACACAACACTGATTACAACAACCCAATCACAATTACACACAATCACACCATCACACACAACTGCACTATTACTAACAATTTGCCCTTATTAGCCTAACTTATAAATTATCCATAGTTTTCGTAGATTAGATTCCTTTATTATATTTTTATTTTTTTTTATTTTTTTTATTATTGTTTTAAATAAACAAGTTTATAGTTAATACCAATAATGTATGGAAGAGCGGAGTCTCCTAATACAGGCTTTATTAGCTTAAAAGGAGGCTCCAATCACTACCTAGTAATGTAAGCAAGCTTGTTAATACTAATAAACATTTTTTCATTTTTTCATTTTCATTTTCATTGTCTGTGTAGTTTTTGAGTTAGCTTCAATAATACGATTTTTTCCACTTAGTTTATATTGATGATGTTTCATTAACTTCCTGGCACTGATATTTACATAGCAAGTAGTGTTCATTGAATTTGTGTGGGGTAGGTACAGCTAAAAAGTGAAAAATGAAAAACTTTTTTACAAAAAAAAAAAAAAACCGACTTCCAAAAAAACACAACAAAGTGAAAAATAACTTTAATTTTGGAAGTCGGTGTAAAAAAACGAAAATGCGGAACTAACGACACCGACTTCCTAAATTAAGGTTATTTTCACTTTGTATTTTTTTAAGTCGGTTGTTTTTCTTCGTAAAAAAGTTTTTTTACGTTCTACGGAGCGTTTTAAGCGTCGTACCGTTAAGAAACCGCGCCGTTTACAAGGGGCCTTATGCTTCTTGTCTTAAAAGCTGTTAGTACGATACAATCGGATGGAAGAAAATGGAGCTTAGGTACCTATATTTCACTGTAAAAAATATAAATATATGAATGTAATAATGTTAATGTATGTACTTACTTATGAATAAGTAAACTGTAGGTAAATATTCACTGCAATTTCAGAAAACGCATGAATTGCAGAATATAATAATAATAATAAATTTATTTCAGACCATAAGTCAATAAACAACACACATTACAATTTTATACACAAAACATACATGCATACATGAAAACACATATTCGTACCTACACAAAAAGTTCACTAAAACAACTTATTTTAAATATTGGAATGACGCACGATGAGTGGTCATCCATTGCATCACTGGGCTGTCTATCCTGTCGGCTACTATAGCCACCAAACTGTTAGACCTGTCGCGCACTCGCCGCATCAGGGATGCTATCCGTGTCCGCATCAGTGCGTAAAAATCTGGCACGCCATTCTCCGCGAACATCCCCGATACACTGCAAAAGCGCGGCAGCCCCAAGATAACTCTGAAGGCGTTATTGTATTGGACTCGCAGAGCATTGTACGACCTTTTTGTATAGCTGACCCATGGGGCACACGTGTACTCGTACATAGATTGAGAATTCGCTCTAAAGAGTGTAATTTTCACTTCCCTAGTACAACGTGCTAACCTACGAGCCAGCATGTTACATTGAACTGCCAATGCTCTGCGTTCCCTCTCCACGTTTACATCGTCGGACAGGCTATCGGTGACCCAATGCCCAAATACCTACATTTATACTCCTTCACCACAGGATAGTGCGGTCGGATTCCTGCCTCTCATTGTTGATTTTACACCACTTGGTACAACGCATTTTAATAGAGAAAGGATCTAGCTTTGTTGGCCACGGGATGAGAGGTAAAGCTCTCGCACATGGCTGGGTTTATATCTGGTTATTCGAGGCTAAAACAAAAGTGGTCTTTGTAATCTACTGCAACGTAACCGCTAATGTACAGACGCCCGCAAATCAACCTACACGAAACTGTAAAATTTTCCCAACTAACTTTGAACATAATGCTTTAGCGATAAAGTTGAAAATCGATTAAACAAATTTGATAGGCTGTAGTAGCTTGATGTGCCAGCGTCTGTACCTATCACTGTAGAGTTTACATGGTGTTTTCTGCAGTGCGGTTTATCCGCTGTAACGTAATGAAACCGTGCAGCGTACAAAGGCCCTAACACTCCCAACACGTTTATTACGTATGTTCCCATGTAAACAGATGCATAACCATAAAAAAGAATTACAGCTGCTCACTAGAATTTGATGTTATTGAAAACGATCACCAAACTGCCTGAAACTTGGGCGATCTTATGAATATCTTTTGTTCAATATAAAGACGTACATAATACGTACGAGTTACAAAGGCCGGAATCCGTAGGTACAGAAATGAAGGATAAAAGTTTTACGGAGCATAAAAGGAGACATGTCGAAAATCTGTGCTCATAAAACAGGGGTTCCATCCACGGATTACCGTCGCGATATTTCTCAGGAACCGCACCTTCGATCCGGAACCACTGATCGGTTTTGGTTAATCCCATCAGACGCTATTGACAACCCTATTTCCATTATCTGGATTAAGAAATAATTTATTCATTCGTATCGGGATATTGATATCCTAGTTGTATAGTTGATTTCGGTTTTACCTGCATAAACAAAGTTGAACAACTTGTAACTTTAAATTCTGAACTTAACTGTTTTGAAAATTATTTTGTGGGGGTTGCGCAATAGTAATGCGCAATTAGAATCAGTAATACAACTCCTTGAGATAGAATTGGTCTCACATGTCATGATTTCATGAAATAGTCATTCAATACGGTAACATGAACTTAGAGAGTTGTACTGAAGATTTTTATTATTATAATTCTATAAATAAATATTTGATACGGCCGCGAATCATATTTAGATCAATATACAACCTGATAGCGATCCGCAAATTGAAAAAAAAAAAACGAATTTCCCTGACGCTTTCGCCTTAATGTTTTGGTTTTGAAATAATTTTAATTTAATAGCCCTCTTACATTTCGGTACTAAGTGCGGATCTTTATTTTTTATTTTTATTAATGGCATCTCGCAGTTCCTACCTATGAGGTTGTCGTCTGCTTAACCGGGCTTGCCTGTTGATGCCTCAATAAATTAAGGCCTCCAGCCAGGGCGAGCGCGCATCGCCGGCGCAGTGAAATATATAGTACTTTTATTTTATTTATTAAAAAATCAAAGTATACATATTTTTCATTTTATATTGTTTAAACAATTATTGGAGACTATTTTGGTATAAATGCTACGTGAAAATGATGTAGAAGTTCGGAGATATTCAATCTTGTTTCCAGTAGAAAATTTAATTAGGTCCAGTCGTTTTTTCTTTAATTATAAGGCATATAACAAAAACTTATTCTATTATTATAAAAGTATATGATATTTGTGATATAGAAAAAATGTTTTGATGGATTATATTCAAATTTTATTTTATTTTTTTATTTAATTATTTTGCAAATTAGAGCTCTCAAATCAGCTCTCCGTGAGTTTTAGCCTAAACATGCATCAGGAGATTGATTATTGCTAAATAAATAGATAAATAATAAAAAAACCGCTTTATTATTATTGTAGGAGAGGAAACGAGCTATCTTTATTATTCAATTGTTATTTATACTAACCCACGAATAGTATTCAATTTCAACGAGAAAATCATGTATCTACGCGCATTTTTGTATTACTCCTCTTAAAGTAAAGTAACTCCAACATGTTATGAATGGTTTAAGACATAAAAAAACAATGTCCGTAGTTGGTAAAATGCACCCTTACATAATATAAAACAAAGTCGCCGGAATGTTTGTACACGCATAACTTCTGAATGACTGTACCAAATAGGATAATTTTTTTTTGTTGCGTTCGGTATTGCCAAGACAAGGTTTGTATGAAAGAAAGTTTCGTAAATTCGATAAAACATTGCTCAAGGTCATTTCCAAACTTTTAATCCTGAAAATTCGGTGCGATTGGATAAAATGTTTGCTCGAAAAATTTATAATTTTTGCCAACACGTAGCCTTTGCAGTAAATGTTTTTTTTTTTTTTTTCTTATTGAACACATGTTTTCTAGCTGCATAAAAGTATTACCACAGAAAAGATCCACTCTTCTAAAACGTCCTGAAAATAGATAGCTTTTTATGATATGTTTCTTTGAGCACTATGCGAAGTGATTGAAAAAAAAAATTGAAAATAATTTTTGAACTGTAAAAAAATTCAGCGACATTCTCAGGGTTAAAAAGTTTGGAAATGACCTTGCCCATGCCCGTATTCGATTTGATCCATACTTCCAGGAACACCCTGTATAATAAAACTACCAAAAACATTATTTTAGACATTTAAGAGAGACCAGGGATGATCTTTTAAGTAAAAAAGACTTTAAGAGGAGATCAGGCAAATTATTTTAAACGTCCCTCTAACAATAGTGCACTCGATGTATTGAATTCCTGTTAGGATAGGTGGGTGCTTAGACATTCAAGCGTTATTGAATTCCACGATTGAAAATCTAAGTTAAATGCCCATTCTCTAAATGCCACTTGATGGCATAAATTTAATATCGTAACCGAGAGCTATCCAATGGAACTTTTGTAACAAATTTCATTTATCTTCTCCTCTCCAAAGAATTTCATAAAATCGATTGTTATCAAGATGATTTAAAGTTTAAAGAACAGTGGCGAACGCCCAAACAAATGTTAGTTGGCCTTTATTTTTTGCGTGTGCCGATGAAAAATATATTAAGATACAGAGTTTGAGTTTCTAAGCAGTGTTGTCTTCAGTTATACTTTTATAGGAAGTCAGGAAATAAAAATATTCCAGTTTGAAAATCTAGAGTTTATGTCTTTTCAACAACATACCCTCATCGAAAAAGAAACATAGGAATACTTACATACCACATAAAATATTATTGATAGAAATGCATTTTCACAGCTAAATAAACTGCGGTCTACGTATTCAGAATTATAAGTCTAGCCGATCGCACCATGCGTAGGTTTGCCACATAGCCCACATGCGACGCAAGTAAATGAATGCTCTGAAGAATATTTATTTATTTATTTATTATACAAACCCTTAGAGGTTTTCGTTGTGTGGCTAAAACTAAATGTGTATTAAGTTAAGTGTTTTAGAAAAAAAAAAAAAAAAACTAAATTTAATAATCATAGCTGACTATCTTTAGGACAGTTGCAGTTGCTGCAGTTGCGATGCGATGCGACGGGATGAGTCGGGGGGAAAAGGAGTTTCACACGGATAGAGTCGCGGACAGAAGCCAGTTATTATGTGGTATTTTAAAAGACTAGTTTAGCTCTTCTCACCTGAAACACAGGATTACCTAGTTCAGGCACGTAAGTCTTAGCATTATAATTTTTTATAAGCGAAACTGTACTAATTTTCATGTAGTTTATTTTTAATATATTATTATTATTATTAGTTAACCATATACGGGATATTTTTTTAACCAGTGCGCAAACTGAAACCAAATCCCCCGAATCGCCTGATTCAATACATGATTCTAGCACCCCCTGGCGCAGAAATATTTTATCGGTTATCAAAAAAACAAAAAATTGCGCGTTGCTGCGTTAAAATAGTTCTTCAGTTATTAATAAAAATAAAAAAAACTTGTTCTGCCATACATTTTGACCGCGTCGGTATTGCACTGTTTTATGAAACAACTGATTTTTTATTTTTGATAACTGATAAAATATTCCTGCGCTATTATTCTAGAATCATGTACTGAATTCTTGTTTTCTTATTGCGCACTGGTTAAAAACACAGCCAGTCGATTCTGTAAAAATCTCACCGTGAAAACTTGCGTGGAGTGAGCTGTCAGTGTCATCCCACTGATGCTAGAGATTGACCAAGCATATATTTAAAATCATAATCGAGATTTTATTAATATTTTTATTCTAATTATATTGATCATTTTATATAATTTCAAAGCTAGTATTTTATTTGTCAAAACATTACTATCGTATTTTATGGGGTTTTAAAATAAAATAGCAAAACAAAAAAAAATAAATAAACAATAACAACAGAAACAGAAACTTAGTCAAAATCTTAGTGTCGTTTTTTTTTCTAGACTACAGACGCGATTCACAACATTTCGTGAATCGGGTGATGTGATTACGCCACACAAAGTACGTGGGATTAAATTCTATGATCCGTCAGCCAGGAACCCACAAAATAGTAAGGTTTTGACAGCTAAAATACTAACTTTGAAATTAAATAGAATTAGCATAAAAAATATTGGGAGTTGAAATCTCAATTATGACTGCAAATGTATGCTTGGTCAATCCCTAGTATCAGGTGGGATGTCACTGACAGCTCACTCCATGCTCACTTCCCCTAAGTTTTCACGGTGAGATGGTTACAGAATCGCACTGCTGGCTTCTTCGTCCACGTGAAACTCATTTTTCCCCCGACTCACCCCGTCGCATCACATCGCCTGCCCGCGCTATTACTTCGTCGTATTACTTCGCGTAGCGTTATTTCTGACTTTTTTCATTTGGCTCGGTTCCTAAGGGTCCCATCGAAAACTACGCCATGACTATTTTTTATCATCAATAAAGTAGTCAATTCAGTTTTCATCCTATAATGTTCCCACTGCTGGGACACAGGCCTCCTCTGAGTGAGAGGGGGTGGGCCGTAATCCACCACGCCGGCCCAATGCGGGTTGGTATTTGTCACATGTCTTCGAATTTTGATTCTAGGACATTCCGTTTTCCTCACGATGTTTCAGTTTTCATTAATTATGATTATTTTGCCAGACTTGGATAGACCATACACTTGATTTGATAAAACTTATGAAATTATTTTGTCGGTATCTATCACGCCAAACACACGCTCAATAATTCCATCAACAATTCCCTCGCCATTGTTCTTTAAATTTAATGGAATTCGTTTTTGTGTTTGTCAATATTCATCAGTGAGTCACATAACGCGATTCCTATGAATGATTATATATGATCGACAGATCGGTGATTTGAAAAAAATATATATACTTCGTCCTAAGAGAATTGAATATTTCGATTTCTAATCGTGAAACAGTAATTTACAACTGATAGCTCGATACTCTTGATATATTAGAAACGTTTCTCCTATAATTTTCTATAGCTTTAACGTTTAATATTCTTGTGATATAAAAATGATTTGTAGGTCTGAGATACTTTGAATGGCGTCTATGAAAATCTATAACAATGTTATCTGGTTTGAGAGAAACTATTCTTCTGTCTATAGCTATATATTCGAAGGGTTCTGTGTATTGTTATCGACACGAATAATCGGTTTCCCGTGTCATAAATCTCTTGGGTAATTAATCATGGGCCTGACCGTGGCAGCCGGCGGACAGTGGACCCTGTCCCGGTACTCGTCGACACTAACACTATGTTTTTCTCCTCGTTCTTTGTTTAGGTACGTAACCCACTTTTATTCAACCACTTTGTTGGCACTTACATTGTAAGTCCCATTTATTTATTACTATCTACTTTGAACCGCAAACTCTTCCTTTTTTGCAAGTAAATACCTATGTGTTGAGAAATGTTCATTACATGGTCTCTCGCAGTTTTGTTGCAAAAAGATTTTTCATAAAATACCAGCATTTGCTTTGACTGCAGAATTTCGCTGAACAATTTTCGCATAAGTCATAATAGTGTCATTTTTTGCTGAGTTTGGTGGGCGAGCTTGAAACGCCGGTGAATATATCTCTGCTGCTGGGATAAATCAAACGCCATGATCACTGATCAAAAGTTGGCAAAGTTTAGCTTTTCGGGACATTCGAATAAATCAGTGCTCTCAACCGTGAAATTAAAACGAGCCCGAAGTTAATGCAAAATCTATCGAAAGTTTAACAAAAACTACGATTCGGTACACACAGCGACATGTCGTGTTACCATCAGTCGATCAAGTCCTCTGTGAACAATGTTGGACGTTTTTGTGGCCACTGTGCGTGATGTTGAAATCCAATTGAGCTCAATCATTTAGGTTGGCGGCTGGTCAATATATTGATTATTGATATCAGTTATCCTATGCCAGAAAGCCTATTATACTGTAAAAGACTATATTGAGGACAAAAAAGCTTGGGATTGAGCTGCTCCAATAGGTCTAGACAGTGAATGTTGTTTATTTTTTATTTTGCTGATTTACACTTTGGTTTTTTTTTTTCTTTCTTTCTAAATATCTATTTATATACAGAATGACATGAACATTTACAGTTTAAAGTCTTATATTATTTTAATTATTGTGAATGTGAGGACTATGTGGGTCATTGTTTCCGTTTTAATCATGGTCTGGCAGTTTGAGTGGTGTATGCGGTCTACACAAATGTCCTGTCCTTGGTATTGCTCGTCGAATCGTTGAGCTCCTTAAGTTCTGAGTTGAGCTGCACGGTTACTGACGTCTGTGCACTGACTGCACAGGTCCACTCAGTGTGGTTCTTTCCTCAAAAGACCACTTCAGACACCAATCTACATGGTCCTCAAAGATTATATCCGGATTTTTATATACACATTGACATTGATGAATTTTATATAAACAATGACATGGATATTTACTTTGTAAAGTATCTCATTTTTATTATTATTACTGTGAGTGTGAAGACTATGTGGGTCATTTCTTTTTTTCGGTTTTCCTTCTTAGTTAGTTTTAATCATGATCTGGCAGTTTGAGTCATTTATGCGGCCTACCCAAATGTCCTTTCATTGGTATTGTTCGTCGAATCGTAAGGCTCCTCAAGTTCTGAGTTGAGCTGCATGATTTTTGACAAATGCGTGCACTGACTGGACAGGTCCGCTCAATCTGTATGGTTCTTTACTCAAAAGACCATTTCAGACACCAATCTACATGGTCTTCACATTATCTGACCAAGATTATGTCTGGACTTTAAAAGAGACTGTGACCTCTGAGTTTGTTTCGGCCTTTCTTCTCAGAGTAGTCAGATAGGAAACGCCGACCTCATCTAGTTTAAAAAAATATGATTGACATGTAAAAGTGTTTGTACAAACCTACTTACAGAAAATAAATCATTTATCATTTATCATTTAGTTATGCATAGTGACATCAGATAGCTTTTTCAATAACATTTTTAGACAGTACTCCAGCCACAGTTTGAGGGGCCCGTGGCTAAATATTAATAGCCGCACAGGTCGATCGATCAGCTACGCTTGCCGCAGTTGGTCTGTGGAAGGGTGACCATCTTTACATACCGAGACCTCTCCGTGCCTTGGAAAGCACGTAAAGCCTTTGGTCCCGGCTGCCATTCGTAGCTCTTTGACAGTCGTTACAGGTCGTCACTAGCCCGAAAGTCTGACCAAGGGGTATCGTATTACCCAGTAACTGGGCTGTGGAGGTCAGATAGGCCGTTACTCCATGTAAAATACTGGTATTCAGCTGCATCCGGTTAGACTAGAAGCCGACTCCAACATAGTTGGGAAAAGGCTACGCAGATGATGACTCCAGCCAGAGTTTACCTTTCACTAGTAATTTCATCTGCATCTTGGTTGCGTATAGCCAAATCCCACATGCACAAACACTCACACGCAATACGTTATTGACTGTTCCAAATATGAAAAATAAATGAACTCTGTTTACTATGTCTTGTTTGTTGATCAAATAGATCGCCACCCTAATTGCGTAACACAGTTTCAATCATAATTAAGTTTTGAAGGATGTTTCGAATCCATTGCTTCACATGTTTAATAAATTCGTCGGCTCAACAACGTAAATAACGCAATGAACGTGTCTGAACTGTCAAAATGAAAGGAAATGCGATCAGTTGACATGTCATGCGTGACAATTACCCCGCAGAGTGATAAAATGAATTGGACCCTGATTAAAAATCGCCCTTGCTTTTGAATGCACGATGATATCAAGCAATAGATAATTGGATGAAATTGCTAATACATTGAAAAAGATTGAATCGATTCATTTTAATCAATAAAAGCAATTTCCATTTAATAGGTTTACTTTGAGAACTTGTCTATATCTTAATATTTGAAGTCTTCGAAGATTGTTTCGAGATTGAAAGTCGTTGGATTCTTGGCGAAGTTTTTTGTTAATCTAATTAAGTTAATCTGAATATTTAGTGAAACAGATCAATTCAAGTTTCCGTCATAATTAAAAACGAGACTAAAATATAACAGTATAAGTTGAAACTTTTCGTGATTCTTACTAAGTTACATTAATCTAGTCACAAGATTTTACATTTAATCTAGAGCAAGAATAGGATAAAGAAAATTTTTTTTTATTATTTCTGTTGAAATGTGAATTCCTATGTCACGTAGCCCTTAAAAACTTAAGGCTGTTAAATCAACATAATTTGTAAAAAAATCACTATTTTAAGATTACATATGGGTGGCAGTCATTATACATAGGTTCTACCCTTGGTTTTGGTTTCCGCATTTAGTTCTTCAGGTGGACCATTGTGCTTATATATACAAATACATTTCATTTTAAATACTTTTCATTTTATGTACCGTATCTTATTAGTTCATAGTAATTTGCTCCTTACAAACAGAAAGTGTCAAAATGTTTCAAATTCAGTGTAAAATTCGTTTGGCCACCTTTTTATCTACGTCATTTAGTACCAACACAAATATATATATTACTCGACATATCTACTTTTTTTATTATTAATCTTTTATTTTTTATAGTGTGTATTAAGTGTAAAATAATAATAAATGTATAAAGTTATAACTTTTTACATTTATTATTATTATTATTTATAAAAAAGTTAAAATTAAAATCCAATAAAACATATTACATTACAATAACAATTTAATTAAATGTATAAATTAAATTAAAATATTAGGTCTTTTCGTATGAAATTGCCGTTCTGCAGTACTGGCCATTTCAAATCAAAATAATTTTTGTTTGGCTAAGAATTCTAATTTCAAATTAATTTTATTTTAAAACCATGGAATTTTTTTTCCAAAAGTAGTCATTTGTTTATTGATTAGTGTTACATTTTCATCGCATTTCAAACTTTTTCGTCATCATGGATACGTTAAAAATTCGAGTAATTATGGAATATGACTACCGTCGTGGCAGCAACGCGGCACAAGCGGCACGCAACATCAACGACGTTTACGGAGCTAACACTGCAAACCAACGCACCACCTGTTATTGGTTTGCTCGCTTCCGTTCTGGAAATTTCGACCTGAAAAATGAACCTCGCGATCGTCCGAAGACTTTGGTCGACAGTGACGAATTAAAGACGATTGTGGAGGCTGATGATACACAATCTGCTGAATTAGCAGCAGCTTTCGACGTTAGTGTCAAAACAATATTGGTCCATTTGCGTCAAATTGGCAAGGTAAAAAAGCTTGACAAATGGGTGCCCCACGAACTCAATGATCGCCAGCGCGAAGTACGCATCGAGACGTGCTTTGCACTGCTCAACAGACACACAAATGAAGGAATTTTGAACCGCATTGTTACCTGCGATGAAAAATGGATTCTGTTTGATAACCGCAAGCGCTCAGCAAGTTGGTTGGATCCTGGTTCAGCACCTAAACAATGCCTAAACGAATACTTACCCCTAGAAAAGTGATGGTCACTGTTTGGTGGTCTAGCGCCGGTGTGATTCATCACAGCTTCTTACCAAACGGGGTGAGCATTACTGCAGATGTGTACTGTGAAGAACTGAACACAATGATGGAGAAGCTGGCACACTCCAACCAGCATTGGTCAATCGCTCGTCTCCGCTGCTCCTGCACGACAACGCGCGACCTCATACTGCACAGCAGACGGTCTCCAAGTTGCAAGAACTGGGGTTGGAAGCTCTCCGTCATCCGCCCTACTCACCAGACCTTGCGCCTACAGACTACTACTTTTTCCAGAATTTGGATAACTTCTTGGCGGAAAAAAAAATCAATACCCGAGAGGCAGTACAAAATGCCTTTGAAGAATTTGTTGCCTCCCGTCCAGCTGATTTCTTTAAGAAGGACATCAATAAACTGCCACTGCGTTGGCAAAGATGCATTGATTGCATGGGTGATTACTTCGATTAATACAAATAAAAAATACATGAAAAAAATTCGTTTAATTTTTTTCATACAGAACGGCAATTTTATAGGTAAAGACCTATTATTAAACATAAAAACAATCAATAAAAAAATTAGACATACACAATCCAATCTTAAACGCAGGTCAAACAAAACGAGGAGAGGCGCTAATATGAAGCTGCATCCACCTCTGTATCACGGAAAGGTCCCACCGCTCTGACAACACCCTCAAGACTGTTCGAACTGCTTCGTCAGTGACTTAACACTTTGAGCGGAGCAACGATATAATACGTAAAATTTGATAAACGCTATTTCACACAACGTTTAAAGAACGTTTATAAACGGCTGCGGTTTATACCAATTCCTTCAAGCTACGTCATCGTGCTGTATCACTTTAAATTTTCGGACTGCTAGCGCCACTCCACGTTAGTTTTTTTGTACACTTTATAAAGCTAGTCACACACATACATTACATACAAGGTGTAACTTAAATAACGCACAACCTCTTAAGAGGTCTTGTACTCATCATTATGAACAACTTTTACTATAGGACCAAACCCGAAAACACGAAAAACAAATCAGCTGTTCCCTACATTTATGTTCGCATAACTCGTCAAAATGTAGGGAACAGCTGATTTTTTTTTTGCGATTTCGGGTTTGGTCCCATAGTAAAAGTTGTTCATAATGATGAGTACAACGACCCCTTAAGAGGTTGTGCGTTATTTAAGTTACACCTTGTATATGCATACTTTCGCAACGCAACGTCATTTATTTTGTATACGTGCGCCGCGCAACAAACATTTGAATACCGAGATGCTCCGCTCAAAGTGTTAACAGTGAAGCACGCCGCTTCCTTATGATCGCGAAAAAATCATCGTTCCACGCCTCAGCAAACATAGTCGAAGCACTACAAAACCGTGGAAGCCCTAAGCGGTCATTCACACGGTGCTGTCCTGTACGATATTTTACGATAAAAAGTTGAGATCACACGTCAACATCCTACTGTTCATACAGTCAAAAACAGATGCAGTGTGAAAATACCATGTGATCCCAAAATTATACAGCAAAATATCGTACTGAATGACGCCGTGTGAACGTGGCCTAACAGTATCCAGCCGGTCGATTCTGTAAAAATCTCACCGTGAAATCATAAGTGAAGTGAGCTTGAAGTGAGCAGTGCCAATAGTGTTAATCCCTAATGACAGCTCACTCCACGCTCACTTCACCCAAGTTTTCACGGTGAGATGGTTACAGAATCGCACGGCTGAAAGCATTGTTGTACTGCACGCGCAGTGCGCTGTACGCCCGCTGCGTAAAGTATTTCTAACATATATATTTTTTTAGCTTGTCTACGCTGTCCCACTGCTGGGCAAAGGACACCCTACTCCTATTCCATTTCGCGAGCCCACGCATCCTCCTTCCAGTTTTGACGGAGCCTATCCAGCTTGTCCCGTCATCTCCCACGTGGTCTGCCGCGACAGTTCTGTGCTATTTGGGCCCACATTTGTAACATGCCATAAGATTTGTACATAGATTTGCTAGGTATGTCCTGATTGCTATCAGAATATGCTCAGTAGCTACAGAAATAAGTCGATAATAGCTCATTACGTCTCGCAGCAACGACGTAAGCTGTTTGGTTTACCTTTGGATTTAAGACAAAAGGCAAATTTTCCGAGTGTATTAGTTCAGAAGCCCCATATAATATTTGTGTAGGTACTTTGGGAACAATCGGTTTACAAATCCGGTGGAAAGCAAAGGGTGTGAAGACTGCGAGAGGCGAGGGGCGAGGGGCGAGGTGCGAGTTGGGAGGCGTGGGGGTGACTTACGGGGCTTTATTGCCATTCTGGTGACAAACGATTATTATGAAGACGGCTCACTTTTCACACGTTCCGCTTTTGATTAACTTTAGTGAATTTGCATTATATTTTTACACTGTATAATTTTGTATAAATATTCAACTTAATTTGGAGGATGAGACCTTGGTAAAAGATGGATTTTCCTGTAGTTTAATTTGAGTTTTCCTGTAAATAATGTTTTGTACAAAATTACTTGGCTGTTAATATCTGCCGCGGAAAGTAATATTGTCAGACCAAAAAAATGCCTACGTACTTTCTTTAACGACCTATACTTATTTCTATCTAAGTAGTTTAAAAATATTTTAAAAGTCAGAGTTCCTACTCTGACCTTTAAAATATTTTTTCCACACCACCTGCTCGCTAACGTCAAGTTATGTCATGCAAAACTAACCTAAAGCAAGTCACTTAAGCCCTAGGCTCTAGCCGGGCATTAATATTGTACTGAATTTCCTTATAACCCGTTGGTCATTAGTGTGATTTGAATTTGGAACGTCAACTGAGAAAATCGTATGAAAATATTAAACAAAAAAAATATTTTTTTTTCTATTAATGTAACGGTCGACCAAAAAGTTCTCACTTCATAGGCTTTAGTCGCCGACGACGAACAAAATGATCGATTGCTGTGGCGCGTTTACCACCGCGTTAGAATGTTGAATTTGGGTTGACGCTCCATTGAAGATATTATTTATTGTGTTTTTGATGAAAATGCATTAGATTCGATTGAAAAAATTAACTGCATCAGACTGCTTGACAAGTGAGCTAGTTTTGAAGCTTAATTGCAGTCGGTTTTGTCATTTAATTTAAATTTTAGTCATTTTAGTGTGTTGTTATATTTTTGGAATCGTCTGCTCAAGCCTTTTATTTTGATACCCCACATAGTAATGTTATTATTTTTTTTATTTCAATATATTACTTATTGTCGTCTAATATCCACCATTTTGATTTTATAAAAACAAAACCTAGTCTATTCCCTCCGCGCGACTCAAACGAGTTGATAGATACCTCATGTATTTAAAATCCATACGACCGTTAGGATGCTTCGAGGAGGAATTCCGCACACAAAGACACATAGTTAAGCACGCATAAAACATAATCCTGTCCTGTCACGTAGTCGGGTAAATAGTATATGACACTACACATAACTAGATTAGCAGTGGCTAGCTAGTTTAACAGTTTCATAAATTACTAATTCGATAATCGAATTGGTTTTTATTACCTCGCAGCAGGTGCGAAAAGTAGAGTATTCTCCTCGGGGATAAACGTGTCTTCGTGTTGGGCGAGCTTGAATCCCTCACTGCACTCAGGATTCTAGTCTCAGAGCTCCCTCGCTACGCTTGGAAGCCCTAGAATCGTTCGTTGCGTTCAGGATTCAAAGTAGCGCCCGCGACATTAAGACACTGCTTTATCCCCTTAGTGAATAATCTATTATTACTATTAAACATCGAGTAAAGCTATTCTTACAATCAAAATAGAGTTATATATTTATTTTTATTTGAGAATAACTTTATTTATTTTTACTTTTTATGATATTTAGAAATAAGAATGGGTGCTAAATGTAGAAGGAACAGGGTAAGGTTTGATCACTTTAAATTTATTATTCTCTGTCTTTTAGTAACATCGAAACGCTGTTCTTTTCCGAATTCCTTCAATTAAGGTTTTTTGTGACTTTGATTTTATTAGAGGGGTTTGTGGCTAAGTAATAATAGCCGCGCGGATCGATCGATCAGGTTAAGCTACGCTTGCCGCGTTTGGTCCGTGAATGGGTGACCATCCTCACATACCAAGACCCTTCCGTGCCTCGGAAAGCACGTTAAGCCGTTGGTCCCGGCTGTCAGTCGTGGATCTTTGACAGTCGTTACGGGTCGTCAGTAGCCCGAAAGCCTGACAAGCAGTCTTAGCAAGGGGTATCGTATTACCCAGTAACTGGGTTGTGGAGGTCAGATAGGCAGTCGCTCCACGTAAAATACTGGTATTCAGCTGCATCCGGTTAGACTGGAAGCCAACACCAACATAGTTGGGAAAAGGCTAGGCAGATGATGTGACTTTGATTTTATAAAAGTTTTAATTACTTATTTTAGTTTTTTTTTTTTTTTTTGTAATTGTACTTCCACGTTAACTTAGAAACCGTAATATGCCAATAATAAAAAATAAAAAAATCTCGACGACTATAAAATATAACTTAATTGAGACTAAATTTAAGCTTTACTCGACGTTTGTGGTTTAAAAAAATTGCCTGTATGTCGCCTGCAAAGCAGCAAGAAAAGTATTTTTGCATTCAACGTTAATATTAATACAAAGTTTAACTAACTTTTCATAAGCGAATAAAGCTCGGAGCATGTTTGTAGTTTGACATTTTTAACAATAAAATACCGCAAGTATGTACAGAATGTGACCTGGAAATATCACATTTAAGCATTACTCAGGTTTATTTTTGAGCTCAGTTATTTTATTACAGTCGTTTTAGAGGTGTTACGCGGGAGAAAATCTCCACTAAAAGATTTGTCAAAAGGAACAGAGCGCTAAGAATGCTGAAATAATTAGAAGCTGGAGTCAGCAGTAAAGTAGAGGCCTACTGAATAATGAGGGCCGGGGGGTGACGTTCACTCGTAGGTAGGTATGTACATAGGTACCCGACACACTCCTACGTATAGAACTTTACATAAATTACTTTGAAGGTGGCTTTGAACCTGCCGTTATTTTGTCCTAGTTCACCCTCATTTGATACTTACCAAACTTTCATATTTTATGATAATATCAATGTTAAATCTACTTGCCTTTTAACCACTACTAACTGCGCCCCTCGTTTTCACTCGCATAAGTCTCGATCCCGTAGGAACATCGGGATAAACAGCAGCCTTTGTCCTAATCCAGGTTATGTTCTCTACCCATTTGCCAAATTTTATCCAAATCCGTTTAGCAGTTTTAGCGTGAAAGCGTAACATACAAGCATAATATTAAATCAAATCTTTGCTCTTTAGATATTAGGTTAGGTAGTTTAAATTGTCAGCATAAATTTAACTCGATAAAAGCATTCTACAAGCCTTGATGAGAAATGTTAACTTAACCTCACTGTGTGAATGCCATGAAACTGAATGTATCCTCTGTATTCCGCCCACGGCTCCAGGCTACTTATCTCGCACTAACAGTTCAAGCGGCGAGAACCTTCCATTAGAGTGCTAGGTCAGCAAAAATTTGTTAGGACATACGACTTTCGCAAATTTACAACGTAGACAGACTAAAGTTAGTCGAGAAGCGGTGAACACGTCCCATTTATATTGTTTTATGGTTTCTTTCCTTCCCACAGCGGTTCCCACAGCTAGAAAATGTGGATCCACTTCCTCGCTGCGGTTTTTTATTATCCCGTTGGATACACCGACGTATCTATCACGGACGTCGATCGGCCCTAATGTGGGTGACCGATGACACGCATTTTGTAATACGGGGGAGCTCTCTACGTGAAATGGGTTTTAATAATGTTCCTCCGCGTCGTATGGAAACGAATTTTCCCTTTATTTTATATTGGAACTACGAATCCAATCTCGGTGTTTCCGATTTTATGAGCACCCAAACTGATAATATTCGGGATTAGTTTCGTACTATCTGCAAATTTTCAATCGACTAACTAGGTTACTCAACATCTGTTTTTACTAAAATTATATCAACTGTCTAAATAATTATCAGATATTGTGGTGAGTGAAAAACAAATAACTTGTATAAAACGAGGAAGCGGAAGCAGAAATGGCATACTTATTTCAGTAGTTTTTGCCTGTCTACAGTCTTGTAATAATGCTAATGGTAATGTCTACACAAACGTTATTGTGCAGTTGCAAGCGAGAAAGTCGCCCCAAAATTACCTTTTTTAAGTGCAGACTCAGTGGCGAGAAGAAACTAACATTAATTTAAGGTAGCAGAGTTATATCAATTAATTTTCCAACTGGAAAAACTTATTCGCAGGCAAAAATAGGTAAAGTTGAGAGCCCAGCAGCTTGTCTATTTTCCCCATCTCGAATTGATTTGATCGGATTCGCGTCGGGACTCGCCGAACTTAACGGAACTTGCGGTTCGGAAATAGGTTTAACTAAAGATGAAAGAAGTAGTTTTGAACTGAAATCATTCTTTACGAAGGCCGGATCCAGTTATGGAAAATGACATTGATTCATAAGGTTGCACTCGCTTCTTTGATAAAAGTGATATTTTGATTTATAGCTTTATGAAGTTGCTTTCTGAAGTTTGATCAAATAAAAGAGTACTTAACAGATGAAGCGGAGTTGTTTTAGAGAAATTTCCTGCAGTGATAGACTTCATGTTGCAAGTTACTCTAGCTCTAAGTAGTTTAATGATCCTATAAATTAATTTAATGGCTGCTTATCTCCGGATTGTAAAATAAGCCCTTAATTCAATGACTTTCGTAAATTAACTATGCGCATAAGAATGAGGTTAACAAAACAACAAAGCAAAATGTTGAGAGTGGATGGAAAACCTCCGTCGGATCTCAATGATGGGTATCTCTTTGTTTTTTGGGCGAAAATAAACTTTACTTTTTTTTGTCTTTGAACCTTTTGGGCCCATGTGTGGATTGAACCATAAATCAAAGCCCTCTCAATAAATCTTGACTTCGTGAGAATTTGCCAAAGACGTTTTGTAGTTTTTTAAGCTCGATATTTCCCCTCAGCGATAGCTATCTTTCGCAGAAATATAGACTGACGTTCCAAATGTTCAGTGTTCTTGTTTTGTTTTTTTTTTTTTGTGTAGGTACATATTTTTGCACAAATAGAAGGTAAAAAAAAGTCATAAATAATGTATGACAGGAATTTTCAGCGTATTGTAGACCCGAATACAGCCGTGCGATTCTATAACCATCTCACCTTGAAAGCTTGGGTGAAGTGAGCGTGGAGTGAGCTGTCATTCGCTAGGGATTAACACCATTAAGTGCTCACTTACGATTTCACGGTGAGATTTTTACAGAATCGACCGGCTGTTCTCCCACACCTTTTATCACTGTAATTTGAAAACATTGTAAAAGCTAATTATTTTTAAAAGAGTAACCGTGGAGTTTCTTGTCGGTTCTTTTCCATAGGAAACGACGAATTGAAACCCGTCGCTTCTGACGTAAATAAGTGCCCAGTAACTGGGCTGTGGAGGTCAGATAGGCAGTCGCTCCACTCTCGAGGTGTGCCCGTCTCTCGAGGTGTGCCCGTCGTGGCTCTCGAGGTGTGCCCGTCGTGGTCCGGGCCGCGCCGCAATCTCGCCGCGGCGATCGGTACGGACCTCTCGCTCCCCGGCCTGGTCAACGCCATGCTGGGGGATGAGGGGTCCTGGGCGGCAGTCGCCTCCTTCTGCGAACACGTCATGTCCCAGAAGGAGGCGGCGGAGCGCGTGCGGGAGGAAGACCCTCTCGCGGCGCCGCTCCGAAGGCGGAGGAGGGGTCGAAGAAGACGTCAGTATGACAGTCATCTCCGACTCCTCCCAGGTGGAAGCCAGCAGGCGACGGGTGCGGGGGTTTCACTCTCGTCTGCATTGCACAGGCTTACACCAGTGCCGGACAGGAATGGCCAGGTGTTCCTGGCCCATCCCGTATCCCCCCCTCCCCCCGGGGGACATGCAGGGCCCGCCAGCGAGGCGGGCATGCGCCGGGGGGATTGTGGACGCAAAGGCTGAGCCGGATTCCCATGACCCCCCCATCAAGGCGATGAGGGAACACCGCTGAGTTTTAGTGGGTATACTGCCACTCTGGCAGGGAGTCCCACATACTCCGTTCCGTCCCCCGACGAGCGGAGATGCGTAATGACATTAATTCTCAGCGAAAAAAAAAAAAAAGGCAGTCGCTCCATGTAAAATACTGGTATTCAGCTGCATCCGGTTAGACTGGAAGCCGAGGCTAGGCAGATGATGATGATGTAGTTTTATGTGAAATAAAATATTTTTATTAAAAGAAATACACAAATAACTTGTGACAGCCACGCTTTAGTAGCGTAGGTAACGATTTATAAACCGTGCTAGAACTAAGATTAGTTTATTATAACAAGTCAACGAGACTGGAAGCCGAGGCGATAAAAAATGAAAAATATTTTTCGTAATTTACAACCCTATCCGATATCATCTTAACAATATCCGTGCTGTAATAGTATAAGAAATTCTTTAATCTAAAGCGAAATTAAAGGCATTTGTAAATGTAACGGGGCACAGTGGGGGAGTGAGTAAGTAAATCAATCTATACATTAAATTAGTTGATGTTGAACGGGCGATTTCGGCAATATTTTAGAGGCGACGGCATCAGAATGAGGCATTTTGCACTCGGCGCACGTTCAGGCCTATTCATCAAGTCGCTGAAGCCATTACCAAGCCCCGCCACCTGCACGAACCACGATCCCTAGTTTACGCCGGGGCCGGATTATTCCAACTTTCATTCACCTATAACTTGTTGAATTATAATCAATGTTTTTGTTGCCATAGTACCTATACGTACCCACCGAACTACTGCTTACCTACATAATGACCTTGCCAGGTATGTTCCAGCTAATTTAGGTCGACTAAAGTCTGAATTCTACTTAGTTTATATTATTATAGTTGGGCTTTAGATTGACTTTGATTATTCAATAGGTGCCTACTTTGTTTATGTAACGTTATTGTACCAAGTGATTTACAGAAGGCGTTGTTTTTATAAATACGAACTTATAAATGGCAAAAGATTTATATTTCTTCCATTGATGACTGAAATCGGAACATAACTACAGTTTACTCCCAACCTCACCTAGTTAGGATATTGACATATCGGCCGTGCGATTCTGTAACCATCTCACCATGAAAGCTTGGGTGAAGTGAGCGTGGAGTGAGCTGTCATTAGCTAGGGATTAACACTATTAAGTGCTCACTTCACTTATGATTTCACGGTGAGATTTTTACAGAATCGACCGGCTGGTTCGTGGGTTCGAACTCGGGCAGACGCTTTACTTTATGTAAATAACTAGCGACCCGCCCCGGCTTCGCACGGGTGCAATGGAGAAACACTGATTATAATTTTAGAGCCATTATTTCTCGTAAAAAGTATAGGATGAAAAATGGTTATTGTGGGTTATCCCTAAGAGATAGACATATACCATCCCGGACTTTTTTGTAGACCTTTTTAAGGTGTACAATACTGTAGTACATTATTTTGATCTATCTCGACGGGGTCAGCCAGCGTTTACAATGTAAGCGCAAAAAAATGTGTTTATTTACGACATCACATTAGAAACCTCTAAAATTATCAGTGTTTCTCTACTATATTATGCATGTAGGTATTATACTTATAAACCTTCCTCTTGAATCACTCTATCTATTAAAAAAAACCGCATCAAAATCCGTTGCGTAGTTTTAAAGATCTAAGCATATATAGGGACAGACAGACAGGGAAGCGACTTTGTTTTATACTATGTAGTGATTTCATCAATAATGCTCTTAAAACGGTGAAGGAAAATATCGTGAGGAAACCGGCATGTCTTAGAACCAACATTTTGAAGACATGTGATATCTGCTGGGGAGTTTGTTGCGCCACTTCCCCAGTGAAAGTACTAGGAAGTGGTGAAGGGCGGGCGTTTTGCAGGACTGTCTTTTGTAATTTTGACGTTCGAAAAGTTTTGATTTTGATTTTGATTTTGATATCCACCAACCCCCACTGGGCCCGCCTGATATATTGTAGCCCAGTCCCTCTCGAAAGAGGAGGTTTGTGTCCCAGCAGTGGGAATATTACAGGCTGACTATGCAATCTCACAAGGGGAGGGCACGACCTTCGGGAAACGGATTCGCTTAATTTTTTGTATAGTGATAGTATACCATGTGGGTATACCATCAGCAAAATAGTAACACGCAACGCTCAGAAATAACTGAGAAAATCGCGCTTAAAGTTTACCTAGCACTTTATGAATAAGTTACATTAAACTCCGGTCGAGCGTTCCGTGGCGTAAGTGGCAACGCTCTCGACTCGTGTTCTCGCCCGCTCGAGTTCGAGTCTACCTTATCGATTTTTTTTAAATTTATTTATATACTTTAATTCTTACTACTTACTTTTATTTATTATAAAATTAATAAATCACTAAATTATTTTTTTTTCGTTACAGAAAAAAAATCAAATAATATTTGGAATAAATAAATAAAGCGCGCGAGAGCACTAGTCGGGAGCGTTGCCACCTACGCCACGGAACGCTGGACCGGAGTTTAATATAGCTTATTCATAGTGCTAGGTAAACTTTAAGCGCGATTTTCTCAGTTATTTCTGAGCGTTGCGTGTTACTATTTTACTGATGGTATACCCACATGGTATAGGTACTATCACTATACAAAAAATGAAGCGAATCCGTTTCCCGAAGGTCGTGCCCTCCCCTTGTCAGATCATTCCAACTCTACGTTTAAAATAGAGACACAAAATAACGCGGCATGCACCTGCTCATAGATCATCTAGTGGGCAATAGAATGCCCGCTTGCATCCTGCCGAGCGCGATATATCACTTGCGGCAAGGCCATTAGAGTGTTCCCTGAACGCCAGATTAAAATGTTAACTAACCACCCTTTGTCTTCGCCGCATTTACAATGGGAAGCGGTTGTTTTACTCTCTAATGTTTGCTGCGATCTCAGCCACTGATTGCCGTTCGCGTGTTGTTTTATTTAAAGCGGTTTGAGGCATGTTCATGTTGCCGCCTTCTTTAAGTTCTGTTATAGCTTCTTTCCGCGGTTGATTGTAGTTTTGTTTTTCGCGAACTCTTATCTTGGGAGGTTGCTTGTAGATAAATATAATAGGTCTGTGCCAAAAGTATCTGATGTAAGTGTAAAGAAACCTTGTTTAAGTTAAATTCTTAAGCAATCACTCACTAAAGGAAATGAACACGTCATTTATCTAACCTACTTACATTTCAACTTCATAACTCACTAGGTACTTTTTCCAAAAATTATTATCTGAATAACATTCATGAAATTGTGATTGAAAAATCATCGATAAATACGAGGGTATAAAATTAACCTCAATTGTCGAATGAAAAACTACTTTAAGGTCATTTAAAATAAGAATTTGGGATCAAAGTGTTCAAATAATCAAATTAAAGCTCTTTTATACGTGGCACTACAAATTGGCATCCACAGATAAGTTTTCTAATCCATTTGTTTACATTTTCATTAGATTTTTTTGAAACAGACCATACCTTTAAACGACTTGAAATTGGTTAGTAAAATGCAATTGGCTTACATTGAAACCTCATTACAATTATTTGCAGAGATCGTAGAAAATCTCGAAAAGTAGCTTAACTTTCAAAGTACTAAACGTTAAATTTACTTCTCACTTTAACAATCTCATCAAAAATACCCAAGTGATAAAATAGTTTTCAATAATGCTTTAATATGCATCTACGAATATTTGCATGGAAGCTAAAACGTCTTATAACTTCAAGTGACGTAATACTTCGATTCATCCATTTTCCTAGTCAGCGTCATGTATCTTTGATGGGCATTGCCCTGTTTATATTACTGTTGTTTAAAATTTACTAAGGGATACTTTCTTTTTGTAGAAAGGTAAGTTGTAATATAAAATTTTCTTTAAGTAAAGACGTAAAGACCATTTAATAGCGTATGAAAATTGCTTAAATTTTGTTAGAATATGTAAATCTTTTAACTTAAGGAGTCGAGGACTCTGTCGACATGTTACTGTATTCACAATTCTTAGTATACTATATATGTAGTAATTGTTAGGTACCTACGGGGTAATTGCGTAACACACTATCAGTAACAATGTCTATTATTTTCACAGTTCAACAACATTCATTGCGTTATTTACGTTGCTGAGCAGACAAATTTTTCGTACATATGAAGCGATGGATTAGCAATATCCTTCAAAATTATTAAGATTGTGATCGATAGGTGGTCCACAAACCGTGCGAAGCCAAAAAAAGAAAAAAAAAAGGTGCTGGTCTATAGTCAGAATTTAAAAAGTGAATGTAAATACTAAAGTACAAGTTTAAAAAAAGAATTTATACTTAAAATTCAAAGAACTGTAACCGATTCATTTTACTTTTTTCGGCAAAGGTGCAAAGTATATAAACTGTAATTACAATTTTCTAGTCTGCGTCTAGCATTTCTGTTCAGTCTTCAAATACTAGGAATACAAACTTTGTTTTCCGTATCATTAGTCTGTTAGCAGTTAGTATTGAGAGAGAGAGCTAGAGAGCTTTAATCGCAAGTCGTACATAACTATTGAAGTTTTGTTAAAAAAAAAAAAACTATTCTGCCTGATATGGATATGATGAACGGCTAGTCTATTGTAGCAAAACATCTGTGTTGAAAGCAAACATTTGATAAGCCAAATGTCTTTGAACTCATTCACTTATAAATGTAAGCAGCTTTTACTAAGGAGCCAACTCCGAAATAGCGGAAAAACACACAACATTAATTCGCCGCATTTATTTTACCCTCTGGAAAAATGCCCTTCAATTCAGTCATCCTGTATAATGTGTAACGAAATAAAACCTCAACTGAACAAATAACAATGCTAATTAAGAAAACCAATAAAAAATCATTTAAGTAAACCAAACTAAACAACACCTTCTACATAAAAGTCATAACCATAAACAACATTGCAAAACAAGAAAAAAAAGAAGAAAAAAAAAACGGCGTTCATATTATGAAGTGCGGCCTTTTTGTGGCAAAATAGCAGTTTACCTTATTAGCTAGGTAGCGGCCAGTCTTCACTTTATATTCTATGTTAGTTGGCACCCACACCACGTCCTAGCCTATTCATCATAGGGCAAGGCCACAGAAAGTATTCCGTGGTTACCTGCCCCCACAATTCCTCCGGCCGACTTAATCTTGTTTGCGGCGTGCAAATATTCTTTTAATACTATATTTCTAGGTCCGATATAAAAGATTTATTGCATTGATTCGGCATGGAAGTTATTGTGCAAATTAGGTTGGGTATTATGAGCTACACTAGCTTCTGCCCGCGATTTCGTCTGCGTGAAATTTCTTGCTCTTTCACCCACCCCTTCACATCGCATCGCTTGCCCGCGTATTACTTCGTTTTCGTTTACAGTTCTGTTTTTTTTTCTTTTTGCTCGGCTCCTAGCATCTTATCTTAATATTAAAAAGCTAGTTAGCCTTGCTCAAGAATCGGACTATCAAATGCAAAAATAATGTTTCAATTCCGACCAGTACATGAGAGGCAGTACATGAGATTAGCGCGTTCAAACAAACAGAAAAATAAACAGACTCTTCACCTTTATTATTAGTGTATTAAGGTCTATCTATTTATACAATAAATATCTGAAGGGGTCATTGTACTCATCATTACGAACAACTTTTACTATGGGACCAAAACTGAAATTGCGAAAAAAAATCAACTATTCCCTATATTTATGTTCGCACAACTCGTCAAAATGTAGGGAACAGCTAAATTTTTTTCGCGTTTTCAGGTTTGGTCTCATAGTAAAAGTTGTTCGTAATGATAAATACAATGACCCCTTATGAGACTTTGTGTATGAATAGATATACCTTATTACCTTATGTACAACGTGTAACGTTAAATGCGCAAACCCTGAAAATAGTTCGATCAGAATAACGAGCAGAATTAATTAAACCACTTTTTTAATATAGGTCACATTTTTCAAAAAATGTTCATTAAAAACGTTGCCATGTCTATTTATTAATAGGTCAAGCAACCCAATGTCAGCGCGGCGCAGCGGCCCGGTGACGACTCCTCCCTCGATAAAGCGTCGTTGCAGACGCAAGATACGATCAGAATGGCCAGTAAAACTAAAACAGCACATAAAACCTTTACAATTTTTTTAATTACTTATTTCTCTCCAAAATAGGTCAATTGAATTAAAAATCAGTTGGGGTGTCTGAGGTTTTGCGCATTTAACGTTACACGTTGTATATATATAGATTAGTGTGAATTTAAATGATGTAGAAACAAAGTTACATAATACAATCTAGTGTGTAATTTCGCCCATGACCTACATTAGCGTATGGCGCTATGTAACTTCCAAATAATTGTGTTACAAGTATATACCTGTATGTTATACTTACTTTAACATAGTAATTAATTCATTATCGCCCACAAAAGTTACCTAGTTTATGTTACGGCACGCACATTGGACGTATAAATTAGCAAATTTATTTTGATGGAAATGAGGTAGTGTAATGAAGAAAAGTGCCTTCGAATTACTTCATATTATGTGGTCTAAGGTCGAGACCAGCCGTGCGACTCTATAAACATCTCACCGTGAAAGCTTGGGTGAAGTGAGCGTGGAGTGAGCTGTCATTCGCTAGGGATAAACACTATTAAGTGCTCACTTCACTTATGATTTCACGGTGAGATTTTTACAGAATCGTACGGCTGGATATTGATGAACAATCTAGGCAAAGGACACTAGGCACCCATAATATTAATCTTCTACTTACAGATTTCTAAGGTTCTAGAGTGGGGACCGCGTACTGGAAGACGTAGCAAGGCATCCCACAAGGTGGACCGACGACCTTGTGAAGGCCGCTGGAACTCGATGGATGCGAGAAGCACAGAACCGGTCGGAGTGGAGGCGCTTGGGGGAGGCCTATGTCCAGCAGTGGACGTCTTTCGGCTGAAATGATGATGATGCTGATGATGATCATGACTTACAGATTAAACGATGTTTTCAAACCAGAAATTTAGTATTCGTAAATCGTATAAATATCAGTCCGTTCCTACAAATACCGATTTTATTTCTTACATAAAGGCATTTGACAACAGTATATTTCAATACTATCACGGAAGTGGTATACTATGACGAATGCAGCTATTTTTCCGGCGTTATCATGTATGCACGTCCAATTTTTATTGCTTTTTGTGCGGCAGTTACAAATCGATTTGGCTTTATGCCAATGGCGTCATTTTAATAGTTCCTCTGTGTGGCCGACAGTACTCACATATTTTAACATTATGTATATGGACATTTTAAGCTATGAATTTGTGAGGCACGAGTGCGCCGGAACCCCCTGCCAAATTGAGAAAAAACATCATGTTTTAGACGAGGAAAACAGAAATCACGTACCTACAAGGAAGTATACTCAGAATGCCTTTAATATTTTTATTGGTTCGAATTTACTTAACGTCGGAAGCAATATTGTTATCTTTTCTTTATTTATTTCAATCCTTGCGTAGCATTAAAAATAGGTAAAAAGAATTGAGAAGTTTGTAAACATTAAGATGTCCTTTTACAATTCAATAAACATAAAATCGAGAGACATTAATACCTCTCTCTACCTTTAGCACCAAAGACACGAGAAAATATTCTCTATTATTTATTCGTATTTAGTAGGTGTCTCTTCTCTCAGCTGAGTTCAATTCTCTGTAGTATTGCTTGATATTCCCTCTTTGAATGCACAGTGCTCGATAAAACGAGGAATTTGTAAGAGAAGATACAATAACTGGTATAAAAGGGAGCTCCTTAACAATCGTATCTATTCATTGGCGAAATCATGAAATACAATTTCCTGTGGTAGGTATTCCTTACAAAGCTTTTCCATATTGGAAAGGTTACCTAGAGAGGAAATAACTTTGGATATTATGAGATCTTATCTACGAGGTAGAAAGTTTTCAGGCAGATCGTTATTCAAGGATAATTTTATTTCGATTGTTACGCTTTTCTTCTGCTATTTTTCGTCGCAAAAATAGAATGTGATTAATTACTTAAATAAATTCCTCATCATAATACTTAGCTGGATCACACCCTTCAACACGCCACGCGAAGGGCTCGTAGTTAACGCGCCCATACGCGTGATTTTTTACATACAAATTCAATAAAAAGCCCTTCCATGCGGTGAAATTGGCTCCGATTCCCGCGCCAAGTCGCGTGGCGCACTGTCGTGTGTGTTGTGTGATCCGCCTTGGGAAAATTTTGGCTTCGTAAATTGTAAAACCAATTCATATCGAAGTTTCAAATCCTTCTGATTTTCAGTGAGACTTAAAACAAGGCTACAGAAACTTAAATCAACCAACCAAGCCCGCCAAGACAAGCCGCAAACCAAACCAAGTCCGCAGATACACGGATTTCTATTACGTTAAGAAATTAGCATCCCAATAGATCTAAATGTCCTAATATCTCCGTAGTCTGTAGCAAGAGCTGTGGGGCTGAGCCTAGCCGAACAAAGGCTTAGGAACGTCGGACGACGGACGTCCGAGTAGCCTCCGCAGATCCTAAGTACAAAGACTGATAAACGGATAAGACTCTCACGCAACTATGTGCCCAAAATATATGACCTCCATGTATCAGAAATGTAAACAATGGTTTGGTTTGTAGTGTGGGTACCTAAGCCTTTTTTACCCAGTGAGGAAGCCCTCTATCTGGGGAGGACGGAGGGTTGTGTCTGAAAACTCCTAAATACTATAACCAAACGGTTCCCTCTAATGCCATGAGTCCAGGTCCCTGGAGACAATCGTATATTCGCGCGCGCACTTGGTTGTGGGTACCTACTTTTCCTGCTTATACCATTCACCTACGAGATTGTTGATGTTGTGCGATCATTGAAGTCTTTGTTAATTTTTTCAGACTTGTAAAGTCAATTTTTGTAATAAATCCACTTGTTCATTCAAAAGTTTTTTAAAACATAAAAAAAAATGAAATTGATGACGTTATAAAATATGTTAAACCTGTTAATGTTTCAAAACCGTACTCAAACATAAAAATATAACACTTCAAAAAAAAACTTTGAAAACAAGAGCCGCAAAATATCGCAGATTATCGAGAAAATAAATTTTAATTTAAAAGTTCAAGATCCTGTTTTCATTTCAATATGTATCGATGTTGAGTTAACTTAGAGGAATCCGATACTGAATATTTCTAAATAATTTCATGAAAATCCAAAGGGTGAGTTTTCTTTAAACTTTCTAGAAAAAGTAAGTATGAAAAATATATTTTTTAATTAAGTTGGCATGGAATATTGATATTTTTGGTTGAAATTTAATTTTTTCATAACTAAATAACATTCGAAATGTAGTCGCAACAATCAATGCAAAAACTTGACAAAAAAATTAGGAAAATTAGAGGAATTTTTGACAGATTGAGACTGATATTAGACTGTAAACGTTCTTTAAATTACGCGAATTGCCTCTTTGTTCTCAATAGTGAGATTGAAGAAAACTGCTATAAGAACTTACTTAGATAAACAAATACTAGGTTTGTGATATTCTTTATGCACTTCCAGACGTTGTGATCTAAGCGTGCGTTTACTTTATGCATCATCGTCAACCGTAGGTTATTATGTCGCGTTTGCCGATTCAGAGACATTAATAAAAATATCGGAAAATGAAACAAGAGCGTTTTCTACTTTAGATTTCCGAACAGGAACAATCACAAAAAACAATGAGGCAATCAGTAACTATATGCCTACGATTTAAATGTTTGTAGAGTCCCTAAGGGTATTTGAAGAATTACGCGTTTTAGATCACGCACCGGCGATTGTTCAAATGCTCAGTATGTGACGTGCCCTAAGTGCGTGTATCACGCATCAAAATAATAACTACCATGCATGAAATAAATATGTGCAATGCAGCAACCACCGCGTGACTTTAAAATCAGGGAAGTTATTAGGTACAGACGCCAGCACATCAAGCGACCCGAAACTGTCAAATTTTCCCAATCAACCTTGAACCTAATGCTAATAGTAATAAAAATGAAAATCTATTAAAGAAATTTGACAGATTGTAGTAGCTTGATGTACTGGCCTCTGAACCTATGTACTTAACAAAATAATACAAGTCTATTATTGCCCCACTGGTGAGCAGTGGTGGTCCAGTGGTAACAGCCCCGACTTATGAGTTGTAGGTCGTCGGTTCGAACTCAGACAGGCGCTTTACTTTTTGGAAATAATTTCATCACCAATCTACATGGTCTTCACATTATCTTACCAAGATTATGTCTGGACTTTAAAAGAGACTGTGACCTCTGAGTTTGTTTCGGCCTTTCTTCTCAGAGTAGTCAGATAGGAAACGCCGACCTCATCTAGTTTAAAAAAATATGATTGACATGTAAAAGTGTTTGTACAAACCTACTTACAGAAAATAAATCATTTATCATTTATCATTTATCACCACTGCTCTCATAACGGTGCAGAAAAGCATCGTCAAGAAGCCGGCATGTCCTAGAACCAAAAAATTGAAAGTTATGTGACATCTACCAACCCGCATTGAGCCCGCGTTGTAGATACTCGCTCACCCACTCCCTCTCGGAGAGAGGAAGGTCTGTGTCTCGGCAGTCGGATTATTATAAACCCCACAAAATAGTAATGATTTGACGATTAAAATACTAGCTTTGAAATTATATAGCGTGTAACGGAAGGGGGGTATCAACCCTGAAGGAGGTGAATGTGCTCATGAAACTCAACAACTTTCCCCAAAGAACATAGGCCGAAATATGAAAAAAAAATTTGGCCCTCCCTTACAAAACTGACTACCAGCTGATTGATTTACTATGGGAGGGTCAAATTTTTTTTTTCATATTTCGACCTATGTTCTTTGGGGAAAGTTGTTGAGTTTCATGAGCACATTCACCTCCTTCAGGGTTGATACCCCCTTTCCGTTACACGCTGTATAAAATGATTAATAGAATTAGCATAAAAATATGATTAAAATCTCGATTATGATTGTAAATGTATTCTTGGTCAATCCCTAGTATCAGGTGGGATGACACTGACAGCTCACTCCACGCTCACTTCACCTAAATTTTCACGGTGAAATGGTTACAGAATCGCACTGCTGGAGCATCACAACACATTTAACAAAGTTGTCATAAATCTAATGATCATGAAGACAGACAGATTAAATAAAAAGCTACTCAAAACCGTCAAAATATTCTTTCCTTTACCTTTTCTTTTTGCTTGATATAAGAACCATGCTTATGTTTGTGGAATAACAAGCGTTTCACTGTCCAAAAACGGGGATTTATTGCTCTGGCAACATATGAAACATCCGGTTTTTCGCTTTGAAGACTTATGTACCTATTTATTGTAGTTTCCTATTAAAACGATACATGTATTTATGGCTGAGCGAACTTATTATTTGTGGCCAATCAATATTGAGTAGCGAAGCGTGAATATTTTGAAAGTATTCACGCTTCGTGAAAGATTTCTTACGGATTTTTTTTTTTAATCGTAGCAGGACTGCCTCGTTCTTCTAGTGGTTACAATGGCTTCTTCTGAGCATGAAATCTGGTTTAATTACCCGGGCAAAGTGCTATTGACTTTTTCTATCTGGAATTACTGAGTGTCAGACTGGAGTCTGGATTATGCCTGTTTATGGCCATGGATTCACCCCTATTTATTTATTTATTTAATCTTTTCGCTCACAAAAAAGTACAAAGGCGGACTTAATGCCTTAGGCATTCTCTACCAGTCAACCAAGGGTGGTGTAGAGATTAGATGGCAGGTGCTTTGGTTGAGCCGAACAAAGATTAAAAAAAAACTCTATTCAAATTATTGAATTATGAATAAAAAACGTACACAAATAGATTAAAAACCTATACCTAATACACATAGGTACATACTATTTTCTATTAATTGGGACTTCAAAATAACTGGCGAAATGTGGTTCCGTAGTCAGCAAGGAACCCTTATAGTTTCGCCATATTCATTTGTTTGTCCGTCCGTCCGCAGCTTAGCTCAGACTATTTGTACTAGAAAGCTATAATTTGGCATGAATATACATATTAATCACGCCGACAAAGTGGTAAAACAAAATCATGAAAATATTTTTTTCCCTTATTGTGGGGTCTCGTTGGATAGGTCTTTCAAAATATATTGTGGGTTTGTGAAAAACAATTTTTCGATTCAGGAATCCTTTTATGAAATATTAAGCTTTAAAGTGCTAATTTTTGTTAGAGTCAAGTGCATAAGCAACGGTAACCAGTTGCTATCAGGAGAGCCATCAACCTGGTTCCTTTGCCACCCAAAAATATTTATGAAAATAGCAAATGACATGCCAGTTGCGAATGTCCATGATTTTCCGGCTTCCCATATTAAAGCGTTCACCCTTCTTCGAGTCATTGATGCAATTAGTTAAATAATATTTATTCTTTATTAACTAACATGTGGGAAGTTTAATGCCCGTAGTCACCACGCTGGGCAAGCAGGTTGGTGACCGCAGAGCCAAGCCTTTCGCAGCGCTGACGCTGCTGCCCGTAATTGCCCTGGAGGATTTAGGTTGGCTTGTGGGATGGTTATACCGCCATCGGTCGGTCGCCAGCGCATCGTCTGTCAGTGGCAGGGTGTACCGCGCGCAGGTGAGGCTTATGTTTGGGTAGTCCGGTTGTTATGTGCTCCCCCTTACACCCCACTGCTGCGCTGCTGCGGCGCAGTCTGGAAGAGGCCTATGTCCAGCAGTGGACTGCGATAGGCTGAGTTGATTGATTGATTTACTAACAAACTAATACAAACAAATTTATAATGCTGGTTGCACTTCCAGTGACCCCATGGCTGGCTTTTACCTTGATCAGGGGCATTGCCATACAACGTGGCAATGCCGCCAGTCTCTTGGGTACATTACCAGTCGACAGCGATGCGGAGAAATTTTTCAACACCATATTTTATTTTGTTAAAAATGTAATTAGGTCAGGTTATGACATTTTTGATACAAAATACAAACTACTCGTGTATTAAAAAAATATTACGTCCTATTATTTTCTTTTCTGTGTCTAGGTTACGTGCAGCAAATTATTTTATGCTTGTTATAATTTTATAAAGGATCTGCTTCTAAGAAACTAACCAAGTTTTATAACTTCAAGAAACTTCTCGACTTTACAGGTTTACATAAAACTATTTCTTTTAAACTCGTATATTCCTGTTAGATAAATTATTCCTTAAGTTTATGTGTCGTTCTAAAGGCCAGTAATTCGAAATTTGTGCCAGCAGCTCTATTCACGTAAGAAAGTTCCTTTATTTTTCAGGACGAAAACTACTTAAAATGCTAATCCAGTATGTTTTAGTTCTTAGTTTTTACTTTCACCGTAATCCGTTAAGCCGACGTCGATTCAACACACATACACATAAACGTTTACCATAATAATATGAGCTTCATATTCCGCGCTCGTTCATTTTAACTTATTAAAGCCAGTATTAACAGTCGCCTCAAGGTTTTCTTGCAAGCGAGTCGTCATCATGCAAGAAATGCGCAAACATAGTCGGAATATTCATGTGTGTTAATATTCATGGCCACGATGGCACCTGCTGCACTTCAGTTAAGGATCTCGGTGTCTACCGAGCTTGTGTACATTTGTGAGACATTCGTAAAGCAGGGACGGGTAGAGGTAAAAGTTTTAACGGCACAATAGGCGAATGCACGTATGAATTCCAGATTGCGTTTAGGTGTTTAGGGACACGGCGAGACGGCACCGCATTACGCATTTAGGCTAACTCACGACTTGCTTAATTTAAAGTTGAGATAGAGATTAGACGGTTTGGTGAACAGTTGTTTGGAACTAGTCTAGGTTAAGGGAAAGTTTCTGTTTATAATTAAACTTTTGTGTAATTGACACAGTTTTCCCTAAGGAGAAATGTGTTATCGTTCAAAAATTGTTTTGTTAACAATTGTTCCGGATTTGGACTTTGTCTGGGTTATCGTTTTTAATTAGGAAAGTAACTGGTTGTATAAAAAAACTGTTTTACAAAAAGAACAACCGACTTCCAAAAAAAAACAATGTGAAAAATAACTATAATTTCGGAAGTCGGTGTCGTTGGGTCTGTATTTACACTTTTTGACTTTGTTGTGTTTTTTTTTGGAAGTCGGTTGTTTTTCTTGTAAAAAAAGTTTTTATTTGTTACGTTTTAGTTGTACCTACCGCACAAAAATGCAATTAATACTACTTGCTACGGAAATATCTGTGCCAAGAAGTTATTAAAACATAATCAGTATAAACTAGGTGGAAAAAAAATCATATTATCGTAGCTAACTCAAAAACTACCCAAACAAAGTTAATCAAATTTATATGGAACCACCCCTGAGGCATACCTTATCCATTAAAAACAATACATAGATATACAATTGCAGCCAAGCGGTGCCAAGCTAAGGTGCATTGAAGAATTGAAGACATCGACTAGAAGAATCATCAAAATTCGCATAGAAATGCCGGAGATGCAGTACATTTATGCATATAACTTCGTACAGAAGAATAATTACCTAATGCATTATAATATACTAAAACCTTCCCGAAAGTATGCAGATCACGTTAATGAAACATCAAAATTGGTTCATTAGTTTCTGAGAAAATCGCGGACATAGAAACACACGGGTCGAATATAGAACCTACTTTTTGGAAGTCGGTTAAAAAAGAGTTAATCCCATGTATTCCTTTACTAGGTTAATCTAATATTATGTTGAAGTTCCGAGAAAAGTTAGCGGTTTAACCTTCAAGCGGTCGCGCGGTCATTTGTAACGCTAGCGGTCGCGCGTAACCTAAAAGACCTATAGGATATTTCAGGGATTTAAAACACTAATTATTTAATATATTTTGCATTTATCACATTATCATTATGCTATGACATAAACAAAATTATAAAATCAAAATAATATTCTAATTTTCTTTGGATTTGTAAGCAATTTGGCATCATAAATGTATCGAGAATCGATCCAATCGCGGTCGATTCGACGTCGCGCGACTGCTTGAAGGTTAAAGTACCTACCTACTACCGTACTTATCATGAACTAGTCATCTGTCTAGCCTTTTCCCAACTACGTTGGGGTCGGCTTCCAGTGTCAACGGATGCAGCTGAATAACAATATTTTACATAAAGCGACTGCCTATCTGACCTCCACAACCGAGTTAATGGGGAATACGATACCCCTTGCTAAGACTGGTTATCAGACTTCCAGGCTTCTGAATACCCGTAACGACTGCCAAAGATTCAAGAATGACCGCCGAGACCAACGGCTTAGGGTACTTTCCGAGGCATGGAGGGCTCTTGATATGTAAAGATGCCAATCCACGTGCCAACCGCGGTGATCGTTGCTTAACCTAATCGATCGACCCGTACGTCTGTTATTACTTAACCATAAGCCCCTTACTTATCATGAACTAGTAAAAAGTAATATTACTGAGTACCTACTAATAAATTCTGTAGGTACTTACGTTTATTAAAATTAGCAGAATCTTGTATTTGCTTTTTTATTATAAATCAAAGGCAACTTCTCGCTGATTGTCATATTCCAGCTAACTTGTTTATTTTTATTTCAATTCATAGGAATGCCTTCTGGCGTAGATTTCATTGTAACTGTTGGTAACACAGGGTACAGCTAGTAAAACAATTAAAAGGTGATTCTACAGTTTAAAAAAAACTTGTTTTTTTATCCGATCCAGCCTGACCCTTGCTGTCTGCCCGGACCTCGGCTAAGTGGAGGTCCGTACCTACCCCACAGCGGGTGCACTTAGCATATAGTCGCTTAGTTTATAAGTTTTATCCAGTGGAAGTCTTAATTTATTAAGGCATCCACACAGCCCAGTTGAGCAGCCGATAACCTCCTAGGTTGACCAGTAAGATGCCATACAAAAAAAAAAGGAAAAATACCAAAAACAAAACCGGAGATCCTTGCAACTACAACACTAGTTCCCAGTTACAGGATTTCCGTCGAGACGATCACCTTGTTCCCGATCGTTTGCATACTGTGCTGTGCCGCTAAGCTCACAGATTCACAACTAGTTCAGTTTCTAAGGCTTTGATTTGACATTGATTGTGGATACAGCCATTGTGTATGTTCGTGTGTTCCGTAACGGGTTTGGACCATTGTCGATGTTCTATTGAGGAATTTGTAAGCATTCACTGTGACTGTGAGGTTTCAATTTGGAATAAACCTCATGAAATGGTAAATGGTCCCAAGCGCTAATGCTGAGGATTAGGTCCTGGATTCGATTCCCAGGTCGGACAAGGTGCTATTGGGTTTTTCTGTTTGGGTTTTGTCGGTCGCAGCCCGAAGTCCGAAATTGTGACAACTTGATGCCAATAGACTCGTCCCCTATCACATAGGACTTAGGGTGGTTACATAAAGAAACAGGTTTCCGGTGCAGGCGAGTCTGTGCGGGTCGGTACCGATCGGTGCAGGTATAATATTTCCTTGTTTTCTTATGCGCTCACACATAAAGAAACAGGTAAAACATGTAACCGTTTCCTTCCGAAGATCAACCTGCAGAGACCTGTACCGGGAGTCGGGACCGAAAACCCGCTTCTTTATGTAAGCACTCTAACACATAACTAGTGAAATTTGGGTGTGGTATAGCCATACCTCTGCACAACCTTCGTAGAAACAAGGCGTGATGTCATATTATGTTTTAGGGATCATTTGTCTGCCTTTTCCTAACTATGTTGGGGTCGGCTTCCAGTCTAAACGGAAGCAGCTGAGTAACAGTATTTTACATGGAGCGACTGCCTATCTGACCTCCACAACCCAGTTAATCTATTAGCAACTCAAAAATCAAATTGTTTTATCCAATTCCAATACACAGCTGAACAAAGAATTACTTACCTATTTCAAGCCCCACCGCTTCAGCACTGTAACGGTACAAAATAAACGTTAAAACCTTACTAACTAGATACAAAATACCTTAAAATCCAAAACAGAAACGCAAAACAGAATTCCGTGTAATAAATAAATGAGTGTCAGTAGCAGCGTGTACTTCACAACGTCTGCTTACTAATAATTATAATTAAAGCGAACTCTCCTGATTTAGCGGTGACGTCCCAAGCTCTTGTTTGTTCTGCGGAACCCAACAATCTCTTTCAAGCGTTTCTTGATTGCTAAAGAACTTAAAACTTAAATGCGCCTGTCTGGTCGTTAGTGCACACATATATTATGCAGCTTCTGGAAGTGTGTCTAGCTTTAATGCCTTTTCGGTTAGTGTGCTGGTAAATATGGTTTTCATGTTGCTGGGGAAATTAAATAAAATATTATTCTGTGAAACGAACTTGTTTTGCAGTTAATGCAAATAGTACATGCAGACGTCACTAAGTGCCAACATTATTATTACTGCAATACATCTCATTAATTCATGTAGTAACCAGGAATTTGGTAGTTATTAAAATGCCAATGTAATGTAAATGCCTAATATCATTCCAATGCAGGACAAAGGTCTCATCTCAAACAGAAAAGACATGCGCATTATCGTTGCGCTCGCTGTAGGTGAATAGAATAGAATACTCTTTATTATGTACACCATATAAATTACAGACATAAATATAGAAATTTTACAAAGGGTGACACAATGGGCGGTCTTATGGCTAAGAGCGATCTTTTAAAGACAACCTTTGGATGGATTGAAAAGGGAAGGAGGGACAAATACTGTAGGTAGTCTGTGGTGTACCATTTACACGATAAAATGAATACATACATACATGCTGAGGATGAGGTCCTGGGTTCGTTTCTCTTTTCATTCGCCTTGCCTTGCGAATTAGCGATTACAGAAGGTGATTACGAACAAAATGCCTATGTTCTTTAAGGTAGTGCATGAAGCCAAATACCCGACTCCCATTTACGCACAGCCAGCAGGCGCGCACGTTCCGCAGTAGTAGCAGACGAGTCAAGTAAATTGTTCTGTACTACTCTGTAGAGCGGCTCATCCCACCGTCTCTGGGAAGATGGATTGTCGGGTGGATCTGTATTCGGGCAAGCGAGTCTCCAGGCATCCATAGCCTCAGAGAAGCACGGCACATCAGAATTAATCAGTGAGGGGACTAGATAGACTTTTTCTGATTAATTTATCAGTGCTGTGGACCGAGGATATGAAAGCCGGTAAACTAATACTATAAATTTTGCGGACGCCGGCACCACCATACGAATGGGAAGAGTACCCAAGCTCGGTCGTCCATGGCAAAATTTTAAATCGAAGTTAATGTATGCCTGATTACTTTAGTCCATTTTGTCTAAAAGGTGAGTGTGCTTCCATAAATGGGAAGCGCGAAGGAAATAAGTTAATTTAGGGCCGAAATAGCAGTAGCGGATTAAGGTTATGGCCGAATACATTTTAATTTGGAAAAATCTTTCCGAAACGTCATAGAAATTTTGGATTTTATCCTCAATAAAAACGGGAAAGGAATTTTCAAAGATTGGCGACCCAAGGAGACGAAGAGAGCTTCTTTCAATAATTTTAATTTCTGGAGCTATTGCGTTAAATTTGGGAAGTTTCAGTTACGAGGAGTGAGAGTACGTACAACACGTAATGAATGTTATCGAATTGTCAAAATTAATGACATTGCAATTATTAGTGTATTACGCAATTACCCCGTAGGATTTTTGGTTGCCAAATTCTTTTGTACATGTAGAATTCTGTAAGGGAAGGTGAGTAGTTGTTCCCAACCACTTAGCGAGTTCTCCCGGGCGGCAAGACGAACGGAACCTGCTATGTAGGTGTTGCGCCACTAGAGGTCTAGCAGCGCGGGGAACTGGCTTCAAAACAGGAACAGAGTTTTTGAACATTGACGTCCAAAAATAAAATTTAGATCTCTCATATCGTGGTGTATCCGAATCCAATACAATTATCAAGTAAGTAACAAATAGGTACTATTATACAATATCTTTGTTCATGTACAAAAAAATTACGTTTCTCGGAATAATTGTTTTAAATTGCTATTATTATTTTATTTTGATTCTAGGTCCAGGGTCAATTGCAAATTACCAAAATGAATTGAAATCAAAGTCAATATAAAAAAAATATTCAATAATCCCCGAGAAATCTTCAATCAAAAATAAAACAGGAACAAAAGTAAGTTTTCCTACTAGTAAGTACAGCATGATTTTTTTTACCGTCTCCAATTTTTTACAGGGTGAATACGAGAACAACTTTCACTGTGGTACCAACTCTGAGATCACGAAAAAAAAATCGGCTGTTTCATACATTTTGGTCAAGTAGGTATTGAACTTTTGTATTAAACAACTGATTTTGTTTTCGTGAATTCAGAGTTGGTCCCATAGTGAGAGTCGTTCATATTCATGAGTAAAAATTTGGTGCTTGTAAAAAAAAACGTCCAGTATAGTAGAAAAATATTTTCCAAAGAAGCTATTCTCAGTCCAAGGCTTAATATTGACTTTAATAACGTATTACAAAGCTTATTACAGCACTAAATATTTAACACGATTATAAGGCTAACGTAGAAGGGGCGGACTAAACTTCGTTATGAGAAAATATAAAACTTACTTAAAATATACCTAAATTGCCCTAGGTTTTTGGTAATTGAATTCATTAGCACCAGCGGTGATTGTGCTTTACATGTAATGGGAATAAATAGAGGTCTTTAAGCTGAATAACAAATAACTTCAAGAATTTATTGTGTTATAATTAAAATGTCTGAAGTCATTGCATAATAACTTATTACGAATTACTTGAAGAAGAGTAAAACTACGGTATCCTAGAAGAGTGACGGCTTACATGGAAATGTTGGCACCGGGATTTGACTTTACGATGTCAAAAGCGCTCTCTAGGGAAACACAACAACTTACTTTTATCAACAACGGCTTAGTGACGTTTTCGATGGAAATAACGGACGCTATGTGGCGCCCACCGCAGTCTTACAAAACCGTAGCTTGAGTTCATATAATCTACATATATAAATATTAATTTTCAACCAATTTACTTCATTGTTTACCAATTAATAACGTTCTGAAATACTACTGCCAGGCAAATAATAGGTATGCTAGTTACTCTCCCAAAACTTAAAAGCTGTCTGTAATTACACCGCTAAAACAAAGAACAAAACTCGTCATCCTAGGAGCAAAGACTTCCTACGCCTTCTCCATTTCTTTTTACTGTGTTGTCATGAACAAATGGCGTACCGTAAAATGAGGCTATTTAAAACTACGGACTGTTGATATTTTGTAAAGGTATTTGGAAGTTTTTATTCTAGTTTTGTGGTGATCTATTGAATACGACCGCGTTACAAGTTGTGGGTCGTAGGTACCCAGGCAGGCATTTTCATTTGAGTCATCTTCATGTGCCTAGCCTTTTCCCAACTATGTTGAGGTCGGCTTCCAGTCTAACCGGATGCAGCTGAATACCAGTATTTTACATGGAGCGACTGCCTATCTGACCTCCACAACCCAGTTACCGGGTAATACGATACCCCTAGGTAAGACTGGTTGTCAGATTTTCGGGCTTCTGACTACCCGTAACGACCGTCAAAGATCTACGAGTGACAGCCGGGACCAACGGCTTGACGTGCTTTCCGAGGCACGGAGGGGTCTTGGTATGTAAAGATGGTCACCCATCCACAGAACAACCGCGGCAAGCGTAGCTTAACCTGATCGAACAACCTGTGCGGCTGTTATTATTTAGCCACGAGCCCCTCAGGCACTTTAATTTGAGTAAATTACATTTTATCACAACTGCCGTGCGATTCTGTAACCATCTCACCGTGAAAACTTAGGTGAAGTGAGCGTGGAGTTAGTTGCCAATAGTGTCAATCCCTAGCATCAGCATGACTCACAGCTCACTTCACCTTAGTTATCACGGTGAGATTTTTCCAGAAACGACCGTCAGCTCTCAAAACGGTGAAAGAAAACATCGTGAGGAAACCGGCATGTTCTAGAACCAAAAATTCTAAGACATGTGACATCACTCCCTATCACAGAGAGGAAGTCTGCGTCCCAACAGTGGGAGCATTATAGGCTGACTATGCCTTGGCTTCGATATTTTTATGGTTTAACTTAGTTGAGAAACTACGCCGTTTAGCTCCGCTATGAACAAAGGCTACCTACGTCACGACTTGTAATATAATAATAGTAATAATCAGGTTTTTTTTTTTTCAGGATGTTCCTCTCTCTGGAGCCCTGACTGTCGGTAGCTTGGACCCTGTTCCCGTTACCGGTGGGCTACTATTTTTTATATTTTTAAATGTTTTTATATTTATTATATTCTAATATTTAAAAATATAATTTATACGTATTTAATTAAATAAAGAAAATAATAATAATAATCCAACTATCACACAACGCCATCTAGTCCCAAACTAAGCAGAGCTTGTGCTATGAGTACTAGACAACTGATAAACATACATGTATATTTCTAAATACATACATGTTTTAGATAAATTACACCCAGACAAAGAGAAAATGATCGTGATCATCACACAAACATTTGTCCTGAGTGGGAATCGAACCCACGACCTTGCGTATAGTAGTCAGGGCCACTGACCAACAGGCCTGCCTATTATTAGGCATTCACCAATAACAAAAGAGTTTAACAGCCACATCAAAGGCTATTTGGTTCATTCGCATCATTTCACCTCTGGTTTTGCAGTGTTCTTTATTCTGGTTGCAATAAGGTTGCTGTCAGTGCTAAAATGACTGTGAAAGTACCGCATCTACTCTCGTTGTGTGTCATACACGTGATAGATAGCACTAACAGGTCTACATGAAAGATGTTCCCCGTGGAACATTAATAAATCTCACTCTACATGTAGATATGCTCGTGTTATCAGGCACAGATACAGTGGGGAGGGCAATGGGTGTAGTTGCCCCCCACCTAACGCACGACCGAAGCAATTTTTTTAACCAATTTCAAAATATTGAAATCGTCATTAGTACATCACTATATTTACTAGTCGTTATTAACCCATCACTACTTTAATAAAAAAAGGTTATGTGCACAGAGTCCGTGAGTTTTTATTTCATACTAGCTGTGCCCCGCGGTTTCACCCGCATAAATCTCGATCCCGTAGGAATATCGGAATATAAAGTATTCTATGTGTTAATCCTGGTTATAAATTATACGTGTGCCAAATTTCATCAACATTGGTCCAGCCGTTTGAACGTGAAGAAGTAACAAACACACACACACACACACGCTCACAAACATTAGCCTTTATAATATAAGTGTGATTTCTAAAGACAAAGCGCTATATTCAAATTCAAATGTATTTCTCGACAGCAAGTGCACTATTCGTTTCTATACTTTTTTTTTTACAAATTTTCTGAAACATGTTATCACTCAAAAAATCCCCCTGAACGAAATCGTGAATCCGCGCTTGCGTGTTATAGTAGATTCACCTCACTAATTCCATGCCAGTTTTCGGACTAACCACTCGAATGAGATCAATATCATGTGATCCAATTATAATGACGTCGACAATCGTGGATAAACTGACGAAACGATGAAAGCAATTCTTATTATAATAATTGGATAATACTTTGGACTTCAAAGAATCTCTACAAAAGAGGAACTGTAATAATTGACGCATAATTCCAACAAATCGTCGGCGTCGGAGTAAGGTCAAAGATCATTACAAGGAAAAACACTCAGCGCCGTAACTGTGACAATTTATATTTGGATCAAAATCCTGACGTATTTTGTGTTATTCAGATTAATTCTGAATAATTTATTGCTTTGTCTTCTTTCATGGATCACAAAACAATGTTGTATTGTTTCGCTTCTGTTGCTTTTTACTCAACTTTTAAGGTTGGTTAAATAATTGTAGACAATTTATTAATTTCGACGTTCGTCTGTTTTGTTGTTTGACTGATAGAACTCGTCACGTAAGGAAGCGGCGTTTTGTCCTCTCCATGCGACTTTCTCTTTCCTTCTCTGTCTCTTTCTATTATATACGAGTTTGTATGTGTTTTGTACGCGTATCGCGTAAGGAACTTCGTTTCTAACGGAAGTCACGTTAACGCACACTTTTTTTCTTAATTTACGGCGAAGCCAAAATGACGGGAAGAAAGCCTAGGGCTGTCTGAAATTCTTCCCTAGACTTGACGAATTCAGTGTTGTGAAAAACTTTATAAATCAACGGTCTAATAGACTATACATATGCTGCAATTCCCCGAACCTATTCCTTCCCAAATTTTTCACAACACTGAATCCCTAAGTCTAGGGAAAAATTTTAGGCTTTTTTCTTGTTACATGCTTTTCAATTCAATTTCTGTTGTACTCAAGTTTTCGTTTTTATCTTTTTTATATAATACTTAAACTGGTATGATTAGATAAGTTACTACCTAAATTGTTGAGCTGGTAAAATTTGTAATAGGGGGAAGTCCCGTAACGCCGGACGGCACCTAACGCCGGACACTCTTATTATCTCGACAAGTTAGAATGTGAACGATTCAAACACGTGTGGAAGAGGCGCGGGGGGGGGGCATACAGGTACAGAGTCACATGACGCATTTTGTTAATGACGCTGTAGGCAACAGCGGGAGCGGTCGGTTTTTCTTTTGGCGGAAAACTACTGCGTCATATAAGATCAAGGTGAGTGTTACAGCTACATTTTGGTGTTTTAAGTCTTTATGGTATTTGTTAATTAAGATACGGTTCCATTATTATTCGTATTCTATATTTTTATTTGTTGATTTTCAAAACGGATTACATATAGATTACGTAATTGTGGTGCTATCCTGTCCCCTGGTACCGGACAAAAAGTTGTCCCTTAACGTCGGACAATGAAAAAATGTATTTTTCTCGTAAATAATTGGATTTATTGTAAGTGGTAATTTTTGTACGTTATTTCAGAGGATAAAAGAACAGAGAAACGTTGCAATGAAGGAGAAGAAAAAGAAAGGAAAATGGGACCAAAAAAGTTTACAAACTGCGATAGATAAAATTTTGTCAAAAGAACTGAGTTTGGGAGTAGCTTCATTGCGTTACAACATCCCAAGAAGTACTCTACATGATAAGGTATCGGCATTGAAACGTGGAGAAGAAGTGACGTTGCAACCAAAGATCGGTAGATTCACTAACACCTTCTCACCCGAGTACGAACAAGTTTTAGTGAATCACGTAAATTACTGGATACAGTGCTCCAGCTGCCATGGGTGGGCTCATGAAGAATGTGCAGCCATTCGTGAGTCTTCAGACGACTACATATGTGATCGATGCCACATATTTTAAAACCGTCCGGTGCTAGGAATTCGAACTGAAGTCCGTCCGGTACTAGGTGCCACTTCCAGCAATTGCATTTTTTTACACCAATGTTTAATTTTTGTTTTTGAATAAGATTATGCAGAAGTTGCATTTTTGTTAATTTTTGTTCATTCTACAGTTAGTCAACTTAACTAATTAATAAATAAAATTACATTTTTCGAAACAGTTTTTATTTTATTTCCTGAAAACCTTAGGTGTCCGCCACTAGGGGACTTCCCCCTACAAATATAGTTAATGTTTGTGAGAAAAGATTATGTCATAATTAATTTATTCAAATCGTGGTATTTATTTATATATACTTTATTGTACACATAATTAAAAATACATACAAAAATTCGTTTCAAGAAGTTAAAATAAATCGATGGTTTTATTAGTATTCTTCAAGAATATGAATCGCGACTTTGTCAAGCTGAATCAACTTCGCTCCCAGCTAACTGAGGCAGAACAAGACGTCGTGGCTTAAAACTTTGCGGGACACTAAACGCCCCTTGATGTTACAATAACAATAAAACTTCACGTACCGTACGCACGAGCGTGTTTTCGCCGCGGTGATTTTTTTTTCGCGCACTGGATTTTCATCGCACTACTTAGCGCCGACAGTTGAAAATCCAACAGTGTGTTTTTTGACGCACTGGAGTGCGTTCTGTTGGATTTTCAACACTTGGCTCAATACCAAGAGTTGAAAATCCAGTGCGCGATAGAATCCCGCCGCGTTATATTTCACGTCCGTGCGGACGTGGGCTAAGGGTTGCCCATTAAAGGAGGCCCGTTCGATTATTCTTCAATCAAGCTGCTCCCAAACATGGTGGTACTTATCGTAATTCTCGCACATGGACGTGGACATCTTTCGACTGAAATGAAGATTATAATGATAGCGTTTGTGGACTTATTTTAACAGTGACCTAAAAATCATCAGTAATTGCGTTACGTCAGGAAATATTGATTACTACTTTACCTAGCCTGTCCGAATAACCTCGTTTGTGAGTATCACACACTGTATAGAGTAAATAGATATAAAAAAATTAGGCTATACTTCCTCTACCTACTAATCAAATTTCATTAGTAGCGAATTTTCATATAATATATATTAGTTTCACGTCGGGATTAAGAAAGTAGGTTTAACCGTGTTTTCCATTGAGGGCAAAATGATAATAGTTGGAAAAGCATTTCAAATTACCTATTTGTTCATAACGAGGGCAAATCAAAGTAGCAAGGAAGGTAAATAATGTAATTTAATGCCGCGCCCCTCAATTTTATAAGCAACTAGTCCAGCACAATTCGATACTCAGTAGGCAACTCGCAAGCTTCGAATTTGTGGTTTCTTAAGGCCCCTTGTACACGGCAGGGATTATTTACGGTACAGCGTATAAACCGCACCGTAGAAAAAACGTGTGCGTCAACAAGCTTCCATAGTGAAACATACAACACTGACGACCGTGCCTACACACGGCGAATAAACCTTAGTGTTTCACAGTAAAAAAAACGTGTGTGTACAAAGGGCCTATGGAAAGTTCGTTCTGTCAATATTCAGAAATCTCTTGCTAGGCAACCTGGAGTTGTCTAAGCATTGCGGATCGTCAAATCGGTGTCGTAACGTAAGCCATCGCCTTGTGATTGGGGTATATGTTTCTTCACGCTGAATAACTGCTGTTTAGATACGCTATACATTTAGTTGTCACCTATTGTCAGTGAAAACGGGCATATCATACCCTATACAGGGTGGCAGAGATATCGATGCGCAAACGTAGAATAGCGATAACGTAGATTTTTCGTCGGTGATCAGTAAAGAAATCAGCAGTGCGATTCTGTAACCATCTCACCGTGAAAACTTGGGTAAAGTGAGCGTGGAGTGAGCTGTTAGTGTCATCCTACCTGATACTAGGGATTGACCAACCATACATTTACAATCATAATCGAGATTTTAATCATATGTTTTATGCTGATTCTATTGACCATTTTATATAATTACAAAGCTAATATTTTATTTGTCAAAACATTACTGTTTTGTGGGGTGATAATATAAGAAAAAAAGTAAAGTTTCTGTTTTGCTATTTTATTTTAAAACTTCACAAAATAGTATAGTATAGTAGTATAGTAGTTTTGACAACTAAAATACTAGTTTTGAATTATATAAAATGATCAATAGAATTACCATAAAAAATATTATTAAAATCACGATTGCGAAAATTGCTATAAAATAATTATAAAGGTCAAAATTCCCTAGTTTTGACATTTATATTTTATTGCAATCTGTAACCTTCCACAGATTAAAAAAAATATTAGAAAATTAGGAGTACAGATTGATGTCAGATGTCAGTCATTTAAACTTAGCAGGAGCTTTCACTTTTATTGTATTTAATAATGAAAACAAGGCAGTCCCGACACAGATTGATTAAAATGTTTAAATTCAGTAACTGCCTCATACAAATTCAGTTCGGTTTAATAATGAAGTAAACAAAAACTGCTGTGTTTCAAAAAAATATTTCATACCAAATAAAGTTTGTTTTAAATATTTAACGAAATCAGGATACATTTCTTCATTATAATCAACCAGCTTTTTACTGCAGCTTCACTGGAAACGAATAATTCCGTAGTACATTATTTTCATAAAAATTACGCTATTGGTTTACGCGGCGCACACCAGTACCCAGTCGGCATGATTTTTTCCGACAACTTCAACAATCATCGTCATATTTCAGCCAATTTACACAAAACCCAAATGGATTATACAACTAACCCTTTCTCATGAATGACTCCGTCCATTTGTGAAAACCCTATGAAACTGTTCGGTAATTTGTATTTATCGTGTTCAGACAGACAGACCGATACGGCGGGGGCACTTTGTTTTATAATAAGTACCTAGTAAGCCTACTTATTAATTTGTTCATCAAACTAATATTAAAAAGGCGAAAGTTTGTGAGTGTGTGTGTTTGTGTTTGTATGTTTTTTACTTCTTCACGCTCAAACGGCTGAACGGATTTGGATGAAATTTGGTACACATATAGTTTATAACCAGGATTAACACATAGGATACTTTTTATCCCGATATTCCCACGCGATCGACACTTATGCGGGTGAAACCGTGGGGCGCAGCTAGTATTATTATATAAGTATTCGCGAAAGTTTGTGAGGATGGATGGATATATGTTTGTTACTCTTTCACGGAAAAACTACTGAACGGATATTGATGAAACTTTACAGTAATATAGCTTATACATCAGAATAACACATAGGATACTTTTTATCCCGATATTCCCACGGGATCAACAGTTATGCGCGTGAAACCGCGGGGTGTTGCTAGTATCAAAAATAAAATCTTCAACGAATACCTCCTCGTTGGTCTCGTGGTCGCAAGCGCTGCTAATGAGCACGAGGTCCTGGGTTTGAATTACGTTATTGGGTTTTATCATCTGGAATTACTCAGTAGCGGCTCGTAGTTTGTATTCGTGCTCAGTTGATGGCAATCGGCTCACTCCATGTTACATGGAACTCAAACATAACTGGTGAAATGTGGACGGACTAATCTAATGATAATCAATCTAATCTCTGCCTAACCATGCGGGGATACAGTCGTGATTTAACGTTATGATTCTTTTTTTTTATGGATGAATGGACCCGCTCTTGGCCTCGATCACGCCTGATGGAAAGAGATGAACGAGGTCTGTGATGGTATGAGTGTGCCCAGAAGATGCCTAAGGCACTGGAACTCCCACGCATCGACGAAACACAGCAGGCTGCTTGACGCCGGCCTCCGGTGGGAGGGTGGTCGCAAACCAGGTGGACGTTAACCCGACCTCGCAAGGGAAGAATTGGCCAGTCAAATAAGGTGTTAGGTGTGACTGTCCAGGATGCGCCGAGCGCTTAGTTCAGTTGAGTAACTGGCGGAACATACTACGCTACACGAGGAGGCTTTTTCATGCATCCCAAAAAAATACCGCCCGTATTGAAAAAAATTTACCACCACCAACGATAGCCACCAACGACACACTTTTTAATGAAATGTTCATTTTTTTGTAACCTTAAATTTTTTTTTTCTGAAATAAAATATATTATTTATTTATTTTATTTTATCTTGGGAGCGTTGGGCCCCGGACCTTTGGTAGGCATACGAGGGACCAGAGCCAACTTGCAGGGGCTCCTTAGACAATTTTAAATGATGAGGAGGCACCGACCGACGATTATCCCTGTATGCACTATACAAGTCCACCCAAAGACAACCCCCGGTTGGTGCAAGACTATTTCAGAAAATGGAAACAAAACATATTGGGCTATGGGTTTGGGTGTTTATAATGAATAAGTTACCTTGAAACAAGGAAGAACCTGCGTGACCAATGTTATACACATAATATACTCGGATAAAATAGCAGGGGGTGACTTGCACACTAAATAATGGGCCCCCGAAAACGGTCGCTAAATGATAAATGATTTATTTTCTGTAAGTAGGTTTGTACAAACACTTTTACATGTCAATCATATTTTTTTAAAACTAGATGAGGTTGGCGATTCCTATCTGACTACTCTGAGAAGAAAGGCCGAAACAAACTCAGAGGTCAGAGTCTCTTTTAAAGTCCAGACATAATCTTGGTCGGCTAACACATAGTATTGTAGCGACAAGGGGGCAACATTTCCTGAGATGCTTATGAGGAGTGGAGGGATATTCCACGGCTATCAGGACAATCCCGGAAGTACGGTCAAGATCCCTACCAGCGTCTTACTGAAATATCTACTTCCTTCCTCCGTGCATTATCTGTATTATTTTTAATACGTTTCTTCTTTGCTATCTCACGATTTGACGGCAAGACAGGGATAGAGAGATTTAAATAACGTACACAATTGGTGCATACAAAATAAAATGTCATTAAATGAAAACAAATGTTACTTCATTAAGTTTAGCAGAAAAAGGAATACATGTCAATATTATTACTCAATTAATAACAGCCCGCTCCAAGAAGTTGATACTATAAGGGACCTTGGTGTTTTAGTAGATAGTAGTTTAAGTTTTAGGAGTCATTACGACCAAATGATTAGTCGGGCATCTAAACTGTCAGGTTTCATCGTCAGGGAAATGAAGATTTTTAAAGAACCAACTTTAACTATTGCCATTTACAACAGCGTTATTCGAAGTATTTTGGAGTATTGTAGCACGGTATGGAACCCGTTTTATCAGGTGCACTCTGATCGGATAGAGCGCGTTCAAAAAAGGTTTTTATATCACCTATGTTACTCGGATAACAAATGCCGTAGTCTGAACTCGTATATCTCTAGGCTGAATTATTATAATATGAAATCTTCAAGCGCACGTAGGAAATCTTTAGATTTCATGTTTTTATTTAAACTAATAAATGGTATGATAGATTCTCCTGAACTGTTAGAAAAAGTAAAATTTAGTATCCCACGTAGTAGTAGCCGTTTACTAAATCGAAGGACTTTTGTCCTACCTCATAGTCGAACTAATATGGGTAGTTTTTCACCAATTTGCCGCATGTTTTATCTTGCTAACTCCATTCGTGGTGAAATAGATATCTTTGCTGGTTCTGTAGCCTCAGTTAGGACTAAACTTAGAGTCGTACTTGTATAAGTTGTTATCTTTTATTTTTATATTTAACTGTTCTATCCCAAAACTTTTTCATTATTTATGGAAAAGTTCACATTTTGTAAGTCTTGTTTAATTTTTGTTTGTTTTTTTTTTTTAATATAAATTACTAATTGATTTACTTAAATTATGCATGCTAGATTCACATCTAGTAGATGTCAATCACAAATATTGTGTTGTAACTGTGTTTAATGCTTTTACGATTGTACATCAGTTTTGTGAATTACAATAAAAAAAAAAAAAAAAAAAAAAAAAAAAATAGATTGTAAACTATCGAATTTTGACGCGATTCGTTGTAAGCGAAATGATCTGCAACCTAATTGCATAACAGACTATCAATCACAAAATGAATCATTTTGAAAGATATTGCTAATACATTGCCTTATATGTTCGAAAAATTTTTTTGCTCAACAACGTAAATAATGCAATGAATGTTGTTGAACAATCAAAATGAAAGCCATTGCTACTGATAGTGTGTTGCGCAATTACGCGGGGTAATTGTTCAGTTTTTCGACTGATTATTATCTCGCGAGATTCATTAAAACCTGACGGTGTTTGCAATTATATACTCTAAGTCTTTAAGACGAAGCTAACCTTACAAGAGCACATGGCGCATCAATTAAATGTAGAAGAGTTTCAAATTAAAATCAATTGATACTACAAATGAAGTAGCCTATAAATGTTTTGTTTTTCTTTTATATTTTTTGTAGAAAGCAAGCCGGAAGCGACAACTGTGCAACGAAATAGAATAAAAACTATTCAGTTCCGCTTTCGGTTATGTGTTTGCAACGGTAAAACTGAAAAATGGAAACGTTCACGCGTCCTATTCATAAAAGTTTATTTTTAGATATTTTTATAGGACAAGAAATTGATGAATCACTTATATTTTCTTTATTGCTGATTTACTCTCGGGTCATTATTACTATCTTAGGGCGTGCAGTTATTTCCTTTTTTTAGTTTACCTAGTATGTAAATTATAGTGCAAAATACGTGACAGTGGCGGGACGTGCGAAATACGTGACAGTGGCCATGTTTACTTCAGTCTGAGAGTTGCTGGCACATGCGTCACAGGTGTATTTGTTTTATCCCGCTACCCCGTGCGTGCGAATTTCGCGACTATGGCGTTTTTGTACACAAACATTCAATATTGTGAAAAGGTAAGAATGTTGGCGAAAGTTTTCTCCAAAGCCTGGAAAAGTGTGATGGAAACATTTAAATCGCTGTTCAAAGATAACCTAAGTTCTTTATGAGCGTAGATAGTCAATAATAATGTCAGCGCGGCGGCACAGCGGCCCGGTGACGACTCCTCCCTCGATAGAGCGCGAGCGTCGTCGCAGACGCAAGAAACGATCAGAATGGCCAGTAAAACTAAAACAGCACATAAAACCATTACAAATTTTTTAATGACTTATTTTCTAAAAAATAAACAATTCAATTGAATTAAAAATCAGTTGGGGAGTCTGAGGTTTTGCGCATTTAACGTTACACGTTGTATTGTGTCGCCCGATTAGTGAACCAATAAAAAAAGCAGTACATCTGCTGTTTTTCAAGTATCTTCTCAGCTGTTTTGATCGGTTAACCACCACGATAACAAAATCATGTCACATAACATAATAATATAAAATAGATTTGCTAATCAGTATGTATATCAGTACCCATTTCAAAAAGGCACTTATTCAAAAACTACAGAAAACCAAAACCACTGTGCTTTTATTTTGACGCGCCCTGTTTTACTTAATTACTTTTGTTGCGAATCGTATTTTGAAATTCAATACAGTGGTCTTTTCTGACAACCCTGCATGTCAAAATCGGTCAATGTCAAAGGCAGTACATCCACGCGCGAGCTTTTACCATCGATTCATTAAATGATTCAGTATCCCCATGGGTTGAAATTTTTCGTGGAAAAAATTAGTTCTGCCTTACATTTTGACCGCGTAGGTTCTATGAAAGAGCAGATTTTATTTTATAACAGACGAAAAAATTCTATAATAATAATAATAATTTAATTCAGAACATAATTCCATATAAAATTATTAGTAAAGGCTTAAAAACTATGTTAGTACCATAAAACTACTTATTAATTAATTTATTAGACATTACATTTTTACAATTATCTTACATTAAATCGGATGACACCAGCACCTTATTCCAGTGCCGCACAATCGGACACTCCACGTTTTCTATTATGGTGTTTAGATGGCCATTGGGGCTGCCCCGCACACGACACATCAGGGAGGCCACTCTCTTGCGCACAATAGCCCTAAAGCAGTCGGTGCTGGCCTCCGCAAACATCCCCGACGCAGTACAGTATCGCGGCAACCCCATCAGCATCCTAAGCCCAGCATTGCAGAGGACCCGCAGAGCATTGAAAACCTTCTGCGTATAGCGGACCCACAGGCTGCAGGTGTACATTGTCTGGCAGTACGCCTTAAACAGTGTAATTTTAACATTATTTGTGCACCTCGCAAACCTGCGCGCCAGCATATTACACCTCACTGCCAATGCCCTGCGTTCCCTCTCAATATCCAAGTCATCCGAGAGGTCCTCAGTGACCCAATGCCCCAGGTATTTGAATTTGGTGACTCTACTTACCGGAATTCCTCCAAGACTAACCGGTGGAATGGTCATGGGAGTTTTATTCCCCGCCTTAAACACAAGTAGTTCACTTTTTTTGGTGTTGTACCTGAGGCCGTGTGACACTGCGTACCTCTCGCATATGCCTATGAGCATGTTGAGGGCTTTAACAGATGGGCTCAGATGGTTTCAATTTGCGCGTCCCTGCCACCATGTATTAAACAGTACACAGTAGTACACAGAGTGCTACAAGGACCTTTTGGCATTTGAATGAAATTGACATTAAACATTTCTGAAATTGTCGCAGAAATTGTTTTGATAAAACAAGATGGCGGCAATAGTTCCGATTTTACTTTGAACTCTGTAGCGTTATAGTCCCTTAACATCATCGAAATAAGGACAGGCCCATCTCACTTCAAGTTTACAACATCCTAAAAGGTTCTTACATACTTATACCTACAAGCAAAGGTGTGAAGGAGCATCCAAACTATGACAATAAAAGCAGACAGTAAAGATAAAAACGTTATGTTAGTACCAATGTAATTCAGGATAGGAAGATTTATGCGTCAGTCATTTGTTTTCGCCGGGTAATCTCCGACCGGGCGAGGCGTCGCGCTAAACTGATTACGACTTCAAATTAAGCCGTAAACTCGTAACGCTCAAATTACTGAGTATTAACGCAGACATTGCTTTTAAGACGAAAGTTTCACTGTGAGATATTTGTTTTAAAGCCTATGCGTTCTTTTTGGGCAAGTAATGTTGTTTTCTTTGTTGTTATCGCAAACTTACTGAATTTGCAGTTTCAAAAGCTTGATGTTTTATTTATGATAGGTGCATGCCCATCTATTTTATTAAAGTATTTGATAATAAATTTGACAAACCCTGTACAGGTTTAATTCTTAGGCCATTACAAAAAAGTCAATTTCAAAGTGAGATATCCGTTACCTGTGAAATAAAGTTGACGTCTGGCAGTTTTAGTATGGGAAAAATTACTATCGTATTATAAGTATATATTATAGGTAGTAAATAGTACGTATGAGTATTATAAGTTTTTAACCTATTTTTATGTATTTGTGTGCGTTTTTTATTTATAATTCAATAATTTTAATAGTTTTTTATCATTGTTCGGCTCAACCAAAGCACCTGCCATCTAATCTCTTCACCACCCTTGGTTGACTGGTAGAGAATGCCTAAGGCATTAAGTCCGCCTTTGTACCTTTTTGTGTGCGAAAACAATACAATATTAGATAAATAAATAAACTATGAGATTTCAAGCAGAATAATATATCCCTCCAGTGACATCCCACAATTGGAAATACCTACACCCCGAGGCTATCCAAATCAACAAGCTCATTAACATACTAAGTACATAAATAAAAAATACATGCCTTCTGTAAAGAAATCCCAAACAAAATTTACGAAGTAGCTATAACGAGTAATATATTGCCGTATATTCTTTGTGCTTGTCTAAAGAAAAGATTTTGATCAGCCATATGTTACGGGAAAGGAAGTAAGCGAAGAAAAACGAGGAATGGGGCGTCGACGCGTTACTGATAATCAGGTACGTGTTTATCTAGTGTAATAGGTATAACCACCAAGCGAGTACCTAATTCCTACAGGGTATAGGCATAATGGTGGATCGTTTGTCATTGCTGGTTTTAAGTAGATATTGTAAAGGTTCTCTGCAAGACCTTACATCATGCAGTGTGGTAGAAAAATGATTCTGGTTGCATTCCGAGCACTCAAACAAATCAAATCAAAAGTCATTTATTCAAACTAGGCCGAGAATCAGCACTTGTCGAACGTCAAAATTATAAAGACTGTCCCCCAAAACGCCTGCCCTTCAACACTTCCTAGTGTTTTCGCTGGGGGGAAGAAGTGGCGCAACAAACTCCCCAGCAGCACAGCTGTCTATTCAGTTAGAAAATACTTGAATGAATACAATAAAAGTTATGCAAAGTAATTAACATTACAACACACAGAAAACTAAATTAAACAATTTTTTATATGAATATATAGGTACCATATGAAAAAAAAAAAACGAATTTTGAATTATGTAGTTCAATAAATGTAAAAGAAGCGTTTATTTAAACGAGTAGCACAGAATTGTTTCAGTCACGAAAAAGTGAGCACGTTTGTTTTTTTTTTTTTTCTTTAAAAAAAATTATAAAATCAGCACAGCTTTTCATTATCGGTTAGGCCACACCTACTGCGGTAATTGGTAATCACCCTAATTTCAATCGCAATTTGAATCATTTTGAAGGATATTGCTAAGTCATTGCTTCTTATATTCGACAAATGTGTCTGCTCGACAACGTAAATAACGCAATGAATGTTGTTGAACTGTCAAAATGAAAACCGTTCCTTCTGTTAGTCTGTTACGCAACGACCCCACTGAGCAGCAAAGCCAATACCTACTTTGTCTTCTCTCATTTTAATATAAGCTATACAAACACATGCCGTGGTGAACAGAACACACAGCACACAAACACGCACCCCCACACACCACATTTCATTGGGTATCCACCCTAATGGAGGCTATTTTAAATGCACCAACCTACCATAGAACGGGGAGATTGTATCAATAACACTTTGGCCCTGTGTGTGCCCTTGTCCTCATTTATTCATAAATGTCTAATAAATGTCCGTCTACTAGTGGTCTTTTGAAATCTCACTCCGTCAACGGATGTTAATATCAACATTAAAATGGTACGGATAAGTTGAACTAGTATTTATAAAATAATTTCTAAGTGCTTTGCAGTTTCAAGTGCCAGGGTACGAAAATTAGAAATACCAGTAATACCAGTGGGCCGATTTTGAAGTTGAAAATACTCGTTTTGCACAAAATGTTTATTTAGTTTTAAAACTTTGTTCTTATCTATAGGTAGTACCTAATTGTACTTGTGTGTACAAGAAAACTGAAGGACAATAGTATTTTCGATTTTAAAATCACCAGCAGGGTAATTGCGTAACACACTATCAGTAGCAATGGATTTCATTTTGACAGTTCAACAACATTCATTGCGTTATTTACCTTGTTGAGCAGACACATTTTTCGAACATACGGAGCAATGGATTAGCAATATGTATCAAAATTATTCAAATTGAGAGTAATAGTGTATTACGAAATTAGGGTGCCAAATTTACGTTACGTTTATTCCGTCTTGCTAGGGTTTTTTTCTGTACTGCGCCTGTCATTACTTTCTTAAGAAAACCTAGGCTTAGGTTTCATCGATCAATTTTTTTACATCATAAGAGAGACCTTTTTAACCGACTTCAAAAAGGAGGAGGTTATTCGGTATTTTCGGGCATAACTTCGTCATATATGGACGGATTTGCAAAATTATTTTTTGTTCGATAGAGGTTTATTCCGAAATAGTCCCATTTAAATTTCGTAAAGATCTGGTGATGACTTTCGGAGACAGACAACGGAACTCTTCAATAAATACCAGTAAAACAACCGCGATTGCTGCTATCGCATATGTATGCATTGTTTACGCAATCGCACGACATAACATCACGTCTGTACCCCATAAACGCAGATACAGCTTCCTGTCACTGATATTTACATACCAAGTAGTGTTATATGAATTTGTTTGGGGTAGGTATACCTAAAAAAGAAAAATAACTTTAATTTCGGAAGTCGGTGTCAAAAAACGAAAATGCGGAACCAATGACACCGACTTCCAAAATTAAAGTTATTTTTCACTTGGTAGTGTTTTTTTGGAAGTCTGTTGTTTTTTTAATAAAAAAGTTTTAATAACCTTAGTGTGGCCCATACCTAACTGTTACATAAGCTTAACTTCGTACATATTCCATTCAGCAATACGAGCGTTTCCAAGCACGTAACTACTTATATAGTTGTAAGTGAGTCACCTCACATGTTACCTTAGTTGCAATGCTGCAAGTGGTGCTTGGCGGAACTAGATCAGGTGACATTGAATAATGGAGCTTTAGAAGGATATACGACTATTTTCTTCTAATAGACGAATAAAATTGACCATCCATTGTATAAAATACAAACAATTATTCGGTATTCTGGACTTCTTTCCCTTATCCTCAACTTTTGACTGTATTTCTGACAATGTCAATTTCATTTGTAGATATTTTTATTTAATGGTGACATATTAATGGTGAATGCGGGTGCGAGTGGGGGTGGTGGTGTGGGTATTGATCGTGAGTGGGGGGTGTGGTGTGGGGGCCCGTGGCTAAATAATAACAGCCACACAGATCGATCGATTAGGTTAAGCTACGCTTGCCGCGGTTGGTCTGTGGATGGGTGATATTTACATACCGAAACCCTCCGTGCCTCGAAAAGCACGTTAAGCCGTTGGTCTCGGCTGTCATTCGTAGATCTTTGACAGTCGTTACGGGTAGTCAGAAGCCCGAAAGTCTGACAACCAGTCTTACCTAGGGGTATCGTATTACACAGGAACTGGGTTGTAGAGGTCAGATAGGCAGTCACTCCATGTAAAATACTGGTATTCAACTGCATCCGGTTAGATTGGAAGCTGACCCCAACATAGTTGGGAAAAGGCAGGCAGATAATGATGATCATGATGGTGGTGATATATTAATGGTGAGTGCTGCCACTTTTCTAAGAAACTAGGATTTATTATGAATGAAAGAGTCTCATATTAGGATAATTGCCACAGGTTGATTTGTATCATACAACGAATCTAGGTATTGCGGTTTGCAGAATATATCAAGAAAAGTGCAAAGTACTTTTCCCAGTTTTCTCTCTAGAAAACATTTCATGAAACTTTAGCCGCAAAGTTTTATAGTTTTTTTATTTGCGTCCTTTCCGCCACTGAGAAAACCTATTATTCCGCAAACACACGCGAGAAATAAATCAAACTTTAATTTGAATACCAGAGAAACTGAAACCAAATATCAGCTTATCATTACCATCATAATAACACGGATTTCGATTAATTAAATATGTAATTAAGGGTCGAGACTTATTGCATTAATTAAGCGTCCACAATTTCACGTAATTACTGGGCGTCGGAGCTAAATAAAACAATAGTGTCTAGGTTCGTAATGAGCTCAAATGTGCCAGTAATGTTGAAGCTATTTGTTCAACTAGTTGGAGGGTAGTTGGAAAAGGAGACTGTTGGAGCTTAGGTGTTAATAACTCATACATACTTACATATAATGAAATAGTAACGAAGTGAAAACTGTACATTGAATATTTTTGAAAAAAGTCATTGCTTTGAGGCACTTGTGGGTGGCAACGAAAATACAGTTTTTAGATTTTTAGTCGGTTTGTCTGGATGCATGTTCTGGATTGACGCCAAAACGGCTCAACGGATGTGAATGTTTAGCACACAGATACTTTACAACCTGGATTAACACACAGCTTTAATCCCGGTAGCACGTTCCCGTGGGATATTTTCCGACATCAACTCGGGTGAAGCCACGGAAAAAAGTAATACTGATTAACGTTCAATCAGCGAGAGAATGAATGAGGTTATGGCAAGAAATAATAGATGTAAAGACGCTTAACGAATCTGAGAGTCACTATACTCCCCGTCATTTTTTTTTTTTTTAAATAATATTCCACAACTTTCACACAACGCCATCTAGTCCCAAACTAAGCAGAGCTTGTGCTATAAGTACCAGACAACTGATAAACATACATATATATTTCTAAATACATACATACTATAGATAAATTACACCCAGACACAGAACAAATGTTCGTGCTCATTGTGATCATTTTATCGTTCTGGACCATATTGAGAACCTTCTGGTTACGGAGAAAATGAAGGTCAAACATCCAACCTTCTCCTTTTTTCGCAAAAGCTACTTACGTCCTGTACCGTTGCATGGACCCAAAACCAAAAATGCAAATGTTTAGCATGCGTTACAGTGCTCGCTGCCGTAGCGATTTTTCACACCACAAATTAAAGTTTACCACTAATATTTTTTGCCCAATGTTACTATAGAAGTATGACGAACGGCGGGGTAATTGCGTAACATACTATCAGTAGCAATGGGTTTCATTTTGACAGTTCATCAACATTCATTGCGTTATTTACGTTGTTGAGCAGACACTTTTGTCGAACATGTGGAGCAATGGATTAGTAACATGCTTCAAAATGATTCAAATTGATAGTAATAGTGTGTTACGCAATTAGGGTGTGGGTGTAAAGTTCACTCATCCTCCATAGAAAAGGGAGGATCCTTCAACCAGACAGGTGCTGAGTCTGGTCAACTGCCCGACGATTGATGTCGGGACATCAATCGTCATCTGCATTACTTAGTTTGGTGTACAGAATGCGTAGATAACGGTTATGTGATGGGTCTATTTACATCCTGTATTTAAAAATATTTTATATTGATTGCACTATTCGTCAAATAGACTTTTCCAAGTTGACTCTCTACTTTATTAATTAGCAAGAAAGTACAGACTGGAAATATCCCCGGTAATTGTTCAAGCT